>CAJNDS010002787.1:0-218320 GCA_905221605.1 Symbiodinium natans | reverse complement strand
GGGGGGGGGGAGGGGGGAACTACGCCCCAAACCCGAAGCCCCGAAAACCCCGAAAACCCTGAAACCCTAAACTCTAAAGCCCGAAGCCGTAAACTCTAAACCCTCTAAGTCCTTAGACCCTTTCAAGGGACCCTAGGGCTCCTTTGGGGGGATATTCAGGGTTTAGGGTTTAGGGTTTAGGGTTTAGGGCTTAGGGCTTAGGGTTTAGGGTTTAGGGTTTAGGGTTTAGGGTTTAGGGTCCCATCCTCCGGACTAACCCCGAAATCCTAGGCACGAAGACTAGAACCCACAAAGCCTCTCAAGCTTTGCCAGGGCCAGCTTGATGTGGTGATAAAACGTTCAGGGTCTTCTACCTTGGACCCTTAAGGTTGTACGCTTGGGTTTTGGGGTCCCCTTTTAAGGATCCTTAAGGGAATATAAGGGCCATATTCGGAGTACATTAAAGCGAACCTTTAGGGGTGCAACATTAGGGGTACGAGTCTTCATCCCTTGATTTCAGGGCAGAGGGAGTTTTGGGGCTTAGGGCCCAAAATAGACAAACCCTAAACCTTAAACCCTAAACCCTAAACCCTAAAGCTACAGCTGTTGAGACTTCGCAATGCCTGCTCAGAGGTTTCCCTGACGAAGTGCCGCTCGATTTGCAGGCCGGCATCCTCCGATAGGGATTACTTGGAGGTTCATGGTACGTACTAGGGTTTAGGGTTTAGGGCTTAGGGTTTAGGGTAACTCTTGTACCTGTACTTTTAACTGTACTTATGATCTAAGCTAGTTTATGCTCTAGGGTTGAGGCTCAGGGTTTCGGATGCAGTTTAGGGTTTAGGGTTCTGGCTTGTTTCCGTGGAGTTTTTTTGATGAGGTTGTTCATATCAAGGTGCGACATCCTACAGGGAAGCGAAAAACGGACCCTGATGTGGAGCGCAACCCATATGTCCGCAACCGCGTCCATATAGTGATGGTACCCCAAACCCTAAACCCTAAAACCTAAACCCTACACCCTAAACGCTAAACCCTAAACCTGGAACCCTAAACCCTAAACCCTAAACCCTAAACCCTAAACCCTAAACCCTAAACCCTAAACCCTAAAGGTGCAGGGTTCGGCGCTCCTTGAGGCGTGAGGCCGTTGTTGCTCGCACTGAGGATGCGATGACCTCCTTGGTGACCTGTGGCTGGTCATGCTGCGGGTGCGGTTTAGGGTTTAGGGTTTAGGGTTTAGGGTTTAGGGTTTAGGGTTTAGGGTTTAGGGTTTAGGGTTTAGGGTTTAGGGTTTAGGGTTTAGGGTTTAGGGTTTAGGGTTTAGGGTTTAGGGTTTAGGGTTTAGGGTCTCGGGTCTAGGGTTTAGGGTCTAGGCTTAGGGTAGGGTTTAGGGTTTAGGTTTAGGCGCTTTTGGGGTTTGGGTGTAGGGTTTTAGGGTTTAGGGTTGAGGGTTTAGGGTTTAGGGTTAGGGTTTGGGTTTAGGGTTACCAGAAACCCTAAAAAACCAAACCCTAAACCCTAAACCCCAAACCCTAAACCCTAAACCCTAAACCCCTGCCTGTTTGGATGGCTCAATAACCCAACTAGGTGCCGGACTGCCCAACCAGCCCTAGTTACACTCCTCAACCCACAACCCTCAGCCCTGACACGAAATCGTAGATCTTCCCAGACCCCTATGCCTTGAACCCTATGAAGCCTATAAAGCCTACAAAGCCCATGAAGCCCATCAAGCCCGCAAAGCCCGTAAAACCCATAAAGCCCATAAATCCTATAAAGCCTATCAAGCCTATGAAGCCTAGAAGTACTGCAAACTCTTCAACCCTGCAAACCCCATAAGCCCTACGAACCCTACAAACCCCTATAAGCCCTATCAACTCTTTCAACCCTTTAAACGCCATAAACCCTACAAACCCTACAAACCCTGTAAACCCCGCAAACCCTACAAACCCAATAAACCCTATAAACCCAACCCTATACACCCTTAAAACCCTGCAAACCCTACAAACCCTGCAAACCCTACAAACACTGCAAACCCTACAAAGCCTTCAAACCCCAAACCCAGCTTCAATAAGTTGCCCTGCAACCCTAAACCCTAAACCCTACACCCTAAACTGCATCACTTCACGCGTCCAGCCAAGCTGCGTAGCTGCAGTCGTGGTCCTGGCTGAGGAAATTTACGGTTCAAGGTTGGGGTCTTCAGGGTTTCGGATCACCTTCAACCCTAAACCCTAAACCCTCAACCCTCAACCCTAAACCCTACACCCTCAACCCCTGTCGGGCTTCTGAGGGGTCGACTTGTGGCGCCGGCTGTGGGGGCAACCCGCTCAACTCCACATTGGGGGGGGGGGGGGGGTGATCTAAGTCAGCCCTGAGGCTTGACGTGTAGGGTTAGGGCTTGGGCTTAGGGCTGAGAGGCTGCGGGCTTAGGGTTTATTAGGTTTAGGTTTAGGGTTTTAGGGTTTAGGTTTAGGGTTTAGGGTTTTAGGGTTTAGGGTTTCGGGTTTCGGGTTAGGGTTTAGGTTTAGGGTTAGGGTTTCGGGTGTAGGGTTTAGGGTGTAGGGTTTAGGGTTTAGGGTTTAGGGTTTTTAGGGTTTAGGGTTTAGGGTTTAGGGTTAGGGTTTAGGGTCTAGGGTTTAGGGTTTAGGGTTTAGAACTTGCCCCCTTACAGAAAGAACCCCAAGCAAAGGTTCGTTGACTTGGAGCAACCCCCACGAATAGCCCAGGCGTTGTTCATTGACAGCTTGTACCCACAGGCCAGGCCACTCCGTCGGCAAAAACACATCACCTCACCCGCAACCCCGCAACCCTCAGCCCACCAACACCTCAACCCTACAAACCTGAACCCTAAACCCTCACCCTCCAAACCCTAAACCCTTAACCCTAACCCTTCGATCCGAAACCCTTCAACCCTAAACCCCAAACCCTAAGCCCTAAACCCCTAAACCCCTAAACGCCTGAACACCTAAACCCCCAACCCCCCGATGATTCCCTTCAATCAATCCCAAAACCCCTCAAAACTAAACCCTAAACCCTAAACCCTAAACCCTAAACCTTAAAACCCTAAACCGTAAACCCTAAACCCTAAACCCCCAACCACGCCACCTCGAAGAGCAGCTGCGAGAAGGCGCTGAAGCCGCAGATGCAGCGGTAAGGTGCATCTTCCGGGTTCAGGACTCGGCAATTAGGGTTTAGGGTTTAGGGTTTAGGGTTTAGGGTTTAGGGTTTAGGGTTTAAGGTTTAGGGTTTAGGGTTTGGGGTTTGGGGTTTGGGGTTTGGGGTCTGGGGTTTGGGATTTAGGGTTTAGGGTTCAGGGTTTAGACCGGAGCTCGGCACGCTACGGGCGTCGGAGATCTTGAAAGCTTGGGGGTTTCGGGCAAAGTCCAGGCTTGCCAAGTAACCTGAGAAACATGCAAGCTTCGTTGCTTCAAAGAAGGTGTCTCCAAGGTCTTAGCCCTAAACCCTAAACCCTAAACCCTAAACCCTAAACCCTAAACCCTAAACCCTAAACCCTAAACCCTAAACCCTAAACCCTAAACCCTAAACCCTAAACCCTAACCTAAACCCTAAACCCTAAACCCTAAACCCTAAACCCTAAACCCTAAACCCTAAACCCTAAACCCTAAACCCTAAACCCTAAACCCTAAACCCTAAACCCTTAGCTCCTGTACACGAAAGGGGGAACGAGGCACCACTAAGCCCCAGGTTTAAGGCCCACAGGTAGATGAATCCTCCGAAAAAAAATGGATGGTTAGGTTTAGGGCTTAGGGTTTAGGGTTTAGGGTTTAGGGTTTAGGGTTTAGGGTTTAGGGTTTAGGGTTAGGGTTTAGGGTTTAGGGTTTAGGGTTTAGGGTTTAGGGCTTAGGGCTTAGGGCTTAGGGCTTCGGGCTTCGGGCTTTAGGGCTTAGGGTTAGGGTTCAGGGTTTAGGGTTTGAGGGTTTACGATTTAGGGTGCAGGAATGAGGGTACAAATACCCTAAACCCTACAGCGCATAATACTCAACCAAGCTACGGTCGGTCTCGTCGAAGTCGGAGATGCCGACGGGCATCTCAGGGCAAAATTTTGGGGCTTAAGGGCTTTACCAGGGGTGTTTCAAAAAAACCTTGACATGGCCAGTTCTCTAAGTTTTTTGAGGGTTGAGGGTTGAGGGTTGAGGGTTGAGGGTTGAGGGTTGAGGGTTTAGGGTTTAGGGTTTAGGGTTTAGGGTTTAGGGTTTAGGGTTTAGGGTTTAGGGTTTAGGGACAAGTCTGGGATGCCAAGGTTGGTGCCCCTCACTTTTGGGTACGAGAAGGGAGCCCCGAGGTGTCTAGGGCACCTCGGGATGGATTTGCAAGCAACCAGCGGAAAAACAACTTTTTAAGTTCCCTCGTGACTTAGGAGGAGAAGGAATGCACCTTTTTTAAGTTTACCTAGGGTTGTGCAAAGGGAACCTAAGCCCAAGCTTGAAGAGTACCTACCCAGCACCTAAGAGAAGGGGCTCAGAGGTGATTTCAAAGTTCGGCGTCGATTTCAAGAAGTTGCGTTGAACCCAGACCTTGAACCCCAAACCCACCTCATTCCTCTGCGGCAGGGAAGCATGCACAGCCTCCTGGCGGAGCAGGCAGGAAACGGCGACTGCAAGGGCGCGATGGGATGGGCTCACTTCGGGTTGTACTTGGAGGTTCATGGGACCTATTAGCCAATTATGACCGTACTTTTAACCCACTTATCAACCCCTTAAGTGCCCTAATATGGTTATAAGTACAGTGATAGTTGATTAATAAGTACCATGAACCTGCAAGTAGGGAGTGGGAAACACAAGCAGTCTTTAGAAACAGCGCCGCATCCACTTCAAAGGCCACGCAGGATGCTGGTGATGATGCACTCTGGCACGCAGATGCGCCCATAGCAGAGCTCGACGTGGCATGGGACACAAAGAGGCATCCACCGGTACCAAATCGACCGAAAGATTGCTTCCAAGAAGGGACCTGAATTTAGGACACACCCAAATAGTAACGGGGTCTAGGTTGGAGAATCCCGGGGGGGGGGGGGGGGTCTTAGTCCTGGTTTAGGGCCTCCGGGTTGAGGATTGGGGTTTGGGGTCGTTCAGAGTGCCCTTTGCTGGACTTCTTATGGCTGACCAGACGTCCCGTACCCTAAACCCTAAACCCTAAACCCTTAACCCTAAACCCTAAACCCTAATATGTCCCTACCTTACTTAGAACACCTCCCATGTCGCGCAACCCTACAACTCCGCCTTCCTACGTCCCACAACTGCCGCAAGCCCGCTTTCATGTATCGCCTTGCAGGATCCCGCAAACAAAAAACCTATGCCCTAAACCCTAAACCCCAAACCCTAAACCCTAAACCCTAAACCCTAAGCCACACACCCTATGAGCCCCAAGGCCGCACCTGGTTGCTTTCGTAAACGGTCTCGACAGGCGGCGGCGGCCTTGCCGGGGCTGTGAGGATCTCGGTGGCTTCGAGCTTAGATTCTTTGGGCTTAGAGTTAAAAGGATTTAGAGTTTAGGTTGTCCAGTAGCTCTTGATTGAGGGGAAGGCATCTGCTGTGTGGAAGCATACCCCGATACCCCAACATACCCAAACTCAGGCCACCACCAACCCTCCGGTTTTGTGTTTAGGGTATTCCTGGGACCCTATGTACCTACAGATTACTAAGTACCTCCTATTTAGTAGGTTTAACCCTGAAAACTGTAGGTAGATAGGGTCCCAGGTTTAGGTTTGGAACACAGCATGGCAAAGCTCTGAGTGATGGGATGACAGAGAGGGTCTATCTACAATCAGGACGTAGCAGTCCGTCGCACAGGTTTAGGGTTTTGGGTTTAGGGTTTAGGGTTGAGGGTTGAGGGTTTAGGGTTTAGGGTTTAGGTTTAGGGTCAGGACGTAGCAGTCCGTCGCACAGTACAACGCACTCCCGCACCCTGATCCATCCCTGACGCAACAGCATGCCCTCGAACCTCATGAATCCCTCAGAAACTCACGCTCAACCCTGACCCTAAACCTTTGAACACCTGAACCCTAAGCCCCTAAATCTCTTAAGTCCCTGAACTCTATACTTCCAGGGACCTAATGGTTAGGTTGCTAGACGCCTTCAGGGCTCAATTGTTGCCCTAAACCCTAACCCCTAACCCCTAACCCCTAACCCCTAAACCCTAAACCCTAAACCCTGAACCCTAAACCCCAAGCCCTAAACCCTAAACCCTGAACCCCAAGGTAGGCTCCGGACGGGGCCGGCCGGCAGTACCGACCAGGGCTTCCCGGATCGTTGTTCCTTACTTCAAGGGGTTTAGGGTTTAGGGTTTAGGGTTTAGGGTTTAGGGTTTAGGGTTTAGGGTTTAGGGTTTAGGGTTTAGGGTTTAGGGTTTAGGGTTTAGGGTTTAGGGTTTAGGGTTTAGGGTTTAGGGTTTAGGGTTTAGGGTTTAGGGTTTAGGGTTTAGGGTTTAGGGTTTAGGGTTTAGGTTTTGGGGCTTAGGGATTAGGGTTGAGGGGCTCTGGGGGTTGGGCTGTACCTGGAGCACAAACCCCAAATGCCCTTTGCGCTGCGGAAAGTCGAAATGCTTGCTTTGTGCATGGCTGCAGGGCTCTTGCACCCACTAGGCCTGAAGAGGCACCTGCGCCTGCAAAAAAACACAACAGAACGAAGTCGACAAACTCAGCTCAACTGCAAATGGTCAGTAACCCGAAGACCCTAAAAACCCCCCAAACCCTGAAAAGTTTAGGGTTAGGGTTTAGGGTTTAGGGTTTAGGGTTTAGGGTTTAGGGTTTAGGGTTTAGGGTTTAGGGTTTAGGGTTTAGGGTTTAGGGTTTAGGGTGGAGGGTTTAGGGTTTAGGGTTTAGGGTTTAGGGTTTAGGGTTTAGGGTTTAGGGTTTAGGGTTTAGGGTTTAGGGTTTAGGGTTTAGGGTTTAGGGTTTAGGGTTTAGGGAAGCCCTCTTTGCGGCCTCTGAAACTTCTGACAAAATCCACCAAGTTGCATGGCACAGTCATGGTCCTGGCCCGAGGGGGAAGCAGAGATTTCCCTTCTGACGTACGTCAGGACTGAGGAGTTCATCCCCCATTCCTTTCTCGTTTTCAAATCCCACCCACACACACACACACACACACACACACACACACACACACACACACACACACACGCGGGACCTCAACAGTAACAAGTGAGTTGCACTCTTAGGGTCTTCTGCACCCTGTTCGGGTGGAGGGGAGCCAGGGGTTCAGGTGTTTTTGGCGTTGAACCCGAAATCCTAAACCCTACACTTTAGGGTTTCGTTACGAGGGTTAGCTATGCATGCTTTGGTCCTGAGTTTCGAGGTGCTTGGAGGGGGGGGGGGGGGGACCTACCCTAAACCCTAAACCCTAAACCCCAACCCTAAACCCGAGACCCTAAACCCTAAACCGTGGGTTTAGGGTTTAGCCCCCAAAACCCTAAAACACTCTAAGTAGCGGTCCTGGAACAGCATCTTCGAGAAGCTGGTGTAGCCGCAGCCGCTGCAAGTGAAAGCTTCCATGGCTGCTCGCAGCTCCAGCGTCCGTGTCGAGATGCGTAGACACCAATAGAGGGGGGGGGGGGATTGCATCCCTTTTACTTTGTAGACTACCAAGAAATTCGTCTGTGAGGGCTTTCAACGATCACCCGCCCGAAAAATGGTTGGGGGCTCTTATATATCATGGAGCCGCGCTGAGTGAAAGGGTTTGATCTGAGCTACGATGGCACCAAGAAAGTTGCAGTGTCGATCGTCCCCTAGATTGTTGGCGCTGTGCGCTGAGTACGCGCAGTTGCGCGAGTTGGGGCACCAGCTGTTCTCTTTCTTTGAGCCAAACCGAGTGGGAACATCTTCCAGTCGGTCGACAAGAAGTAAAGGCAGCAGAAAAATCATCTCCAAACAGGTAAAGTCGCGCATAGATTTACGGACATCCGCGGGTACCAAAGCCCAAATACAAATCCGGTTCTTACTGCTCGCCTCATTTTGGCATCGAGGAACATGATATACTATAGCAAGCAACCCGAGTTTATTCGAGCAACCCCCGAATTGTATCCTTTCGCTCTAGACCAGAGGTCAGGGTTGTATTTTACTCGGCAGCCCAGCAACCATATCATAACAAGGATGCCCTTTTACCGTTGGTTGCTTTTTCACAACTGCACAGGAACAATCGGTTACCAAGTTTCCCTTACGCTCAAGAAAGCCCAAGACCCCTCTATAACAAGGCCTTTGGGCCCAACCCTAAACCGTAAACCGTAAACCCTAAACCCTAAACCCCAAACCCTAAACCCTAAACCCTAAACCCTAAACCCTGAACCCTGAGTCCTTGGAGCCTTAAGGTTTAGGTAGCGAACCCCGAACCTTGACTCTTGGTAAACTCTTGAGCCCACGAATCTTAGCCTGGCATCCCCGATCTGTGATAGAGATTCGACCCCAAAATCGCAAGCAACATAGAAATATGACAATGAAATAGTATTATAAGACATCAGAAAAACAAGTCTAATTATAACATTGAACACAGTACATGCTCGTGATCGTTTACCGACTTTGCTGGTGAGACCTGCAGTCCGCCCCCCCCAAGATATCTCACCTGCCCCGTGGCGAACAACATTTCTGATCTTAGGGTAGTTACATGGTCCCTTAGTATGCTACACAAATTAAGGGAACCCGTTACAGGAGGTAAGGGACCATATTCAGGGCCCATGGACCCCTAAATCCTAACCCTAAACCCGAAACCCTAAGATTCTGGGACCCAGCGGGAGTTCCTGCACGACGCGGCTGGGTTGTTTCCACATTTTCGAGATGTAGCAGCCACTTCATGGCAGAGGACAGCTTATGTTGAACATGTGGGTTTAGGGTTTAGGGCTTAGGGTTTAGGGTTTAGGGCTTAGGGTTTAGGGCCTAGGGTTGAGGGTAAAAAGGGTTGACCCGCCTGGCGCAAGGTCTGCAGCTCGCCTGGCCAGATGTCTGCAGCTCTTGGATCGTGGAGCAAGAACAGCTGGTAGGCCTTTCAGGTACTAAGGGTCCCTAAACCCTAAACCCTAAACCCTGAAGCCCTAAAGGAACCCCTACACCTTGAACGGCAGCACTTGCACGGGCTTCTTCTTTACGGCCGTAGTATCATCTTCACTTCTTTTCACTTATAAAAAAATGGACTTTTCGTGAGGAGAGTGAGGCAAAGTGAACTTACATCTTTCAATTGAATTTATAGGGAATTCATTCATGACGCATGATATTCAATTAGACAATTAGGCCTTTTACAGCGGTTTCGTTCAATCGCTGGTGCGCTTCCTTTTCATTCCTCCTAGAAAGGCCACAAACGTTTTGGGTTTGGGTTCGGGTTTCAGGTTTCGGGTTTAGGGTTTAGGGTTTAGGGTTTAGGGTTTAGGGTTTGGGGTTTGGGGTTTAGGGTTTAGGGTTTAGGGTTTAGGCTTTGGGGTTTAGGGTTTAGGGTTTAGGGTTTGGGGTTTGGGGTTTGGGGTTTAGGGCTTAGGGAGCCGGGAGCCCTGCACCCCACTGCCCCACCTTGGCTGGGTCGGCCAAGAGTTGCCGCTCCTGGGGGGCCAATGCCTGGGATTGCCAACGAGTTCCCTCCCATGCTGTGGCTCGGGGGGGTTAGGGTTTGGGGTTTAGGGTTTAGGATTTAGGGTTTAGGGTTTAGGGCTGAGGGCTTAGGATTTAGGATTTAGGGTTTGGGGTTTCAAGCTTGGGGCCTCGGGCTTAGGGTCTCTACAGAGGTTTCAAGCTTGGGGCCTCGGGCTTAGGGTCTCTACAGAGGTTCGGTTGTTCTGAGCGCTGCTCAGAAGATGCTTCAACTAATCTAGGGGGCGGCAGAGTTAGGGTTTTGGGGGTCAGTATAGTCTAAGCCTTCATTTAGAACCCGCGTTTCGCAACTTTAGAATGCCAGGCAGAAAAACCTAGAGCCGAAACACTGAACCTGCAAATCCTATCAACCCTAAAAGCTACAACACCCCAAAACCCTAAACCCTAAACCCTAAACCCTAAACCCTGCAGAAGGCCCCAAAACAGGACCGATCTTGGGCCCCGTCCGTCGTCGCTGCCAGCCAAGCCCTGGAGGCGCCGCCTCACAGACTTTTGAGGTTTAGGGTTTAGGGCTAGGGTTTAGGGTTTAGGGTTTAGGGTTTAGGGTTTAGGGTTTAGGGTTTAGGGTTTAGGGTTTAGGGTTTAGGGTTGAGGGTTGAGGGTTTAGGGTTCAGGGTTCGGGGTTCGGGGTTTGGGGTTTGGGGTTTGGGGTTTGGGGTTTGGAGCTTTAGGAGTTTGGGGTTTAGGCTTTGGAGCTTTAGGAGTTTGGGGTTTAGGGCCTAGGGGGTTTTAGGAGTTTAGGGAGTGTTTGGAGTTTAGGGTTAGGGGTTTAGGAGTTTAGGCTTTCGGGGCTTCTGGGGTTTAGGAGTTTGGGGTTTAGGACGTGGGGGTCAGGAGTTTAGGGCAGGGCTTAGAAGCTTAGAAGAAGCTTAGGGGTTTCGGGGGTTCAGGGGTTTTCGCGGGGCTTCGGGCTTTTTAAAGATTCGAAGTTTAGGGCTTAGAAGTCAGAAATTCAGGGGTTAAGGTGTAGAGAATAAGAAGTTTGAGGGTTCAGGGATTCTAGAAATCAGGGGGTTTTAAGGGGTTTGGGAGTTTGGGGGTCTTAGGGGTTGTGAGGTTGTTTGGGCTTTACATCTATACCTGAAAGGGAAAATACATGTGTGCATAAAATACTATATGTATTCATGTACTGGTTTTGGTCAGTTACACTGGTCATCTTCCATGTACTTATGCATATGTTCAGGGTTTAGGTTTTCGTGTCTGTAGGGTTTCAGATTTGGGGTTTATGGCTAGGTTTTGGGGGTTTTGGTCTCTGTAACTACTCTGAGTTGTGGCCCCCCTTTTTGTGTGTTCGGGTTTCCCTACACCCTAAACCCTACACCCTAAACCCTAAACCCTAAACCCTAAGCCCTAAACCCTAAACCCCAAACCTCTTCTGAAGCGATCTGTGAGAGACTCCCATCCCAGCAAGGCGCACGGAAGGTCCGCCGCCTGAGATTTCGCACGTCTTCTCGGGCGCTGCATGCGCGGGAGGGGGATCCTTGGCAGGCAGGTTCAGTATAGGGAACAGTATAAGGACTTCAATCTTCAGCACCATGTACCACATCCCGTCAACCTCACATGACCCCCCTTCAACCAAAAAATCACCCCCCCCCCCCCCCCCCCCCCCCCCCCCCCCAAAAAAAAAGCACGCCCCAAAGAAGCCGATAGACATCACCTCTAGCTATGCCAAAACAGTACTGCTTGCACAGCTGAGCGGCTGTGCCCGACCGGTCTGGTGCCTCATCTTCGTCTCTCCTTCGTCACCTCCTTCGTCGTCTCCCTTCGTCGCCTCCTTGGTCGTCTCCCTCGAGGAGCTCGGCTCGGATGCGGGCAACGAGTGACAACTCCTGGCTTGTCTGCTGATCCAATCAAGGGATAGAGGCACAACTAGGGATAAACATGATATGGGCTCAGCCGCATACGATGCTACAGCAACTATGAAGTACATGGTTCAGCCCTCTCGCGATGGCAGAAAATATGAGGACAATCATGCCACCATGTGCCAACAATGAAAACTCTACCTCGCTTGTCAAAGGCAACCCATACAAGTCAGTTTCCAGCCGGATACTTCCATTTCAGCAAAAGGTAGGGTACAATGGTTTCCATACCTGCAAGCACTGTCTTAAGTCAAGGTGCACAGAGAAGCAAATGCTGTCCATCGCACGAGCAGCCAGTAGTAGAGAGGACGTAGCAGGGCCGCTACGAAAAGACTAACCCCCTAAACCCGAAACCAAATCCCGAAACCCAAAACCAAACCCTAAACCCTAAACCCTAAAACCCTAAACCCTAAACCCTAGACCATAAACCCTAAACCCTAAAGCACCTGCGCAGATCCTGCGGCCCATGCTGCAGCCTCCTGTAGCTGGGCGTCGGGTGCTGGCTGAATCCGGGTTCAGGTTTGGGTTTAAAGTTGAGGGTTTTACTGTTTAAGTTTAAGGCTGAAGGTTTAAGGTCTGGTTTCTGACTTGTAGGCGTCTTCTTGAAGTCGTGTGCAACTGGGGGTCCGGTGGGCTAAGCACTTGCAGGTACTGGGGGTTTGGGGTACATTTTACGCAGACTGCAAAGAACGAACAAACCCTAAAACCCTAAACCCCAAACCCCTAAACCTAAACCTAAACCCTAAACCCCAAACCCAAACTTGTAATCTGTGACTTCGGACTCTCGCATGGGTTTTCAGCGAGTTCTTTGCGGGGGAGCACCCCAAAAAGCTCTTGAGAGGAAGCTCAGAAACAGTCCCCAAGTTCCAACCCATTCCCTAACCCTAAACCCTAAACCCTAAACCCTAAAACTCTGGCCCTGAACCCTAAACTCGAGCTCCCGAGGTTCCCATAGATTCCCGAGATTCCCCCTCTTAAGGTAGCTTTATATAGCTTTCATGGTCCCTAAACATGGGGGGTCTAGGGTTTAGGGTTTTTGCTCCCTTCAGATGGGGAACTGTTATATGTCCCTTATATACACCCTTATCAAGCCTATAAAACCCAAGAGCCTTTACTTCAGAGGCCTTTAAAGAAGGTAAGGGACGCTCTGGGAGTACCGGCAAGTGCTGGATGTTCCTACAAGGGCCTGACTACTTGCGTATACTAGGGTTTAGGGTTGACTTTAGGGTTGAGGGTTCAGGGTTTAGGGTTTCGTTTATTCACTTGCAATCCGTGTACGCTACCCAAACGTTCAACTGAAAGAGGCTTGCGTGATACGATCCTTTGCTAGTAGTTGCTCAAAAACCCCCCCCCCCAAAAAAAAAAAAAATTTATATATATATATACATTCTTCCTTATAAGGGAAATATAGGGATTATTATTTGTTTCTTCTTTTGGGGTTCTTAAGCAACTCGTAGTTTGCTGCAAAATGATCGTCGAGCCATGAGGTTCCCCGCTTTCCAGCAGTTGAAGTGATCTCATGCAACTGAAAAAAGGCAGCTGGAGGAACTAAACCCTAAACCCTAAACCCTAAACCCCAAACCCTAAGCCCTAAACCCTAAACCCTAAACCCTAAACCCTAAACCCTTTATGGAAGAGCCCCGTCCCAAAAAAGGAAAAGAAGCCCACTCTGGACGATAGAAGTCTGTATCTGGGCAAACCTTTCTCAAGGCTTGTTCATGGCGTATCAGGGCTGATAGACAGGATAGGGTTTCTACAAGCATCTTATAAACAGTGTAGGTTTATGTGAGGCTCTTTCCCCTTCTTTGGAGTGGATACTGGAAAAATCTACACTTTTCAGGCATAAATGGCTATAATCGGAGCCCGGAATCAAAAAAAGTATTAAAGTATTTTACTCCAAAACCCAGGCAAGGCTCCTAAACCCTAAACCCTAAACCCGAAACCCTAAACCCGAAACACGAACCCGAAACCCGAAACCCGAAACCCCAAATCCAAGCCCTGCAGCCTCAGCTGGCCGACGGAAGTCCGGCACACGGGCATCTGCACGGGGCCTCGGCGTTGAGGTTTTTGAAAGCCCAAAGGGTCTGGCGTTTAGGGTTTAAGGTTTAGGGCTTGGGGTTTAGGGTTTAGGGCTTTGGGGTTTAGGGTTTTGGGGCTTCAGGGGTGGTGAGTTCAGTACGAATTCATCCTGGTAGGGGTCCACCCGGCGCAAGCCTTTTCCGATACGCCTAAACACTGAACCTAAACCCTAAACCCTAAACCGAAAGCCCTCCCTCCTTGATGACCTGACCGCCTCGGGGCATTGGGATGCACATGGGTGGCTCTTTAAATCAGGGTATGAGGACCCAGAAAGGGACCCTCACTTAGAGAACGACCCACATGTCTGCACCACATTCTTCACGCACTCACAGGGGTTCTGGGGTTTACGATTTGACTTTTGAGAGGGTTGGGGGCTTCGTGATTTGGGGCAAGGTACTTATTTGGAAGCCCTGTTGACTTAGTAAGTAGGGCTAGTAAGGTGGGTTCTGGGGATTATCATGGGGATTATAAGGGGGTTTCTAGAAGTTACTAAGCAGACTTACGAAGTCAAAAGAGCTTCGAAGCAGGGCTTCTTAACCCTGAACCCTGAAACCCAAGGCCTTAAACCCACCAACCAACCCGGACACCCGAACACTCTCATTGGCTCGGTGCCCCACTTCAGCGGCGGGAGGGTCATGTTCTTTGCCCCTCGCCGGTGCGATGTGCTTTGGGATATGTAGGGGCGGGGAGTTCGGACGCGCTTTTTTGCTTGAGGGTTTAGGGTTTCGGGTTGAGGGTTGCATGGAAGTTGTTCCAAATTAGGGACCCATACAAAGAAAGCTTAGTTACACCCGTCTGTCAAGGGCTTTTGGGTTTTGGGGTTTGGGGCGAAGTCTTAGGGTAGGTACATGGTCCCTCAGCATGGGCCCCTAATTGGGGAACCCTTTTGTACCCTAGAACACCCAAGGGCCCATACTCCAGAACCCCTTAAAGAAGGTAAGGGATCCTATTCAGGGATCGGATGAGGACGGAAGGCCTAAACCCTACCCTAAAACCCTCAACCCTAAACCGCTGCCGCATATTTAGGGTTCAGGGTTTAGGGTTTAGGGATTAGGTTTTAATTTTTTGTTGTAGGGATTTGCCGCACATCAGCGGCAGCCTCCTTTGCTTACTTTTCTAGGTTTAGGATTCCTATGCACACCTACAAAAATAAGGGTTACGACTGGGCATTTCACCTCTAGGGCATCTAGAGGAATGCCCTAAACCCTGAACCCTTTTCTCATTCAGTCCTTCCATGCGCCCGAAAGGATCTACCACGTCCTCCTGGCTGAAGCCAACGAAGCCCCGCACGCCTCCTCAGCGGCGTTTAGGGTTTGGGGTTTAGGGTTTAGGGTTTGGTGTTTCGGGTTTGGTGTTTGGGGATTCGGGGTCAGAGTCCGTCAACAAGGGATAGCTACGCAGAAAATCGTAAAGGTCAGCATGCTCGGGATTGCGGTTTCAAGCTAGTTTAGGGACGACTCATAAGGTCTAGGGTTTAGGGGTTAAGGGTGCGGGGTGTAGGGTTTCGGGAAGGAGGCTAACAGTAGCCTGGACTCCTAGACCACAAGACCACAGATCCCCAAAAAAGGTGATCGTCCGAAGGCGCCGGCGACTAACTTCCGCCAGCTTCAAGGCCCGCATGCTAAAGGACCCAGGGATGCTGAAAAAAACTGAACTCCAGCTTCAAGCCCAAGCAGAATCTTTGTATAACCCCTGCATTTCCTCGAGCACTCTACGGGCAGTTGTTTCCCTTAAGGTTCCCCGAACCCAAACATCCCGAACTCTGAACCCTCCGTTCTTACCCGCAATTTTCAAGCCCCGGCACCTCTCGGGCGATTGTCAGCCCCGGCAGAAGCGGGTCGCTTCCTCTGGTGGGGGTGGGGTGGGGGGCCGGGGTAACCCAACGCTTGGAAGGGTTGCTGTTGGGTATGATAAAACTGAGTGACGCTTATACGGATGTATGGAATATTATGAAAAAACCTTTGTTCTGGTAAGCACTGAACCCTGTGACCCTACAAACCCTATCAACCCTATAAAACCCCCATTGTAAACCCTACGAAGCCTAGAAACCAAGCCTGGAAATCCAGGAACCCCTAAACCCCCTCCAAAAAGAAAAACGAACAAAAGCCTGTAAGCCTTAGAACCCTTCAAACCCTAAACCCACCCAACTCTTCGTTCGGGCAGACTGGTCTCAAGACCCGGAACCTTCCACCCTCTGAGACGAGGTGCGGCTTTGGCGCCCGCCGCAAGCCTTTGCGTGAAGGCTCAGGGAACTTACGAAGACTAAGCAGGTAGGGTTGAGGGTTTAGGCTATGAGGGACAAAGTAGGCCATCCGAAGTACAACCTGACTAACGCCCTACTTACTCAGTTCCATGAGCCTTTAGGTAGGGCTTGTAGCTAGGCGAGAATCTTGACATTCATCCAGGGGCTTGGGGCTTAAGGGAGTTGGGGAGCAATTCTCTGGGTCCTGCGAATTCTGGTAGAATCCCATACTTGAAGGGGTTGTCCAGATGGTCGGTTCTCAATATTTATGGTCCCTCTTCGGGTACCCGAAACGCAACGGATTAAAGAAAGGCCATAATTAATGTTGGACTGACTTTAGTATAAGGAGGGTCTATAATCACAAGTTTCGAAAATTTATTCTGCCAACCGAGTTTGTTCAGGGTACCCGCTATTATCATTGCGTTTTGGGTTAAGAGCTTTCGCAGTAAGGCTTGAAGCCCTGAGGGCTTGGGCTCCAGGAACCCTAAAGAGCCAGAGCGCGGAGAATCCAGAAATCTAAGCCCGGCCAATCCCATGTAAAGCCTCATGGAAATTCATTACGAAACGAGGCCCCAAACAAATTTTGTGATAGGTAGCCCACAGGCCCGTCAGACTGTTTTTAGTAAGTTTGTCTGGCTACCCTCTATAATACCAAGCTTTTTTTCGGATGATTGTTTTTTGAGGGTTTGTGTTTTGGGTTAAGGGCTTACGCAGTAAGGCTTGAGGCCCCGAGGGCCTTGGGCTCCAGGAATCTTAAAGGCTGGAAAGCTTCAGGCCTTGAGGTCCTAAAGGCTTGAGGCCCTGAGGGCGGTTCCCCCCCCCCCCAATTTGTTTGGGGGGGTCGCCGGGCCAAATTTTTTTTTGGTGGGGGGGGGGGGGGGGGGGCCATACTAAAGACAGTGCAACATTACACCCTAAACCCTAAACCTAGACCCTAAAGCCTAAACCGACCATGCGAGTAATTCGAGAACTGCTATGGAGTTCGGGCGATTTGCAGGTTGTGCCGCTGGCTGAAAGGCATGCTTAGAGTTTCAGGCTGAGGAAGGAACGCTCAACCCCTAGCCCGGCTTGTGCCCCTCCGTTTAGCCCTGAACCCTATAGTAGGCCCTAGAAGCTTGACCCCGATGATCAATCCTGTTCTAAGTCCTGTTTCAAGGCAAGGCCCAATCATACTCGCAACATTGTTCTCGAAAGCCCCGTTAAGGCTGAGAGTGACTTGGCTAAAAGTTTCGAGGCCCAATCATGAAACCCTAGGTTCCCTCCCCGGGCCTAGGAGGAAAAAGGGCACCCTTTTGGGTTTGCTTAGGATTATACGAGCGAACCTAAATCCCAAAAAGGGGAACAATGGCACTACTGGACATCCTAGAACCTCAGGTCCCCACTCTTGAATTTAGGGTGTGGGAGGCCTGGGCATGTAGCACACGGAGCGAGGGACTACCCCCGCAAACCCATGAAGTGATAGTTTACGGTGACGGTTTGGCTTCGGGTTTAGGGCTTAGGGGCCTAGGGTGTGGTCAGAACTGACCGTTGGGTCGCACCAACTCTCCATGCCCCCTAAATGGGGGTTTCCGAAATTAGAGATGCCTTCTGGGAGCCCTTATGTTTTAGGGAATCCGGGCCTATGTTAGGGGTCCCGTATTTTCGTAAACCCCCAAATGCTGGACTCCTCGCCCTAAACCCTAATCCCTAAAGCGTAAACCCTCGTAGGCCGCCGACTGCCATCCGTCTGGGTAGCTGCCGCGACCGATCGAGCTCTCACCTGGCACCAGCAAGCTTTTTTTTTCTTGGGGTGGTCCCCGGCAACCCTAAACCTTAAACCCCAAACCCTAAACCAAGGTCCCAAGGTTGTTGTGTGTCATGACACTCCCACGGCTCCAACATGACGGGCACCGGCGCAGGTCGCGTAGGTCGCGGGGCTGGGCGAGGCGCTGCCAGCCTTGCCCAGGCGAGGCTTTCAAGGCGTTTAGGGTTTAGGGTTTGGGGTTTAGGGTTTAGGGTTTGGGGTTTGGGGTTTGGGGTTTGGGGTTTAGGGTTAAGGGGGTTTGGGAGTTTAGGCTTTCGAGCGCTTCTGGGTTAGGCCCAGGGTTACAAGAAAGGGTTTAGGGTTCAGCCCAGCTTCAAGGTTCAATTCGGGTTTGAGGGGGGGGGGGGTAGGCAAAGAAAAAGAGTTCAACAATTACTCTAACCTGATAGAACCGTCAGTTTCATTTATAAACCCTGCAAAGCCTCTATGGTTCCGATATGCTCCGATGGCTTTTTAGAGAAGGCATGGAGCAGATGGAGCAGAACACCACTGCCAAGGTTGAAGGAGGGTGACGGCCCTGAACCTAAACACTAAACCTATGACTATACTCCCCTTAGAGCCTTAATGAAAATACTATTTTTAATATCCTCCTGGATATATATATATATATGAAGCCTATAACCCCTCAACCGGTAGCAGTAAGCGCGTTGCAGCAAGGGCAGGGTTTTTGGTGGTGGCTGCCGTGTATCAGTTTAAAATAGTCTAAAGGAACCCGAAACCCCAACAATGCAAAAGGGCACCACCGGGCTTCAAGTTTAAGTTCCCCAGAAAGTCTAAATACCCTATATGATCCTCCAAAAAACCCGGATTCTGTAAGTTTTGGGCCCCTAAAATACCCTATATGATCCCTAAAAAACCTGATTCTGTAAGTTTTGGGCCCCTACCCCTAGGCCCCACCCACGCACTGAGCCCCAAGCGCGGCGCGCAGCGCGCGGCACTCCCCGTCGCGCTCTTCCAGCGCCTGGGCTCCCCCAATCCCAATGCCCCCATTCGTAAACCCTAAACCCTACCCTAAACCCTAAACCCTAGACCCTAAACCCTAAACCCCAAACCCTAAACCCCAAACCGTAAACCCTAAACCCTGAACCCTAAACCCTAACCCTAAACCCCAAACCCTAAACCCCAAACCCTAAACCCTAAACCCTACCTGCACCCGCCAAGCACTTTAGGCCCTAACTAAGGGTACTTGAGGGGGTGGGGGGAGGGGGGGGGGAACGCAGGAAAGCCTTAATCCCGAAACTGTATAATCCTAAGCCGAAAAACCGCAGAGCCTCAGCGAACTTGTTGAAGCCCTAACCCTGTAAACCCGAAACCTGGGTTGCTGTAAGCATACCCCACGACAACCTGAGCTCCCTTAGCCGTCAAGTGCCCATGTCAGTGAGGTAGAAAGGGGATTATGCGATTTGGCCTACATAAGGGGCATTTGGGGGGTTTACGAAAATAAGGAACCTAAAAGTCGAGCCCCAAATCGTAGGATTCCCTTGTGATATGGACCCCAAGAAGGGCTTAGGGTTTAGGGTTTCGGGTTTCGGGTTTAGGGTTTAGGGTTTCGGATACCCCCATTTGGAAACATCCGTGGTTGGGAGCGGGAACTTGTGGAAGCTATTTCCGCCTCCCTTCCGGGGTTCGATGCCAGCTACGCCTGCACATGGCGAGGCACAGACTCGACATCCAATGCCACAGGCGTAAGACTGTGAACGACAACCAAGAAAGATTAGGGTTTAGGGTTTAGGGTTTAGGGTTTATAGGGTTTATAGGGTTTAGGAAGCGCACAGCTTGAAAAGGTGGGATGCCTCGGGTATATCTGAGACGCTGGCGCGCTTCAGCGTCTCGATATCTGTCACAGCGGTGGCCAGAACCACACAGCAAACACTACCAGGCTCGTCTAAAGGCTGGAAGAATTACGAATGGAATGCCCTTATGGTCCCTTATATTTACACTATAGAACACCCCTCCCCCCCCCCCCACCCAAAAAAAAAATATTCTAAGTCTTAAGGCCCCTATTAATCCCATCCCCCTAACATTAAACGGGGCCCCCCCCCCTCCGCCTTTAAACATTCGAAAAGCGTTTTTATTATTAGGGGGTATTCTTATCGAAATGTCATAATTCATTAGACTTCAGGGTTACTCAAGTAATCAACTTAAGTAACCCTCTGAGGGTTTTATTGGTGTTGAGGGGTTTCTTGGAGGCCTGAACCCCCCCCCCCTAATTCGGAATAGGGTTTGAAAGGCGGGGTTGGTTTCGGCAGGATTTTCCGGAAAGTGTTTTTATTATTAGGGGTCCATTTAATAGAAGGGGGAAGGGATTAATCCATGAGTCCTGCAATCGGCTCTCGCCCCCACAATATTAGGTGTAATCTTTTGATATATGAGCCTACTATAAGAATCTGCTATAATTGGAGTGGGGGAGGGGGGAGTATACTAGCGGAGGGGATTACATGTCCGAAAATAATAAGTAGTACCCCTAACACACTGCAAAATTCCACAAACTTCTGAATAGGACCCCCCGCAGTAGCTCCTAATTGTAGGAAACCCCCCCATTGCGGCACGCACGCTCTCGTTTTTCACCTGCGCCCTCGCGGCTCGAAACCAGCAATGGTCCGTTCACAGATGCATTGAATTTCCCGGACCCCTGGGAGGATCAACAAAAATAAATCCCCTTAAGGGTTCCCAAAAATGACCCCAGAGTAGTCGCATAGAGTACTATTTGGGGGTTCCACTTTTTGGATCCTCCCAGGGGTGTGGGTTGAGGCGATCCAACGAGTCTTATCGCTCCCGGCCTCGTCGATGAGGGGGAGGGTGCATGCCGTAGGGGGGCGCTTGAGACCCCCTTGCTGCCTCCCGGACCTTCGGGCGCACGTCACGCGGTGGGCTTGGGCCCCGCTTGCCGGACGTCTTGACGGGGACCTCCCGTGCGGTTAGCTGCAGGCGCTGCTTAAGCCGGTCGCGAATCCTGAGTTGCTGAGTTCATAAGACCCAAAAAAGTGCACACATTCAGTTCTATAGGGGAATTATAGTATCCCAAAAGTGTAAACCCTAAACCCTGAATTCTACACCCTAAACCCTAAACCGTAAAGTGTACTCACTCAGCTACTAAGAATCTCTGCCTCATCACTGGACTCAGACACGTTGTCCAAGCCGTCGTTGAGGGTACCCAGGCCC
The DNA here is from genome assembly GCA_905221605.1 of Symbiodinium natans. NCBI lineage: Eukaryota > Dinophyceae > Suessiales > Symbiodiniaceae > Symbiodinium > Symbiodinium natans. The sequence continues at coordinate 197,621 of CAJNDS010002787.1, read as the reverse complement.
AGCACATCATCCTCAATGGCATTAAGACTCTACTGATGTTCATGCGCCTTGCCTGCAAATCCTAAACCCTATAAACCCTAAACCCTAAACCCTACACCCTAAACCCTAAACCCTAAACCCTAAACCCTAAACCCTAAACCCTGAACCCTAAACCCTAAACCCTATTCCTACCCACTTTCTTATGATGGTTGAAGCTTTTCTTGCTGTCCTCAATGGCATAGTCCTCATCCGCTTCCTCCTCCTCCTCGAAGCCAGGGTAGAGCAAGAGCGCCGGGCTTGGCGGGCACTTCGCACCTCGGGAAATGAGCCCTAAAAGGGTTTAGGGTTTAGGGCTAGGGTTTAGGATTTAGGGTTTAGGGCTAGGATTTCGGGTTTTGGGTTTAGGGTTCATAGTACCTTCATAGGAATTACTGTAGTCTGGGGTATATGACCCCAATGTTAGGGTTCCTGTGGTCTCCAGGGCACTCTTCTTCTCCTCACGAAAGACCCTCTCCCCAGTGAGCTCATGGACGCGCGCATCGGAGATCACCTGAGGTTAAGCAACCCAGGATGGGCGATTAGGCCTTAAGATCCCCATAATGAACCCTAGCAAGGGGCCTTTTCAGGGATTATAGGGTATAATAGAGGTTCCGCTACCCAGGATGGGCGATTAGGCCTTAAAATCACCACAATGAACCCTATAAAGGGCCCTTTTAAGGGATTATGGGGACTACCCCCCCACTATACCTACAGTACTTGTTGTGGCTATACCTCCTAGCTAAGCGTCAGTAAACACTAATCCTAAACCCTAAACCCTGAACCCTAAACCCTAAACCCTAAACCCTACACCCTAAACCCTAAACCCTAAACCCTAAACCCTAAACCCTAAACCCTAAACCCTAAACCCTAAACCCTAAACCCTAAACCCTAAACCCTAAACCCCAAACCCTAACCATAAAATTCGGCTCCCGGCCTCCACCCGGTACTCTTTGGCTCGAAGGTGGGAGGACGTCGACCGCACCCGCGCGGGTGAGGTGCTCTCTGCCGGAGGCGCCTAGGGTTTAGGGTTCAGGGTGTAGGGTTTAGGGTTTAGGGTTTAGGGTTTAGGGTTTAGGGATTAGATTCTGTCACTGAACCCCCAAGCGCCTGAGCCCCCCAAACCCCCAACCCCCAAACCCCAAACCGCCTTCAACGCCAAAACCCTGACAAAGGGAGAGAAAGACCTTTGAGAGGCAGCCATAGCCAAGCAGCCACAATGCGAACTGGGCTGCTTTGCCTGGACGGAGGTAAACCCTTAAAACCCTGCACACACCTGCAAAGTACCAAGTTCCCCAAGATCCCCAAACCGGTAACCCTCAACGCTAAACCCTCAACCCTAAACCCTACAGCCCTAAACACTCTCGTTAAGGCAGGGTTTGGGTTTTGGGTTTGGGGTTTAGGGTTTGGGGTTTAGGGGAGAAGGGGACAAGGGGAGAAGGGGAGGTGCTTCAGGGGGATATGACCCCCCTTGGAAGCTCTGTTGACTTAGTAAGTCTACTTAGTATCCCCTACAAGCCCCCTTACTAACCCTACTTACTAAGCCAAAAGAGCTTCCAAGCAAAAGAGTCCAAAGGGTTTTTGGGGGTTGCGCCTTGGCTGCCTCTGCTGGGTCGGCGGCGAGGATGGCACAGTCTGCAGGAAGGTCACTGCTTACTAATTTTGAGCTAGGGTTTAGGGAGGGTTTAGGGTTTAGGGTTTAGGGTTTAGGGTTTAGGGTTTAGGGTTTAGGGTTTAGGGTTTAGGGTTTAGGGTTTAGGGTTTAGGGTTTAGGGTTTAGGGTTTAGGGTTTAGGGTTTAGGGTTTAGGGTTTAGGGTTTAGGGTTTAGGGTTTAGCGTTTAGGGTTTAGGGTTTGGGGGTTGGGTTTGGGGTTGGGGTTTGGGGTTTGGGGTTGTTTAGGGTTTAGGGTTTAGGGTTTGGGGTTTAGGGTTTAGTTTAGTTCAGTCCAGTTCCATGTACTACCCCAGACACCCCAAGAAGAGCCAGTCATTTGATCAACCTCCCTCTTCTCCACGTAGCATCTATAAGGTTCCACAACACCACTGCCCTCAAGCCCCCCACCCCCCGCCCGAAGTCCTGAAACGATTGGCCGGGTTGCAGGGTTTACGTCTCTGTTTGGGGTTAGGGGTAAGGGCTTAGGGGAAAGGGTTTAGGGCTTATTGTTTTGAATCCCTTCTCCCTACTTCAACCCATCCACCCACCCACCCACCACCCCATGCATGAGAATTAAACTCTCATGTATTGTCAAGCAAGTTTCGGGGTTTCAATATAGGAAAAGGCCCCAAGAAACCTGAATGTTAGCACTGAACTAACCCCTACTTTGGGAACTTTGGGAGGAGCCGGGGGGCGGGGTGGGATAACAATTCGAGGGACGGGATGAAGGCTGTTTGGCTTTAGGACTAGAACTCTAAGGTTCAGGGTGCAGGGATCTTCGGATCTAGGAGTTCGGGGTGTAGGCTGTACATGATCGTCGTGCTTGCGGCGTCAGGGGGCATCTCATGTCTCGTGTGGAGGAAATAAGTTTGGACCCTGCCCCCCCCCCCCCGTGGAAACTGAGGAGTTCAGGGAACCCTGCCCAAAAACCCAAAACCCCTCAAGCCCTCAAAAAGGCGACAAACCCTAAAGCCCGAAACCCTGAACCCTCACCGGCTCCTCGTTCAACTACCCTAAACCCTAAACCCTAATCCCTAAACCCTAAACCCTAAACCCTAAACCCTATAAACCCCAAACCCTAAACCCTAAACCCTGAACCCTGAACCCTGAACCCTGAACCCTGAACCCTAAACCCTAAACCCTAAACCCTAAACCCTAAACCCTAAACCCTAAACCCTAAACCCTAAACCCTAAACCCTAACCCTAAACCCTACACCCTAAACCGTAAACCCTAAACCCTAAGCCCTAAGCCCTCAGCCCTCAGCCCTCAGCCCTAAGCCCTAAGCCCTAAGCCTCGTTCAACTCATCCAAGGGGGCCGCCCAGCTCGGGCGAGGGCGCTGGCAGTCAGGCCTGGGTCCTGCAAGGATGCGAGAGCGTTTAGGGGGTTAGGGCTTTTGTTGGGAGTCTGCTCCGCGACTTAGGGCTTTCGGGCACACAGGGCCCACACTCGTTTCCAGCCTACGGAAGTCTCTGCACTCAAGCCCCATCCACCATGACACATGAGAGGTCTTACGATGAACCCTGGACCCAACGCGTTCTGAAGCTACTTCAGGAGCTGCAGCAGCAAACCCGGTCCTGGTCCCCCTTGGCGCACCTCTCGTGCCTCTCGGGGTGGCGGGGACGTCGTCGCGTTGCGCCGGGGCGCCCTGGGGCTCTGCCCGCGCTGTGGGTGCCGGTCGTTGGCCGCGGCATTCCCGAAGGGGCTCCAGCGGTTGCCCGAGTTGCCGGGGAGTTTCGGATAGTCCGCCGACCGCGAGGTGCGCAGCGGCCTCAGCGGCGCGAGGGGCCTCCGCTCGTGCACGGGGATGGGCGGGACATGGCGCGTCTCCACCCGAGGCGAGGTGACTGCGCGTGGAGACGGGGACCTGCGGGGTAGGTTTGAGGCATTCGAAACATTCGGGACATTCGGGACATGCCGGTCTGCGCGGCCGGGCTCACGGGCCCTCTCCGTGGGCAAGTCCCTCGCACTCGGCGAGACCGGAGGCCGGTCCGCAGCCGCCGCGAGCGCCGCGTTGCGGCGCCGGGCCTCCTGCAGCTCCTTGTCCTTCAGCTCCAAGGCCGTCTTCAGCTCATCTCTCTGCGCCTGCGCTTTCTCGAACTCGGCACGCCAGCGCGCGACCTCCTGCAACAGCTGCGCTCTGCTGTCCTGGCCCTCCAAGCGCAAGGACAGCCGACGGCTGCCATCCACTCGGGAGGTGATGGGCGTTGGCAGGGCGACTGCGGTGAGACGCTGGGAGAACTGCAGGGAGTGCAGGGTGTCGTTCAGGCAGTCCCTTGTGGGTTGGAGAGTGACGATGACCACCGTGCGACAATGCTCCGCCCCGCCCAGGGCATCCTGAAGTAGCTGCGTGAGCTTGGAGTTCCGGTAAGGCACGTGGGAGACTCGCCGCTCCTTGGCGGAGATGACATCGGCCAGCGCGCTCAGCGAGCGGTTGATGTGCTGTGCCTTCAAGACCAGATGCTCCCTAACAGTGGCCTTCTGGGTTAACACTTACTTCATGACAAAGTCACAACATGATACTTATCGCAGCATGAGCATACTTCATACGGTCCCACTTCGTACATGGGGCCCCGTGATTTCTACAGGGTTTTTAAGGTCCCTTTTTCCCCCTTATGGCGCCTCTCTCCTCCGCTCGCCCACCGCTTCGCTGCGCTTCAGGCGTTCGCTGCCCGCCAGGTCCACCAAGCTCAGCTTTCCCGCCTCTGGGATGTGAAACTTCTCGAGGGCTCAAGGCTGCTTTCTACAAGTCTTTGCGAGAGAGAGAGAGAGAGAGAGAGGGGGAGAGAGACATAAATCAAAATAAATAAATAAATAAGTAAATAAATAAATATATATATATATACATATATCGATTTTTTAATTTAATGCATATAATATGCCAATTTCATAATTAGTTGGTTAGTTAGTTGTTTAGCTAGTGGGTTGGCAGGTTAGCTACTTAGCTGTTTCGTGAGGCAGCGAGTGGGGAACTAGACTGAAGCTTCTGAGAAGGAAAAGGCTCCCTAAACCCTAAACCCTGAACCCTAAACCCGAAACCCTAAACCCTAAACCCGAAACCCTAAACCCGAAACCCTAAACCCTAAACCCTAGCCCTAAACCCTAAACCCAGGAAAACGGCCCCTAAAAAAACAGCGCAGGGTGGTCTCTTCGCCTCCCTCAAGCAGCCGGTGCTCACGTCGCGGCAGCCCAAGAAGAGCATCATCACCTTGGTAGCTAAGTAGGGTTTAGGGTTTAGGGTTTAGGGTTTGGGGTTTAGGGTTTAGGGTTTAGGGTTTAGGGTTTAGGGTTTTGGGGTTTAGGGTTTAGGGTGTAGGGTGTAGGGTTTAGGGTTTAGGGTTGAGGGACATTATAATAAGGGCACCCTTTTTTTGGTTGGCTACACTCTAAGGGAACCCAGAACCAACAAAAAAAAAGGTAAAGGGTACCACTGGGCTACCAAGTCACCAGGTGGGATCGGGAGGACCGCACGTTCAGTGCCGTGTTGAAGGTGGCCCGGTGGGCCTTCCGTGGGTTTCAGGGGGAATTTTGGAGGTCTCGGCTTTGAGGCCACAGCGAATCCTGAACCCAAAGCCCTTTAAAAAACCCACCGAAACCTAAACCGAAAAGGGTTTGGGCTTTAGGGTTCAGGACTTGGGGTTTCTGGTGCAATCCTGAAGCCTCAACACCGAAAACCCCAATCCCTGCATGTACGGGCCTTGAGTAATGACAGGGTTTTGGGAGTTGTTTATAGTATGCTTGTGAAGGGACCATAAAGGAATACTATTCGTAATTTTGTCTGACCCCGATAGTACCCAGTGGATTTTCGAAACGGGGGCCTGGCCGATGCGGAGCACCTCCCCAAGCATGGCCGCAATGCCGCCACCCGTGTCCGTCGAAATAAGGCAGGTCCTGGGTTCAGGAGCTGTTTTGTTAATATCGGGAGCTTGGGAGTTTAGGGTTTAGGGTTTAGGGTTTAGGGTTTAGGGTTTAGGGTTTAGGGCTTAGGGCTTGGGGCTTAGCCTACTGACGGGCTCGTTCGGCCTGCAGATGGGCTGAGTGACTGCATTGAGGGCTCAGCGGAGCCTTCAGGAAGAAAAGGGTGCCCTTTTGGGTTTAAGTGGTTTTATAAGAGACCCTAAACCCTAAAAAAAGGGAATAAGGACCTACTCTAGGTCCTAGTTCACTAAACTTCAGCTAAAACACCTGCTTCACCGTCAACCCTAAACCCTGAACCCGCTACAAGCCACTATGAACCCTAGACATTAAACCCAAAACCCAAAACAGACCTAAACCCTATTATACTTAAACTTCCAACCCCCAAACCCAAAACAACCCTAAACCCTAAACCCTACACCCTAAACCCCAAACCCTACACCCCAAACCCCGTCACCACACCGAGCGGCCGGGCGCCCAAGAGCGCGCTGCCCGAGCCGCAGACGGAGAGGCGCAGGCGCCGTGCCGAACCGCACGGGTCCGCGGCGAGGAGATCTCGGAGCTGGTCGTTGTAGATTTCCACCTGAGGTTTAGGGGGTTGGGGGTTTAGGGTTTAGGGTTTAGGGTTTAGGGTTTAGGGTTTAGGGTTCAGGGTTTAGGGTTTAGGGTTTAGGGTTTCGGAGCTTCGGGTTGAGGGGCTTAGGGTTTAGGAGGTGATCTTTAGAGGGGTTTATGTCGGGGCTCGGGGGTTCAGGATTTAGGGTTTAGGGCTTTGGGGTTCAGGGGCTCACTTAGTAGGGCTCTAGGGCTTACGGCTTCTGTTTCGGAAGGGGTTAGTGGTGTGAGGTTGAGTGAGGCTTAGGGGCTTTAGGGGGCCTCTTAGGGTTACTAGGGGCTCTTAAGGCCTAGAGGCTCGAGGGTTTGGGGCGTAGGGTTTAGGGTTTAGGGTTTAGGGTTTAGGGTTTAGGGTTTAGGGTTTAGGGTTTAGGGTTTAGGGTTTAGGGTTTAGGGTTTAGGGTTTAGGGTTAAGAGGGTTTGGGGTCAGACCAGGATTTCCACTAGCCCTTAGGGCCCGCTGAAGATATCAATATAGGGCTTCGGGATGAGTGGGCTTCAGGGTTTAGGGTTTAGGGTTTAGGGCTTAGGGTTTAGGGTATAGGGTTTAGGGAGAGCTTTTCTTAATGATTTTCTAAGTCTCCAGCACATGTCCATTCGGGTTTTTTGGGTTTAGAGAGCTTGAGGATTTGTTAAGAAGATCCTTAAGGGGCCTCCAACCTCCGAGACCTGAACCCTAAACCCTAAACCCGAAACCCTAAACCCTAAACCCTAAACCCTAAACCCTAAACCCTAAACCCTAAAACCCAAACACAACCCAGGGCAGCCCACCAGCTGCACCGTGATCTCCATCTTCATGCCATCCTGGGCGAGCGCCACCGCCTCGGCAAGGTTCCAAGGCTTCAGTAGGGTTTAGGGTTTGGGATTTGGGGTTTAGGGTTTAGGGTTTAGGGTTTAGGGTTTAGGGTTTAGGGTTTAGGGTTCCGGGTTTAGGGCATTAGGGTTTAGGGGTGTACAACTTAGGAGTCTTAGCTTCGGGGCTCAGGGTTTTTGGAGGGTTTTGCGCAGTCCTGGGTTTGGGTTGGGCTCGGCAACCCACGTCAGGACGAGGACGAAACTAGACAACCGGTTTAGGGTTTAGGGTTTAGGGTTTAGGGTTTAGGGTTTAGGGTTTAGGGTTTAGGGTTTAGGGTTTAGGGTTTAGGGTTTAGGGTTTAGGGTTTAGGGTTTAGGGTCTTAAGCGTAAGAAAATCAGGGGCCCACTGCCTAAAGTTCAGAAATGAGAGGCTTGTCCCAGCTCTCACTTTCTTCAGCCAAGGTTTTCTTAAGCAGCGTTGTCGCTGTGGGAGTTCAGGGGTAAACCCTAAACCCTAAACCCTAAACCCTAAACCCTAAACCCTAAACCCTAAACCCTAAACCCTAAACCCTAAAGGGGGCAGTGAGGGTTTGGGGTTTGGATTTCGGGGGGGGGGGGGGGTTTAGGAGCTTCGGACTTGGGGGTTGAGGGCTTAGGTTTTGTCGTATAGGGGGGGGTTTAGGATTTGGGCTTGTTTTGATTCAAAGAGGGGTTGGGTATTTTGTGGTTCGGGGTTTAGGATCTACCCCAAAACACGTATTGGCACGAGCCCTGCAGAATCCTGGGGACATGGTACCCTAAACCCTGAAATCCTGAACCCGAAACCCCAAGCCCCAAACCCTAAACCCTAAAACCCTGAAACCCCTGAAATCCGCCTGGCGTTCCAGCTCCCGCGCCGCGCGCTGCGCGAGGTTCCTGAGCTCGTCGCTGTCCAGGCGACGGGGCTTACTTAGAGGTTCATGGTACTTATTAAGCTTAGGGTTTAGGGTTTAGGGTTATAACTGTACTTTATAAACCACTTATAAGCCCCTTAAGTGCCCGGGTTATAAGTACAGGTATAAGTGCCATAAACCTCCGAGTAGGGGTTCGCAGGAGCCCTGAGAGAGAATAAGGGTGCTACGTTATGGGGAGGAGTGAAAGGTTTTTTGCTTGAAGGGTTCGTAAGCTCAATTGTTTAGGGGTTTAGGAATTAGGGTTTGGGGTTCATAGGGTGGCATAGGGTTTGAAAGGGCTTATGACGGCTCATCAGGGATTGCAAGGATTCGCTTAGGAGGGCTTGTGAGGGGCTGTTACGGGTCTTGAACGGCTTGCACAGGTTTAAGCTTTTGAGGGTTTAAGATAGAGGGCTTAGGGCTTATTGAAGGAGAGAAGAACGCTTGTGAGGTTTTTGGGTACCTACACGTTTTTGAAAGGGCTTTATGTGAGGGTCTACGACTTAGATTTTGAAGCGAAGGGGGCCCTAGAATTGAGGAGCTCAAGGCTTCGAGTCTCGGGTTTCGGGTTTAGGGTTTCGGGTTTCGGGTTTCGGGTTTCGGGTTTAGGGTTTCGGGTTTCGGGTCTAGGGTTTCGGGTTTCGGGTTTCGGGGTTCGGGTTTAGGGATTGCTCCTGAATCGCAGTTACCTGCCCCCGTGCCGCCGGGCATCGTGACCGTGTGGGTCTTGCCGCTGCCGGTGGCGCCATAGGCGACGATGCAAACCTCGGGTCGCCAAAGGGCGATCCACAAGGCCACTACAAGGGATAGGGGTTTTAGGGTTTTGGGCTATGCTTGGGTTTAGGGCTTAGGGTTTAGGGTTTGGGGTTTAGGGTTTTAGGTTTGGGGTGTAGGAGGTTATATATATATATATATCCATGAGGCCAGGAAGCTATGAGAGTTGGGATGTTCCCCTGATACTAACAGTCCTAATAAGGATTATAGTACCCCCTACTATAATGCCGAGTGAGGACTGCTAGTATAAAGGGGGTCCATCAATCTATAAGGGCTAGCGGCTAGGGGGTCAACTAGAATGTAGGTTTTAGGGCTTCGGGCTTAGGAGGTCCATGAGGGCTTGAGAGGCTTTGTAAGAGCTTTGGAAAGGCATCCCAATCCCAAATGGTAGAAGGCTGCATGCTACACACTCAGCACCGAGCTGAGGGATTCATGGTACGTGGCCGGAGATAGAGTCGTGGGGTTTGGGGAGCTCGCAAATAAACCCCAAAACCCTAAGCCGGCAAGGAAGGTCGTCAAAGCTTTGCTAGGTTGCTCCTTACAAGCCCTCTAAACACGTTGTCCTCGATTCTAGATCTGAGCCCTCTTTGAGGCCCAAAAAAAGTGAAATATACAATCTCCCAAGAGCCTATCTAGCTGTTATTGCCTCGGAACAGATTCCCCGCCGACAGCTGCATCCAACTCGTCCTGTGCGCTGCGAGGACGAAACACCAAACCCCTAAACCCTAAACCCTAAAGCCTAACCCTAAACCCTAAACCCTAAACCCTAAACCCTAAACCCTAAACCCTAAACCCTAAACCCTAAACCCTAAACCCTAAACCCTAAACCCTAAACCCTAAACCCTAAACCCTAAACCCTAAACCAAACATTCACTAGGGGCTCATGGGTGCAAATCCGGTTCGTTGGATCTAGCCTACCCCGCAGCCCTAACTCTACGTACCCTGATGCCTGAGCCCGGCAGACCCTACTGCCTACAAACATAGGGTTCAGGGTTTCTGGTTTAGGTTTAGGGCATTGAGTTTTGAACCCTAAACCCTAAACCCTAAACTCTAGACCCTAGACCCTAAACCCTAAACCCTAAACCCTAAACCCTAAACCAAACGCAAGAGGTGTCCTGCACGGCTGAAAAGATATCATCATCCGTAGCGGTGGAGTCGAAGAGGTCATCGAAATAGAACATCCGGGACTCCAGGTTCGCCTCGCGAAGGAGGGTGTTGTTGAGGGTTTAGGGTTTAGGGTTTAGGGTTTAGGGTTTAGGGTTTAGGTTTAGTTTAGGGTTTAGGGTTTAGGGTTTAGGGTTTAGGGTTTAGGGTTTAGGGTTTAGGGTTTAGGGTTTAGGGTTTAGGGTTTAGGGTTTAGGTTTAGGGTTAGGGTTAGGGTTAGGGTTTGTTTTTTTTTTTTTTTTTTTTGGGGGGGGGGGGGGTTGACCCAAGCCCCAAGAGTTTCGGGGTTGCGGGGTTTAAAAGCACAGGGCCTCAGGGTTCAGGGTTCAGGGCTTAGGGCTTACGATTTCGGACTGCCCTCCCTACACCCTGATCTCTAAAGTCCTCTTTGGGGCCTCTCCGAGGCCGGGGGAGGATCTGCAGCCGCCAGTGCTGCGCCGGGACCTCGTGAGACCGGGATTGGGGGGGGAGGGGGGGGCAGTTTAGGGTTTGTTCAGTGGTTTAGGGTTTAGGGTTTAGGGTTTAGGGTGTAGGGTGTAGGGTGTAGGGTTTAGGGTTTAGGGTTTAGGGTTTAGGGTTTAGGGTTTAGGGTTTAGGGTTTAGGGTTTAGGGGCAGGGTTTAGGGTTTAGGCTAGGGGTTAGGGCGTAGGGCGTAGGGCTTAGGGCGTGGGGCGTGGGGCGTAGGGCGTAGGGCGTAAGGCGTAGGGTGTAGGGTGTAGGGTTTAGGGTTTAGGTTTAGAGCTTAGGTTTGATGAAGTCCGAGTTAAACCCTACAACACCAAACCCCAAGCCCTACACATCAATGCTGCAACCAAACGCCTAAAACTGAACCTCTGGGATGGCATAGGAATTCTGTGAAGGTTTACGAAAATAAGGGGCCCCCTGATATCGACCCCAAAAAGTCGGATTCCCAAAAAAATAAGGACCCCAATAAGGTACCCCGAATTTCGGAAACCCCCCATGCGGTCCAAAAAAACGGTTTTGGGTTGAGGGTTTAAGTGTTTTGCAGACTCTAAAGCCCGAACCTAGGGTGGAAACCCAAAACCAAAACCCTAGAAACCCTCGAAACCCTCGAAACCCTCGAAACCCTAAACCCTGCTCCAGCATGCTTGACCCCTGAAGTCCGTATGAAGTCTGGCAGCTCCTTCAATCAGGATGGGTACTCTGGGTTGGACTGCATGTATGTTAATGTATGTAAGGACTATAAGGGGATAGTGACCCTAAACCCTAAAAACCCTGAGCCCCAAACCCTAAATCCTACAAACCCTGAAACCCTAAGCCCTAAATACACCCCAAACCCTAAGCCCTAATTAAGCCCTGAACCCCAAACCTTAAACCCTAAACCCTAAAGCCCTAAAACCCTAAGACCCTAAAACCCTAAAACCCCAAAACCCTAAAACCCTAAAACCCTACAACGCTACAACCCTACAACCCTACAACCCTACAACCCTACAACCCTACAACCCTACAACCCTAAAACCCTGAAACCCTGAAACCCTGAAACCCTAAACCCTAAACCCTAAACCCTAAACCCCTAAAACCCTAAACCCTTAAACCCTAAACCCTAAACCCTAAACCCTAAACCCTAAACCCTAAACCCTAAACCCTAAACCCTAAACCCTAAACCCTAAACCCTGAACCCTGAACCCTGAACCCTGAACCCTGAACCCTGCACCCTGAACCCTGAACCCTGAACCCTGAACCCTGAACCCTGAACCCTGAACCCTGAACCCTGAACCCTGAACCCTGAACCCTGAACCCGAAGTGAAGGCAGGGCTCTGCTCCGTAAGCTGGGCCCGGGGTTCCTGGAGCACCTGCAGCTGCTGGCGGTTGATCACCTGAGCTTCGGGCTTCTTTGGGAGGCTTTAGGGTTTAGGGTTTAGGGTTTAGGGTTTAGGGCTTAGGGTTTAGGGTTTAGGGTCTAGGGTCTAGGGTCTAGGGTCTAGGGTCTAGGGTCTAGGGTTTAGGGTTTAGGGCTTAGGGTCCAGGATTTATGGCTTTTGGCGGAGTGAGTACATCAATAAAAGCATGAAACCAAGGATTGACAACAGCCCAAACATTTGAACTCACCACTCCTTGAAATCTATTCACTCCTGTCTCACCGTATTATTCTCTTGTCAAGGGCGTCTTTTACCTTGTGCACTTTCCTCACGCACCAACCATCCCAACAGTACACCCTCAACATCTGGGCTTTTGGTCTTGGTATTCACTCCCTTGTTGTTACCTTCATTCACCGGGGAACGCAACCATGTGATGAATGTGTGCATGAAACCAACCATGTGGTCTTGTGCTTCAATCTCTTGGCCTTTCGTCACCCACTTTGAGATTGTGAACACACCTTAAAGACCACGCTCACTACGTTCATTCACCTATTCACTTCTTTCCATTGCATTCTTTTCCTTCACTCCTTTAATACCGTGAAGCGAATGCAATTACAAGTAAACGAAGTGAATAAATGAACGAGTTTGCGCGTGAATTGCATGAACGAAACAAAACCAGCTATTTACTTTCATAATCTTGTTTGCGTTTGTAATTTAATTGTAAACTTGTGCACGAATTAAATGAGAAAAGCGCACACAATACTATTAAAGTGAAGAGAACTAAATAACCTCACAGAATCTCCCATTAAATTATTACGTGAATGAAGTGAATTAAATTAACGCAGTTCATGTACTCACGCTACATTCACACTAATAATTTGCCCTTTAATTTTATTTGCATGGCGCACGAAATAAGGCTTTTGTACTGTGCGCCCCTAGCTTCGTTCATAATATTCACCCCGGCTTTCATGCGTCCTTTTAGTCCTTATAAAGCCGGGTTAATATTACGAAGAGAATTCTATTTCAATGGTGTTTCAATGAACGAAGTGAAGCGAGAACACAATGAAATAGAATGAACAAAGAGAACGTAGTGCACGCCTCACAAAAAGACTTACTATTTGGCGTGCATTATTATTTTCTCTATTTTTCTTCTTTCTTCATTCCTTTCCTAATTTTGCTTGTTGTTCAATTGAGTTCATGCGTCATTCATATCTTCACTCCTTATAACTCAATTAAACAAGCAAAGTAAGAGAATTAGAATGAAGAATCCAGTAAAATAGTATTACGGGCGAGTGAAAAGATCTTATGTTCGCCCGTACTACGTTCATAATATTATAAACGCCCCTTTAATTTTAGAATTCTTATAGAACTTTTTACAAATTTTGTTCTCTTTTACGCGGGCACGAAGATAACGCACGCATGCATGAATTTATCGTGCGAATTAACTGTGCCCGCTAGTAATAATGGTGTCAAAAATGCTAATTTCCTGTCTTCGTTCATCATTATTATTATTTGGTAAGACATGAAGATTATAAGGATAAAAATCTGCTATCTTAAAGGAGTTCATGTGCTCTCTCTCTTTCACATAATTTAATGACTTTTAAGAGAGCTCTTTTACCCCCTTCATTCTATTACCATATTATTCTCTTGGTAATTATAGTATTTTATTACAAGTGAAGAGAATAATATAATGATAGCGGGCAAAATATAAATTAAAACGAGCCCGCATAAATATTTTGTAGACAATAAAATTACTGCAATTCTCTTCGCTTCTCTTTTTATTCATCTTTTCGGCATTTTATTTCATTAGAATTATTGCGAAGAGAAACCAAATACTAATTATATTTACTAAAAGTCCTTTATAATGTACCTTCGTTATAATATGTAAAAAGACAATAAAATATACTAAAAGTGAAACACAGTTATAGAATTGCAAATGAAATGGACGTAATAATTTCTAGAAAACAGAAAAATGATTGGTTTTCTCGCGCTTTCATTCTTTATCCGCGCGTATTCAATATTAAAAGTAGTTTGCAAGGTATGAACGGTTAACACTTACCTTTCCAGTATAATAAAGTGTGAAAGGAATGAAGTGAGTGAACACGCCAGTAAAATAGTTGCCTTGTTTCACGCTTTCATTTCCTTATTATCACATTTCTTTCTTCTTTTTGTTCGTTTGGAAATAAATTTACGAAGTGTATGATTTTAATGCGTGTTTATAATCTTCATACTAATTATCTGGATTTGTTCTCTCTTTATCTACAGTTATAGCATGAAGATACAATATTATGATCATGACTTCGTTCTTTTAATCATCAAATTAGTGCTACCTTTTGGTTTACTTGTTCGCGGGGGTTGGAGGCCTTCTGGGGATTTAGGGCTTCGCCCTAAGCCCCGTAAAACCGTACTAAACCCAACATCAACCCAAAACCCGAAATTTCGGGGCAGAGAAGGGAATGAGGGAATGAGGGTCCTATATAATCCTTTAGAGGGTCAAGTTTCGAGTTTAGGATTCAGGGCTTTAAAGATCTCTTGGCTAGAGAGCTGGGGCCAAGCGCGCACACCAAAAATCCCGGGAATGATATTCCCAGAAGCCCTGAACCTCACCACCGATACTGTTGTTTCAAACTTGCCAGCTATTGTGCAGCTCAACACGGCATCAACACAGTAGCAAGTGACACGTCTTGTGCAACATAACTATAACCCCTAAACCCCGACAACCCTAAAACCCAAAGAGGACATCCCTAAACCCGTAAACCCCCCCCCCAAAAAAAAAAACAGAACCCTACAACCCGAACGTCACACCCAAACCCTGAACCCGCTTGCACCTGCAGGGGTGACCCCGGCGTCTCGTGGTGGAGTGCTGGCCGCACGCGCCCCATGATCCTTGTTGCAGGCGTTGGGCTTCGGGTTTTGAGGTTGAGGGCTTAGGGGTAGGGTTCAGTGTTGGCTTTTGGTTTAGGATGTAGGGTTTGGGTCTTAGGCTTTCAGGTTTAGCTTTGAGGGAAGCCTAAAGCCTAAACACTAAACCCTAAACCCTAAACCCCAAGCCCTAAACCCTGCAGATTCTAAAATTCAAGGGTGGGACTTGGCGCTTCTCGCGCGCGCGCGCGCGCGTCGTTTTGCCCAGAAGGCTCAGTCGGCCTATGCCCTAGGAACCGCTACAAACCCTAGGTAAACCCTGTAAACTGTAAACCCTATAGAACCCTGTATAACCCCGTTAGACAAAAACTGTCAACCCTATATAAACCTTTCAGAACGCTATACAAAAACCCGATATTCAACGCTGTATAAACCTTGTAAACCCCCTAAAAAAAACAAACAAAACAAAACAACTATAAACCCATAAGCATGAGCCCCATGGGCAGCCAAAGTGAAGCCAAGTGAGGGCTTAGGGTTTAGGGCTTAGGGTTCAGGGATTCGGGTTTAGGGTTAAGGGTTCAAGGGTTTAAGGGTTAGGGCCCAGGAAGGACGGATTGGACAAATTGGACAGACAGTGCAAGCCCTGCCAGCCTCAGCCTGTTTTGTCTCAACTGTAAACCCTACAAACGCTACAAACCCCATAAACCCAGAAGCATAGACCCTAAACCCTATACACCCTACACCCTACACCCTAAACCCTAAACCCTAAAGCCTCGCTTCTTCATGGTCCCAGGCTCCGGATCGGGCCTTTCAGCTGGCGAGTCGCCTCCGGGCTTAAGAGTGCTTTGAGTTTCTCTCGAACACTAAGCCACCTCCAAAGGCCTTACGAACCCTAAACCCTAAACCCTAAACCCCAAACCCTAAACCCTAAACCCTAAACCCTTATGAACCCTAAACCCTAAACCCGAAACCCTACTAAGCACCAGCAAGTTTAGGATTTTGAGGCCCGGGCTTAGCTCGTTGACGGAAGCTGCTGAGTTGCAATGGTTGAGGGTTTAGGGTTTAGGCTTAGGGTTTAGGGTTTAGGGTTTAGGGTTTAGGGTTTAGGGTTTAGGGTTTAGGGTTTAGGGTTTAGGGTTTAGGGTTTAGGGTTTAGGGTTTAGGGTTTAGGGTTTAGGGTTGGGTTAGGGTTTAGGGTTTAGGGGTTGGGTTTGGGTTTGGGGTTTGGGGTTTAGGGTTTAGGGTTTAGGGTTTAGGGTTTAGGGTTTAGGGTTTAGGGTTTAGGGTTTAGGGTTTAGGGTTTAGGCTTAGGGTTTGCTCCTACCTATAGCTCGAAGGGCTTTAGGACGACCCCTAAGCCCTGCCGTAACCCCTCATCTCTCTAAAATGTGGTCACTTTTAGGCCCTCAACCCGAAACCGCAAGCCCTCAACCCTCAACCCTGAACCCTAAACCCGAAACCCTACAAATTCCCTAAACCCTCCCCCCACCCAGGATTTGGCATTTCGGGTTCGAGGCGCAGGGTTGAAGGTCTGGGTTTCGGGCTCAAGGTCTGGGTTGTAGGCTTGCTGGCTTTAGGGGCTAGGGTTCGAGTTCTGTGGTTCTAGCCCTAAACCCTAAACCCTAAACCCTAAACCCTAAACCCTAAACCCTAAACCCTAAACCCTAAACCCTAAACCCTGGGGTCCTAGGGTTCCTGGATTTAAGTTTTAAGACTCAGGGCCTAGGGTTCAAGGCTTGCGGTTCATTTAAACCAAGATGCTTCCTTAGTCTTATGGGATCCAAGGGGTGGGTAGATATTCGACACCAGAGTAGCGAGCTTCGCTCGTGTCATGCCTGCACTTGAGATGCTGAACCTTAAGCCCTAAACCCTAAACCCTAAACCCTAAGCCCTAAGCCCTAAACCCTAAACCCTAAATCCTAAACCCTAAACCCTAAACCCTAAACCCGCTTGGGGCTTAGCGGCGCCTCGACGCATCTTTGGCGCTCCACGACCGCGCGCGTCGAGGGGTCACTGGTGGGGCACTGGAGTTCCTGGAGCGCCTGGATCAAGGGGTCCTAGGGTTTAGGGTTTAGGGTTTAGGGTTTAGGGTTTAGGGCTTAGGGTTTAGGGTTTAGGGCTAGGGTTTAGGGCTAGGGTTTAGGGTTCTTAGTTGCTGAGTGCAGAAGCCCCAAAAAAGTGTACACTTTCAGGTCTCTAGGGGATTATAGTAGCCCAAAAAGTGTAATGTGTACTCACTCAGCTACGACCCCTAACGATGTACCCTTAGAGGTTCCCCTTAATATGCTCCGAATGTGGCTCTTCTTCCCGTAGAGGATCTTGAAAAAGGGTCCAAATCCAAGGGTGCAACCTCAGGGGTCCAAAATAAAGTCCTGGAGGCTTGGGGGGTCTTTAGGAGGCTAAGGGCTTAGTTAGGTTTTCTTCGGGTGTTCAGGGTTTCTGGCTTCTAGGTTTGCAGGGCCAAGGGGGGGCTTTTGAGGGGTTTGAGGGCTTGCTGAGGAGGTTCTGTCTCCCGCTCTTAAGGGTTCAAGCTTTGGTGACATGTTAGTCGGTCATAGCCGCATGGCGCCCTCAATTGCAGGGTCTAACCCAACGAGCAGTTCATTGGGGACACCTAGACGCCTAAACCCTAAACGCTACACCCTACACCCCAAACCCTAACCCTGACCCTGAGCCCGAATTGAACCTTAAAGCTGAAGTGAACCCCAAACCCTCCCTTGTAACCCTCAGTTTCAACCCTAAAGCCCGAACCCTTGCCCAAACGCCTAGACACTTCCGGAAGTTCCGGTGAAATCCATAAACCAACAAAACGCCTAAAGCCCCTAAACCAACAAAACCCTAGGCCCTAAACCAAACCCCTACACCCCAAAAACCTCTAACCCCCCAACCCCAAAACCCTAAACCCCTACACCCCCAGAAACCCCTCAAACCCCCAACCGGTGGTGCGAGCTGTTTGATCGTTGATGGCCTGTCTTGATATGGATGTCTCGTGGTGCTGGTGTACTGACCGACGGGGTCTCCTCGCCTTGCGAATATGGGGTTCGCATTCTAACCCTAAAACCTAAACCCTAAACCCTAAAGTGTCGGATCTCGTCTTGTTGTTGGCGAGCCTTAGATCGCTGTCGCTGTGGACCGCTGGAGGTTCAGGAGGTGGAGAGGGACTCGCTTCTGGTCTCGCTTCTGGTCTCGCTTCTGGTCCGGCTGAAGTTGTTCGATACGATTCACCATTATCAGCTTCCATGGGTCCCAAGAACTTTCGATTTCGGCCCCAGCACCCCGAAACCTGAACCCCTCAAAGCACCAAGGGCACCTAAGCCCTAAACCCCAAGTCCTGGAATCTAAACCTTACGAGCCCCTAAACCCGAAACCTGAAACCCCCTACCACCCCCCTGTAACCCCGAAACCTGAGTACCAAGGAAACCGTGCCACACCCCTAAACACCCCTAAACACCCACTATCACCCCTCAAAGCACAGAGGAAACCCAAACCCTAAACCCCAAACCCGAAACCCTAAACCTTACGAGCCCCTATAACCCCGAAACCTCAACCCAAACCACCCAACAAACCCTAAACCCCCCCCTAAAAACCCTTTGAACCCCAACACCTCGAAGCCCCAAACCCCAAACCCCAAACCCCAAACCCCAAACCCCAAACCCCAAACCCCAAACCCTAAACCCTAAACCCTAAACCCTAAACCCTAAACCCCTAAACCCTGAACCCCTCACACCCACCCGAAACGAAGCCGGGCCTCCACGAGTCGGGCCTTGTTCCTGGCCTCCCGGTCCGTGAGGCTGGAGGCTGTGGTGGCATTGCTGGACCTGGGTTTAGGCTAAACCCTAAGCCCTAAGCCCTAAGCCCTAAACCCTAAACCCTAAACCCTAAACCCTAAACCCTAAACCCTAAACCCTAAACCCACCAGGAGCCGGGTTGGAGGGTTTAGGAGCATAAGGAGCTTGGGGGTTGAGGGTTTAGGGGTTTTGCTTAAGGGTTTAGGAGTTTAGGGTTCAGGGGTTTGGGGGGTTTAGGGTTTAGGGGTTTAGGGGTTTTGGGTCTTTAGGGTTGAGGAGTTTAGGGTTTAGGGTTTTAGGGTAGTTTAGGTTTCAGGAGTTTAGGGCTTAGGGGTTTTAGGGTGTCGGGTGTAGGGCCCAGGGGTTCTACGGTTGAAGGATCCGGGTGCCCCAGCGGCTTTGGGGTTTAAAGTTTAGAGCTTTACGGCTCAGGCTTCAGGATGTACTACTAATTGCTTAAGAACCCCGAAAAAATAAAAAAAATAAAATCATCCCTTATTAAAGGTAATATAGGGATTAATATTCTTTATTCTTTTGGGGTTGTGTAAGGTTGAAGGTGCAGGGTGTTAGGACTTAGTGGGGTTTACAGGGGGCCTATACAGCCCAAGAAATTTTGCACCCACGCTGCGCGGCGAAGTCGGCCATGGCCCAGCGCTCGGAGCCGTCGCTACGCGAGGCGGCGAGGGCGTCCATGGCCCAGCCCAGGCATAGGGAGGGGGGCCTGGGGGGTTCAGGGGTTTACGGGCTCAGAGGTTTAGGGGTTTAGGGTGTGGGGCTTAGGGGGTTTGGGAGGAGCTTAGGGCTATTTTTGGCGTTGAGGTTGCGGGTTTGTCTGTGCGGGCCAGAAGATCGTGGTGGGGCCGTGAAGCGGTGAGTGTTGAGAGTTTTGGCTGAGCTTCTGGATGCCGACCTCTCCTGGTGTGATCATGGAATGAGCGTTTGAGAGGGGGACATTCGCGCGAAACCACTGAACTCCAAGCCCGCCAAAGGGATTTCCAGGTTAAGGCGAGGGTCATCTATTTGGGGGCTGTTTCGACTACTACGAATATTGATGGTGATACTGGCGAGTTCATCCCAACCCAAACCCCAAACTGAACCCCCCATCCCTAAACCCCGGGTATCCGCCTGAGCCTGCGTCCGAGAGCTCCACCACCTCTAACAGGGTTGAGAGGAGGCTAAGGGTCTAGGGATTTGGTGATTTTTGGGTTTAGCCCTAAACCCTAAGCCCTAAACCCTAAGCCCTAAACCCTAAGCCCTAAACCCTAGACCGGGACATTTAGGGTTCAAAGGGCTCCCGAGGCATTAAGACTTCCGGGGCTTTGGGGGCTCCTGCTGGGATGGGGGCTTACGGGTTTAGGGTCACAAGTTGAGGGTTTGAGGGTCTAGGGTAAGTTTAGGATCGAGGATTAGGGTTGTAGGGTTTGGGGTCGAGGGGTTTTAGGGTCAGAGTCATAGTTTTTTTTTTTTTTTTTTGGGGGGGGGGGGCGCACGGAGGAGCCAGGCCTCTTTCTTGCTCTTCTGGGACCCCGCGGGCGAGACCTTTGACGCATGTTTGGATTTCATAGGGGCTTGCGGTTTCAACCCTAATTAAACCCTAAGCCCTAAACCCTAAACCCTAAACCCTAAACCCTAAGCCCTAAGGCCCTAAAAATTGGAATAAGATTTCTTAAGGTTTCGGGCTGTTTGTTTTAGAGGGCTTGGGGCTCCACAGGCTTCAGGTTTTCCGGCTGAGGTCTCAACAAAAGCTGTGGTAGTCGATCAAAGCAGGCAGACTCAAATCACTGATGCGGACACAACCCTAAACCCTAAATCCTTAGCCTAACCCTGAACCCTGTGTGGCGTTTTCACGGCTGGGAAGTGCGCAGAAAACATTGTAGAGTGCAGCCACAGCTTGGTTTCTGGGTGTAGGGTCTAGGGTTTCGGGCAGCAGTCTCGGGCTGAGGTCGGCAGATCTGTCGGCCAACGCCTTCAAAAAGCTCAGCTGGAGGAGCTGGCTCAGGGGGCTTAAATGTCAACGCAATCCTATCAGCCTTTATCAGGGCATCGAATCTTGCACTCAGGACTATGTTTCATGGAATCGAAAGCACTAATAATGCGTTCAAGCGTTATGTGATTTTGCACGCCCTCGAGGAGGATCAGCAGGTGACAGTGAGCTGAAGGGTATGTCTAGCGCTGTGATAGCCTCAAGTTTGGGATTCTGGAACTCCCGGAGTGCGAGATCAGCTGCGGCCTTTAGCAGGTTTCTGTCGCAGGGACATGTACCTCCGCAAACGGCACCACGAAATCAAGCTGGAGGACGTCCCATCTGGCTCCGAAAGCCCGTGGATGCCAAGCCAACTTCGGTCAACAACTTGATGCAATCCCTACAGTGACAGCTCCGCTGCAAACAGCAACCCTAAAACCCTAAAAGCCTAAAACCGTAAAACCCTAAAACCCTAAACCCTAAAACCCTAAAACCCTAAAACCCTAAAACCCTAAACCCTAAACCCTAAACCCTAAACCCTACACCCTAAACCCTAAGCTGCTCCACTCATGAACCCTCCGGTTCCTGCTCAAGACAGGGTGAAGCGGAGGCCTACAGGTGATTTGCCCATGCAGACTGAGAACCCCTCTATAACTGAAGGTATGTATGTTGCTTACTTGTCCCTCCCCTCCCATTTCGACGACTTCTTCACATTCTTGGTGGCCAGCGCAATCTCAGCAGCAAGGGGAACGCAAAGTCTACCGGCGGCTAAGAGCGTGAATGCGCAACCCACCAAATTCGTGAACCCGACAACGGCGAGACCAAACTCTAAAGGTCCTACCTGAACCATAAACCCCACATCGCAAACATCCAACCCCCTAGGCCCTCTAAGCACAAAACCCCTAAACCCTAAACCCCACAGCCCCCAAAACCCCAGACTCTAAACCCCTCCGAACATCCCACGCCACCCCGCCGCCGGAAAAAAAGATTGACCCTGGAACCCCGAACCTCCTCCTAAGCCCTAAGCCCTAAGCCCTAGGCCCTAAGCCCTAAGCCCTAAGCCCTAAGCCCTAAGCCCTAAGCCCTAAGCCCTAAACCCTAAACCCTAAACCCACTTCAAGGACCCGCGCCGCCCCGGCGGCGCCGGCCGCCCGGCGCAGCATCTCCCAGCAGAGCTCCCGGAGGAGACGGAAGGCCGAGAAGGCCTAGGGCTTTTTGGGTTTTGGGTTTTGGGTTTAGGGTTTAGGGTTTAGGGTTTAGGGTTTAGGGTTTAGGGTTTAGGGTTTAGGGTTTAGGGTTTAGGGTTTGGGGTTTAGGGTTTAGGGTTTAGGGTTTAGGGTTTAGGGTTTAGGGCTCTAGGGCTTTGGGGCTTTGGGGCTTTGGGGTTTGGGGTTTGGGGTTTGGGGTATGGGGCTTGCATGCCTCAAGGTCTTGGACTTAGGGTTTAGGTTCCGTGGTCCTAGGAGTTAGGGTTGAGGAGTGGGCTCTCTCTGGTTTAGGACGCTTAAGGGTTTAGGAGGGTTTGGGGTTGAGGGTTTAGGGGATTCTGGAGCATTTTCTGGTGAGGGGGGGTCATCTCACAGGCTTTAGGGCTTTTGGGGCTTTTGGGGGCTTTTCGGCTCGAAGCCCTTGGGCTTTAGGGCTCCTAAACCCTAAACCCTAAACCCTAAACCCTAAACCCTAACCCTAAACCCTAAACCCTAAACCCTAAACCCTGCAACTCACCGGGTCGCGCACCTCCTGCAAGGAGGAGACGACCAGGGAGGAGCCGCCTTTCCCGGATGGCGCCTCCTCCTTGGGGGGAGGCCAGGTGTTCGATCTGAGGGGGAGAGGGTTTAGGGGTTTAGGGTTTAAGGTTTAGGGCTTTGGGTTTAGGGTTTAGGGTTCCGAGAATTGGTACTGTAAGGGGATTCTGGCCATATTTAGGGACATGCCTCATGCATTCAAGACTCAGAGCCCAAGGTTGAGGGAACCCTGGCCCCCCAAGTCGCGTTGACGGAACCTGGGCAGCCGCCCCCTGAAACGCTGACAATGGACTGTGTCGCATGTCGAAGGTCGCTCATTGTGTCCTGTCACTGCCTTATGCCTTGCATCTCGCGTCTCGTGTCTCACGTCGTATCATGTGCTGCGTCTCGCCTGGTGTGCGAGTTGCGTATCGGTATGTCACACACCC
This sequence comes from Symbiodinium natans, assembly GCA_905221605.1. NCBI lineage: Eukaryota > Dinophyceae > Suessiales > Symbiodiniaceae > Symbiodinium > Symbiodinium natans. Next base: position 175,151 of record CAJNDS010002787.1, on the reverse strand, counting down.
AAACCCCAAACTTGCTCAACCCTTGTTGAGGGTTCGACCTACGAAATAGGGGGTACTTAGTACTAGACTGTGGGTAAATAGGGTCCCAGGCTCCCTAAACCCTAAACCCTAAACCCTAAACCCTAAACCCTAAACCCTAAACCCTAAACCCTAAACAGGGCTTGAGGGTTTAGGATACAGTGTAGTCCCAGGCAATTATTAAATCGAAACACCTGACCAGAAGCCAAAGCGGACTCCTCGAGGAAGGCTCGGGCTCGACCTCGGAGCTCCGCCTCAGAGAGGGCCTCAGAATCAGGGGTTCCCAAAGGGCCCAAGACCCCTTAAATTCAGAGTTTAGGGTTTAGGGTTTAGGGTTTAGGGTTCAGGGTTCAGGGTTCAGGGTTTAGGGTTTAGGGTTCCCAAAGAGACCAATTCAATACCCCTTGGATAAGGAAATACCTGCGGATGTTCGGCAGATCCCTAACTACCTTGGGATATTGCCCCCTTATACGAACAGTCCTTAATAGGGATGATTGTAGTACCCCTTCAATAAGGAATATACCTGCAATCATACTGCGGATCCCTGAAACACATGGGGTTGTTCCCCCTGACACTAAGAGTCCTTTATAGGGACTACAGTACCCCCTACTAGAATCCCTATCAAGGACTGTTACTATGAGGGGGAACATCCCACAATATACCTTAAATCATACTACGGATCCCTATTTTAAGGTAGATTCCTTCAAGGGGTTGCGGGCTCTTTGGGTTTAGACCTTCGGGTTGAGGAGTTTAAGGTTTCGGATTTGGGGTTTAAAAGGTACATGTATGGTTCAGGGATTAAGGCTCAGGGGTTTTGTGGGTTAGGGTGCGTTCAGCCTTGAGCTGGGGAGTCTACTCGTATCTCTCAGTTGTTTAGTGATTGTTTGGGGATTGGGTTGAGAGCCCAGGGCTCTGAATCCCATGCATGAGCCCATCAAGAAAAATCAACAGCAGGAGCACAGGTTCCTCATTGGGGGTTTTCGGGGCCAGGAGGGAGCTGGTTCGTCTTTGGGAGTTGGGATGTTCCCCCCTTATGCTGACAGTCCTTAATCGGGATTACAGTAGGGGGGGGGGGGGGGGGGGGGGCGTTATTATCATCCCTATTAAGGACTGCTAGTATAAGGGGCAACATCCCCCAAGTTGGGAGTTTGGGAAACACAACCCTAAGTTCTTTGTTCCTGGTGAAATGGTTCGCCCCCTAAACCCTAAACCCTAAACCCTAAACCCTAAACCCTAAACCCTAAACCCTAAACCCTAAACCCTAAACCCTAAACCCTAAACCCTGAACCCTAAACCCTAAACCCAGGTGTCATGTGCAAGACGCAGATGTCGACTCAAGGGCTTCGGAACCTCCTTGATAGCCTCAACTCTATACTGAAGGAACTTGGAACCCTAGCAAAAACTACATGTTTAGCTGTTTCTTAGGAAGTAAAGTGCCCAAAAGTTGAAAGTTTTTTTAGCTGTTTCTTAGGAATTACAAGTGCCCAAAAGTTGAAAATTATTACCAGGTATCCCCAAGAACTGAGAAAGCTCCTCTGGCACACCTCCCTGAAAGCCTCAACGCCTACCCTTTTGTCCTCAAACCCTCTGCGCCAAAACCCTTCCAACCCCTCTAAAACCCCCCGCCCCCTCCCCCCAAAAAAACAAAAACACTCTCATTAACCAACCCTAAACCCTACACCTTACACCCTAAACCCTACACCTCACACCCTAAACCCTAAAACCCTAAACCCTAAAACCCTAAAACCCTAAGCCCTAAAACCCTAAAACCCTAACACCCCAAAAAACCCTAAAACCCTAAAACCCTAAAACCCTAAAACCCTAAAACCCTAAAACCCTAAAAGCCTAAAGCCCTAAACCCTAAAACCCTAAAACCCTAAAACCCTAAAACCCTAAAACCCTAAAACCCTAAAACCCTAAAACCCTAAACCCTAAAACCCTAAACCCTAAGACCCTAAGACCCTTAAACCCTAAACCCTAAACCCTAAACCCTAAACCCTAAACCCTAAACCCCCAAAAACCCCGGCAAGCCGCCTCCCCTGGCTCGGCGGAGAGCGCAGCCCGGAGCTCCGCATTCTCCTGTGGCTTGCACAGCGAGATCTGTTTTTGGGGGGAGGTTTAGGGTTTAGGGTTTTTAGGGTTTAGGGTTTAGGGTTTAGGGTTGAGGGTTTAGGGTTTAGGGTTTAGGGTTTAGGGTTTAGGGTATAGGGTATATAGGGTTTAGGGTTTAGGGTTTCAGGTTTAGGGTTTACGGCTTAGGGTCTTGGGTTTAGGGTCGAGGGTTTAGGCTGTGCGTCAGTGTACACGCGCAGCGTGCGCTGTGCTTGCGCTTGCATAGCTTAGTAGCCTCTCCCTCCTTTGAGCTATCCTCTGTCAGAGTTTACGGCCCCAAGGACGGCTTCCATCTTGTTCTCAAGGGAGTCATACTCGGAACGCTCTCGCCAGTTTAGGGTTTAGGATTTGGGGTTTAGGGTTTAGGGTTTAGGGTTTGGGTTTGCGGTTCAGGGTTTCTCAAGGTGAGAGGAGTCTAGGCGTTCGTTTGGGGCTTTTCGAGAGCTCGGGCGTTTTGGAATCTACCACTCATGACGAGACCCGGGCATCTTCGGAACTAGGGTTTAGGGTTTAGGGTTTAGGGGCGACCGGGACGAAACACAACCAAACGGGAGAAAATTCAACCCAACGGGGGAAAACACAACTGAACCATGTTTGTGGGCTGGCCCGAACGGGAGAAACTACAACTGGCTATTGCGGTGCCTTTATACGTTTGGACATGGACTGCAGAAAAACCAAGGTGCATCCTTAAGGTTTCAGGACAACATCTGGACAATGGTGCTTGTGATTCATCCCTTCTCTTTGCGCCATGGCACGAGCATAGAATATGCAATAGAATACTTATATTGTATCTAATATAACAATAGAAAATACAGTGCGCAATATGTATATATATATATTATATATATATATGTATATATATATGTATGTATATATTTATGTAACTCAACAAAACCGACAATTCAACCAAAATCCCTCCAAACCCCTGGCCTCCAATAACTCAACAAAACCGACAATTCAACCAAAATCCCTCCAAACCCTTGGCCTGCAATAACTCAACAAAACCAACAGTTCAACCAGAATCCCTCCACACTCTTGGCATGCCACTCTAAGACCCTAAAGACCCCCCAGTTGTATTTTCCCCCATCTGGTTGCATTATCCCCCATCTAAGCCAAAATTTCAAGATTTCAGTTGTGTTTTTACCCATCTGGTTGTATTATCACCCATCTAGTTGTAGTTAGCCTTATTCTCGGGTGTAGGGTTTAGGGCTACGGCCTCAGAAAACGTTGACGCGCCCCCGCCCCCCCTCTTCGGGGGTTGAACGGCGCGTCCTGGCGCAGAGCAGCGATGACAAGTTGGGGGTCTCGCTCCTGTCACAGCCGTGCTCCAGGTGACGGCTGATGGATGGTTTTGGGTTGCGGGTTTAGGGCCTAGGGTTTTGTAGGGTTTTTGTAGAGTTTTAGGTTTTGGGGTTTGGGTGGTGGGCTTGCTTTCGGGGCGTTTTCCGGGGTGGTCCTCGTGTTGTTTTCATGCAGGGATGTGGGTGCCTAAGATCCTAAACCCCAAACCCCAACCCCTAAACTTTAAACCCTGAATAACCCTGGACCCGGAAGCTGGAATCGATTTCTTTCTTGCAAAGACCTTAGGCACGACTAAGAACTACCAACAAACTTTGAACCTAAACCTCGAAGCGGCTAGGGTTTAGGTAGCTGAGGGTTTAGGGTTTAGGGGTTTACACTTCGGGGATTGCGGTTTAGGGTTTGGCGGGGCTCGGGCCTACGGAGCTTTCGCCGCCCAGTCCCCAGCCTCATTCACGCGCGAAAACGTCTGGACCTCACGGGCAAACAAAAACGATGCACCTGCCTTTGCAACAGCAGTCGTCCCGAATTAAACCCTAAACCCAAACCTTAAACCCTAAACCCAAAGCCTAAACCCTAAGCCCTAGGCCCTTGTGGGAGGACTGGGTTCAAGACATGCAAAGAAATCACTCTTCAGGGGGCGTGCTTCGCATAGAACATTTGCGCGTGGCCATGCACCGGTTTTCTACCCCTGAGCCCTGAGCCAGATACCCATACCTACTGCTTGCTTAAGAACCCCCCTCTAACAAACACAAACATCCTTCCCTATAAGGGTACTAAGGAAACTTCTATTTGGTATTTTGGGGGGGTTCTTGGGCAAGTCATAGAAAACCCAAACCACAAACCTGAAAGCAAACAACGGGCACGCCAGGGGCAAGGCGTTTGCAACACGCTGGGCAAATCGGCAGGTGCCTGAAGGTAGACTCAGCCAGTCTGAACGTCCTAAACCCTAAACCCTAAACCCTAAACCCTAAACCCTAAACCCTAAACCCTAAACCCTAAAGTCTTAGACGTTTAGGAAGTCTACCCGGGACTCCATTTTGCCTACAGCTTTATGGGTTACGGTGGATATACCTAGGCATGAAAGGACGGTTCCTACAAAGCTGAGGGGAACAAGTGTCACCGGTACGGTTTAGGATTTGGGGTTGGGGGGTTCAGGGCATTTTAAAAGTCAGAAGCAAGAAGAGGCTAGGTAGCTAACCAACAAAGGAGCAACGACGGGTGAGGTTTTCAGGTTGACTCTGCGAATCACCATGGAACAGTGGCAGCAACCTCAACAAACACTATCCACAAAAAGTGTACCCGTACCGTCTTTGCAGAACTGGGCTTTCTCAATCAGACAAAGGGAAAAATTAGGTACCACTGGGAGGGTCATAGGTCCAGGCTGATTGCACCCAAGGGTGGAGGGAGAGGAGGCGCACCCAACCCTGTTCCTAAACCCTAAAACCCTAAACCCTCAACCCTAAATCCTAAACCCTCAACCCTAAATCCTAAACCCTCAACCCTAAACCCTCAACCCTAAACCCTAAACCCTACACCCTAGAGCGCTCCAAAATTCTCCTAAGACTACTGGAGATGGGCTGCTGATGGTCTCGGGGAGCGCTGCATCGGTGCCGTTGAGGGTGGCAACCTCAAGCGTGTGGCTTTACAAGGCTTAGGGCTGTTTAGGGTTTAGGGTTTAGGGTTTGGGGTTTGGGGCTTAGGGTTTAGGACTTAGGGTTTAGGGTTTAGGGTTTAGGGTTTAGGGTTTAGGGTTTAGGGTTTAGGGTTTAAGGTTAGAGGGGGCTTATTGGAGTTTGTCAGGGTGAGCCATGGCGTTCTTACAGGCTGAGATGTCTAGAGCAACGCTAGGAGTGCAGGAGTTCCAGGATCAGGGTTCCGGGCTTGGGGTGTGGCAGTTTAGCACCAGGGTGTTTACGGTGTTGTCTCAGATTCCCAGAAGCTGATGGATTCTTCCATATGGCTTAGGGTCTTATGGGCAGATGTTCCAGGATTCCACAGTCCGGGCCGGCGCAAGCGGACGCAAGCGCCAACATTTTCACGCGCATCCCGCATCTGCCGCAAGCTCGGCGTCCTGCATGTGTAGAGGTGTTGAAGGGATCAGGCGCTGGGATGTCTAACTTAAGTTTCGCGGTTGCATGACGCCCTGCGCCTCGGCGAGAAGATCGTCGATTCCGGAGCCGGCGACCATCTTCAGAACCTACGTGGAGTTTAGGGTTTAGGGTTTAGGGTTTAGGGTTTAGGGTTCAGGGTTCAGGGTTCAGGGTTTAGGGTTTAGGGTTTAGGGTTTAGGGTTTAGGGTTTAGGGTTTAGGGTTTAGGGTTTAGAGTTTAGGGTTTAGGGTTTAGGGTTTAGGGTTTAGGGTTTAGGGTTTAGGGTTTAGGGTTTAGGGTTTAGGGTTTAGGGTTTAGGGTTTAGGGTTTGGCTCCGGTCGGCAAGAGTTTGGGTGAGTTTGGGGGGGTTTGGGTGGGTTTTGGGTGGGTTTGGGTGGGTTTTGGGGGGTGTTGTTCGGGGGGTTTGGGTCTTAGAGGGTTTGAGACCCCTAAGCCCCAAAACCCTGAAACTATTTGGGGGTCTTTAGTCGGAGTCCCTTATTGTCGTAAACCCCCACATGTCCGGAAGAAGCTCGGACCAGTTTGTGGGGGTCAGCTTAATGCCGGGCCTTCTTCTTTGGTTGTCGCACCAGCAAATCCATTCCGGCCTGCCGCCTGTATAGCCCAAAACCCTGTAAAACCTAAAAACCCTATAAACCCCCAAAAACCTATAAACCTATAAAGCCTAATCAAAACCCTATAAACCTCAAAACCCTACCCTGTAAAGCCCCAACAAATCGCGGCCTCGGCCTCCGCGGCGGAGGGCGCCGGCCTCGGCGCCGCGCGCAGCGCGGCCGCGGCGAAGCCGCGGGGTTCCGGGGCGGCCTCCAGGCGGAGCAGCGCCTCGTTAAGTTGAGCTTTTGCGGGGAGGGTTTTGAGGTTAAGGGTTTAGGGTTTAGGGTTTAGGGTTTAGGGTTTAGGGTTTAGGGTTTAGGGTTTAGGGTTCAGGGTGTTTGCGTGTAGGGTGGCAGGGAATGCTAGGGAGCGAGCTTTTGTCTGGACCCGCAACTAAAGTCACCCTACTTACAATGTCCAAGTGCAAGTAAGCAGGAAACATTTTCTCAAGCATACCCCAAACCCTAGATCCTAAACATCAGACACGCGATTCACGTGAGCTAGAAGAAACCTCAAGACAACCTCTGTACAACGGGGCTGCTCCTTCCCCAAGTAGCAATCGCCGTCCTTCAGGGGCTAAGCCCTCCCTACAAACTCTTGAGCCCCTACCCTTAAACCCACGAGCCCCTACACCACCTGAACCCTTTAACACGAGGCAAGCCCTTGAACCCTCAAAAGCCCTAAACATCCCTGACATTCTTGGTAGCCCAGTAACCACAGTACAATAAGGTCATCCTTTTTGGGGGCTTGCTACTTTATGAAAAAGAAAACCCTTGAACCCCAAAAACTTTATAAGAGAACCTTGAACCCCCAAAACAAGGGGAAAAGGTACCACTGGGCTACCAAGCATTTAAAATTTCCACGATGCAGACATCCCACTGCCTCCACCTGCTCAAGCACGCGCTCGGGCTCGCGCACGAGATCCTCGTAACCTTGCTGGCCCCACAGCTAAAACCCTAAACCCTAAACCCTAAACCCTAAACACCCTAAACCCCAATCCCTAAACCCTATACCCTAGAAAGCATCCCGGGCCCCTGGCTTCCTCACATCACAAAGAGGTTCTGGGGTGTTGGGGCTTAGGGTGTAGGGTACCGGGTTTCACGCGCAGGGTTTCGGCTTCAAGGCTCCCCAAACCCTAAACCCTAAACCTAAACCCTAAACCCTACACCCTAAACCCTACACCCTAAACCCTAAACCCTGAACCCTAAACCCTAAACCCTAAACCCTAAACCCTATAAACCCTAAACCCTAAACCCGCGCAACTCTTAGCCCTGGAGCTCCCATCCCAAATCCCAATTTCGCGGAAGCTTAGAAGGAATTACGCTCATGTGCTGTTATATACTGTGACTTACACGAAGGATACCATTCTACTAATATGTTGTAATGAATATGTGCGGATGTACTAGGGTTTAGGGTTGGGTTTGGGGCTGAGGGTTGAGGGCTTGTAAGGCTTGAGGCTTGGGTTTAAACCTTAATTGATCCCCAAATCCCGGAAAGCCCAAGCCTATACCCTAAACCCTAAACCCTAAACCCTAAACCCTAAACCCTAAACCCTAAACCCTAAACCCTAAACCCTAAACCCTATCCACCCGCCCCTAGATCCCGGATCCCTGAAGCCCTTTCATCCTTGGACCCTTACACACGTCAACCCTTAAACTTAGACCCTTGCACTTGGGGTTTAGGTTGAAATGTTCCCTCTTATACTATAACAGTCCTTAACCGGATGATAATAGGGGTGTACTATAATCCCTATTGGACTGTTAGTCTAGGGGGGAACATCCCAAGGTTTAGGATGTAAGGTTTAGGGATTGGGGATCCTAAGCCCCACTCGGAGGTTCATGGTGCTTGTTAACCAAGTATAACTGTACTTATAACTGTACTTATAACCATATTAGGGCACGTAAGGGGCTTATAAGTGGGTAATAGCCCTAAACCCTAAACCCTAAACCCGAAACCCTAAACCCTAAACCCTAAACCCCCATGAACCTCCAAGCACAGCCCGAAACCCGCCAAGGCCCGGACGCAGCTCGAGGCCGCCACCCGCTTCCAGGCCTCTCCGCGCGGCCCGCACCTCGGCGGCTCTTTGAAGTGGGTTTAGGGTTTAGGGTTTAGGGTTTAGGGTTTAGGGTTTAGGGTTTAGGGTTTAGGGTTTAGGGTTTAGGGTTTAGGGTTTAGGGTTTAGGATTTAGGGTTTAGGGTTTAGGGTTTAGGGTTTAGGGCTCAGGGTTTAGGGTTTAGGGTTTAGGGTTTCGGGTTTAGGGTTTATCTTAGTAGGGAATGGGGGAATGAGGCCCTACTTATACCCTTTAAGGGATTATATAGGGCCCTCATTCCCTCATTCCCTACTAAGAACAGGGGGTCAAGACACTCTGAAAGACGTCTAGGGCTTCAGGGCTTTAGGGTTTTAGGATTTAGGGTTTAGGGTTTGGGGTTTGGGGTTTAGGGTTGCGGGCTTATAGGGTTTTGGGATGATCCTCTTAAACCCAAAAAAGGGAAAAGATCAAATATTACCCTAAGGGCCTGCCTGGGGGAGTTTGCTGCGGGGCTATTCTCGGATTAGCGTTTATAAGGCCTGGGATTGTTTTTCGGGATCCAGAGTTTTAAGGGTTTCGGTTAAATAGGCCAAGGTGAACAAGAACCCTAAACTTCAGAAGCCCGAAGCGCGCTGGCTGCACTGCAACTGCCACCCTAACCCTAAACCCTACACCCTTAACCCTAATCCCTAATCCCCTCATCCCTAAACCCTGAACCCTATACCTAATCCCTAAACAGCCCTAAACCCTAAACCCTAAACCTAAACAGCCCTAAACCCTAATCCCCAAACAGCCCTGAACCCTAAACCCTAAACCCTAAACCCTAAACCCCAAACCCCAACGCCCCAAAGAAAGGAAGTCGAGGACCCGGCGCTCAGGGCCCACTCCACCAGACCCCGGGCGAAGTCGCGGCTTGCAGATGGCGCCTGGAAAGGGGCTATAGGGCTTCGATTCCTTTAGGGTTCAGGGTTTAGGGTTTAGGGTTTAGGGTTTAGGGTTTAGGGTTTAGGGTTTAGGGTTTAGGGTTTGGGGTTTAGGGTTTAGGGTTTAGGGTTTAGGGTTTATGTTTTTGTTTTGTTTCCCCTTTTTTGTTCGGGTTTATAGGGTTTCTATTAGGGTTTGTTTCTAGGATTTCCATTAGGGTTTTTGTGTTTTTTCTTTGTGTCCGGGCTTTTGGGGTTGATAGGGTTTTGTAGGCTTTTGTTACGGGGTTTGTAGGTTTTTTTACAGGGTTCCTATAGGGGTTTATAGAGTTTACAGGGTTTACAGGGTTTATAGGGTTTATAGGGTTTAGGGGAAGTGGGGCGTTCATGGTGTTAAGGGCGTTTAGGGTTTATAGGGTTTATAGAGTTTATAGGGTTTATAGGGTTTATAGGGTTTATAGAGTTTATAGGGTTTAGAGGGTTTAGAGGGTTTATAGGGTTTATAAGTTTTTTTTTCTGAGGTCATGGGTTTATTTTCTGGGTTTAGGGGGTCTATAGGGTTTACAGGGTTTATGGGGCTTATACAGGGTTTACGGTTTAGGGGGATTGGGGTTCAGGGATGTGGGGCCTAGGGTCTCGTTGTAAGCTGGCCCTCTGGTAAGAGGGCTCGCAGGGTTTTCGAGAAAACCCTGGGCAAACGCGTGAACCCTGGGAAAACAAAATCCCGAAAACATGCAACGAAGGCGCTGTAGGAATATCAAGTCCGCAACAACCATTTGAAACAAGAAACGAAAGAAAGCCACAAGCCCTCTGAAGGGCTTTGCGCATTCAAGTCTCTCCGGCTGGGCTATCCGCGGGCTTTTCCGGCTCTAGGGCTCTGACTCTGCTCGGTCCGCTTGTAAGATGCCGTGAATGCAGAAGTTGTTGAAAAACTCTCCCTCCAGCACCTGCAACTTGAAGTACTTCACTACGTGATCCGGCGCGTCGCATGCCGCCATGCTGCCAGGAGCGAATCCGGCGCTTGTCCGAAACCACGGTTTAGGGTTTAGGGTTTAGGGTTTAGGGTTTAGGGTTTAGGGTTTAGGGTTTAGGGTTTAGGGTTTAGGGTTTAGGGTTTAGGGTTTAGGGTTTAGGGTTTAGGGTCCAACTGGCCCCATCTGGAGAGCAGAAGACCTCAAAATGCACTGTGCTCGGGACCTCGTTGGCCGGAAGGAGAACCCGGAGAGGTACACCGAGAACTAGTTCATGGTTGGGATAGTATTAAAATTTTAAAATTATATTCCTTATTGGGTTTAAGTACCCTTAAAAATGTAAAATGTTACCCAACTACGACAAAGAGAAGTGGGGGATCACCCAGGTCACCTAGCTGCCTTGCATCCGCAGGGGTATGTCCTTGTTGCAGGCGAGCAATCGCACGCGTTCCTCGCTGTTAGGGAAGCTTACGCCAGTCAAAGAAATCCCAGAATCAGCGTCACCCAGTGCCCAATGAAGACACCCCGATTTCCAGTCGGCACATCCAGCTAGCGGTCCCCCAGAGTTTTCAAGACCGTGCTGTGCTGTGCAGGCCGTCGGTTGCTCAGCTTGCTCAGCTCCGACATGAAGCGTGATATGATGGGCTGCTGCGAATCGTCGTCCATGGCTGCTGCCTTTCGCTTCTTCTGATTGCCCCAGGCCGATAGCAGCCTCCTCAGCGCCTCGTTCTCTATGCACAACAGATTCGAGCTCAGAAGTTCCGACAACAGCTGGGGGCTCAGGTTCTGCCCGTCTTTCAACGCCTCACCCGGATGGATCAAGATCTGCTCTTTGGCAGACCGTCGGATGCTTGCAAGTCTGAGGCGGTCTGCGGATTCGAAGGCTGCGCAGGCCATGGCTGGCTTCAACCCATGCTGGCACGCCTGCACGCAGAGGGCGTGCAGTCGGTGAACCTGATACTTGTCTGCCACTGCCGCCACCTCCACCAGGGTCAGCAAGGAGCCCTCCACCATTCCGGAGTACAAGAAGCGGAGGAAGGATTCTACCGCGGCTGCCGAGAAATCGCAGATTACCACCTGAGCTGTCTGGGCCTCTTCGAAGTTGCCCGAGTTGACCATCTTGTCCAGGACCGGCGAGCCCTTGGCCAGCAGCCAAGACCAAACCTTGAACTCGACTCGACCTACTTCTGCAGACTCTTTCTGAACCTCCTCCACGACGACCGTGAAATCGCCTCCTCGCCCAAAAGCAAGCCTTCCAGATGTCGGCTGCAAAATCAAGGTCCCTTTCAACAAGCGTTTCCATGGGTCACTTCGCACAGGGGGCGTGGACAACACTGATCCTCTTCTTCCTTCCTTGGCCAGTGGCTAGCCGAGTAGAAGCATCGGGGTTGAAGATGTCTTTTCGGACAAGGGGCAGCTTTCCCTACCTTATTCTTGCTTATGGGAAGCCTGCATCTGCTGAGTTCTCAAAGACATGCTCCTGTTTGGGGGTCCCTGCTAGACTCGCTAGACCTCAGCCACTGCCTTAGAGGGGACCATAATATAGAGAATTGCCCGGCTAGCGCAAAGTCTCTCGCCTCCAAGTGCGCGATGAACTCGTCAGCCACCTGCCGTTGATTGAGCAAAAAACTTTTGGGTTCCGTTTAAGGCACGCAAACTAGGTTGCAATCATGAGGGGGGGGGGGGGGGTTCCCTACTACTTCGCTTTGTATTGTGGTACCTAGCAGGGGGGGTGGGGGTGGCAGTAGGGGAACCCATGAAAGGTGTAGTGTCCCTCTTGCGGCAACACACTGTTAAGTTCCTTAATTGGAACCGCCTTACACACATTTGATCCAGGCCAAACGTCCAAAAAACCCAAGTTCTCAAAACCCTAACTAAACCCTAGACACTAAATCCTAAACCCTAAACCCTAAACCCTTAGGGACCCTAAACCTTAAACCCTAGCGCTTCAGGGCTAGGAAATTCTGTGATACTGTCCCAATCGCCACCCTCACAGTGATCAGCAGTGGATTGCTGCTAAGGACCTTAGACTAGGGTTTAGGGTTTAGTTTGGGGTTTGGGGTTTAGGGTTTAGGGTTCAGGGGTTAATAATGACTTGGAGTTTAGGCTTTAGGATTTCCAAAAAAACGCTCCTTCAATCCCCCCGCCAAAAAAAAACACTCGACCTGGAAGCCCTGTTGTGCGCAACCCCCGTGTTCGGATCATGAGGGCATTTTGGGGACCGTTGAAGGGACTTAGGCACACCTTAATCCCCGAACCAAAGCCTCAACTCAACCCTCAAAGGTTTAGGGTTTAGGGCTTAGGGTTTAGGGTACGTCTACAGCCCAAAGTCGCACGTACAACCAGAAACATGATTCGTGTGCAGGGTGGCAGGGCTTAGGGTTTTGGGTTTGTGGGGTGCATTATAGGGTCCTTAAGAAAGCGAGGTTCACGGGGGTTAGTACCTACGGACACTCCTACCCCTCGAAACCTTAAACCCTAAACCCTAAACCGTAAACCCTAAACCCTAAACCCTAAACCCTAAACCATAGGCCGCCCACGCCAGGCGGCGGCCGGTACAACTCAACGCTACCGCTTCGAGATCTGCTTGCTTTGCCGCAGATCGAGCTTGCCACACCTGATGCATCCCTGCTAGCCATTGGGCACAATGTAATAATGGATTAAACCCTAAACCCCTGACGCGCGACCCTGGCGGGGGGAGGTCGGGCCCTAAGAAGCCCCTGCGCCCCCGCCGTAGCCCCCGCCAGGGTTCCCCCCGCCAGTGCCCTGCCAGGTTGCCCTCGCTCGCGGTTGCCCCCGCCAGGGTTGCCCCCACCAGAATAAACAGCCAAATATGCCCCGCCAGGGTGACAGGGTTGCCCCTGCCAGGGTTGCCCCCGCCAGGGTTGCCCCGCCGGGTTACCCTACTAAAAAAAAACCCTACAAAATAAGTGGTTCTTAAGTCCATGAACCTCAACCACCGCCGTGGTGACAGGGTTGCCCCTGCCAGGGTTGCCAAGGTGACAGTGACAGGGTTGCCCCCGCCAGGGTTGCCCCCGCCAAGGTCGCCCCCGCCAGGGTTGCCCCTGCCAGGCTGCCCCCGCCAGATTTGCCCTCACCAGGTTGCCCCCGCCAGGGTTGCCCCCGCCAGGGTTGCCCCTGGGCCAGTACCCCCCCCCAGGGTTGCCCCCGCCACTTGAAGGTTCATGCTACTTACGAACCACTGATAACTGTACTTATAACCCTACTTATAATACCTTTAGTGCCTTGTGGGGGTTATCCCAATTATTTGTAAGGGTGATTGGCCCAGTTATAAGTGGTTCTTAAGTCCCATGAACCTCCAAGCAGGGTTGCCCCCGCCCGAGCTGCCCCCACCAGAGTGGCCCCCCGCCAGTTGCCCAGCGTTGCTCCGGGTTGGTCCCGCCGCCAGGGTTGCTGTACGCCAGGGCGGCCAGATTTCATCAGGGTTGCACCGGTCAGGGCTGCCCCCGCAAGGGTTACCCCCGCCAGGTTTGGTTGTCGGGTTGCCCCCGCATTGCGCCAGCGTTGCCCCTGCCAGGTTGCCCCTGCCAAGGATGCAGGGTTGCCAGGGTTGCCCCCGCCAGGTTTGCCCCAGGGTTGTTTCTATCAGGGTTGTTTTTCAGTTGCCCCTACCAGGGTTGCAGGGTTGCCCTGGCAAGGTTGCCCTGGCAGGGTTGCCCTGGCAGGGTTGCCCCTGCCAGAGTTGCCCCCGCCGGGTTGCCCCGCCAGGGTTGCCCCCCGCCAGGGTTGCCCCCCGCTGGCTTAGCTCTGGCTTTGAGGGTGTCTTAAACACAGCACGGGTGAAACAGATTGTCCCGCTCCCTGTTGATCCAGGAAAGTGTAGGCTCAAGCAACAGCAGCAGTCATACCGGGTTAGACCGCTCTAAACCCGAAAAAGGCGGTAGTTTGGGTGGCTGGGGTGGGATCCGCTGCACCGAGGCGGCCCGACCCGCCACCACTCCCTGGCGGGTCGGGACCGCGGCACCCTAAACCCTAAACCCTAAACCCTAATCCTGAACCCCTAGCAATCCTCCCTTCCCCCCCCTCCCCCCCCCCCCCCCCCCTCCCCCCCCCCCGCCCAGCCTGGAAGCACTGTGGCAACAGGGAAGCCAGCTGACGCCTTGGATCTCAGAAAACCCCGGGGTTTAGGGTTTAGGGTTTGGGATTTAGGGCTTGGGGTTTAGGGTTTATATGGGGTCTGGGGTTTCGGGTTTGGGGTTTGGGGTTTCGGGTTTAGGGTTTTGGGGCTTAGCGTTTAGGGTTTGGGGTTGAGGGTTGAGGGTTTTTTGTGTTTAAAGGGCTTAGGGCTGAGGGTTTAGGGTTGCATCTTTCATCGAGCCCTCACAGGGTTTGTAACTCATGGGACTTCGTAGGGATGCCTGGAGTATAGGGTGTGTGATGATTCCAATCTTTTTGGGGTACTTCTTGTTCCCAAGGAACTTTGACACCACGCGCCAGGTGCCCCAGTAATGGCTCAGGACCTATAACCCTAAACCCTAAACCCCAAACCCTAAACCCTCAACTCCAAACCTAAATCCCAGACCCCAAACCCTAAACTCTAAACTCCAAACCCTAAACCCTATAGGGTTTGTATGGGCCCAGGCCTTCGGGGCTCGGACGACACCCTAAACTCAACTGCTCCTAGAACCTGTTCTGAGTTGACGGCGTCTATGGCACCCCATATGTCCGAAGCCTTTTGAAAACAATACTGGTACCAGGTTAGCCTATCCACAACTGCCATTGCTTCCCCCAAGTACACTTTAAGGCTTCGGTTTTTTGGGGGTTTAAGGCTGAACTTAGGTTTAGGGCTTAGGGTTTAGGGTTGAGGGTTAGGGGTTTGGCGGTTTAGGGGTTTAGGGGTTTTGGGGTTTCGGGGTTGAGGGGTTTAGGGGTTTAGGGATGCAGGGGTTTAGGGGTTTAGGGGTTTCGGGGTTTAGGGGTTTAGGGGTTTAGGGGTTTAGGGGTTGAGGGCACAATCCCAGGAAAGCCGCCACTTCCACTCCGCCCGCGCCCCAAACCACGCGCCCCGCGTCGCGGCGCAGTTGGCGATCTAGGCTTCGGATTGCTCATTGGGGTGTCAGAGGGCACTGGGGGTTTGGGGTTTGGGGCTCAGGGGTTTAAAGGTTTAGGGTTTGGGGTTTGGGGCTTAGGGTTTCAGGGTTTAAGGGTTTGAGGGTTTAGGGTTTAGGGTGTGGGGAACTATCCGGTTCACGACAGGCCACAGAGAGAAAGGCACGGCTGCCCACTCGGAAACATCAGCCACAGCTAGAACTTCCTGATGTGCAAACCTGTATGTAACCTTGTATTTTAAGGTAGTTCGCCTCGGCTTCCTGCCGAGAAGCGTCTGGAACAAGCAGACCCGGATCGGGCCTCCTTCCCCCTAACCCCTTCCCCCCATGCCAAATTTTCTGGCGCACACCCCCCCCCCCCCCCCCGCCCTGTGGGGAGGGTCCCGCTTGTCGGTGGCTCCTACAGGGGGAGTGCCTCAAAACACCCCCCACCCCCCCCCCCCCACACCCCCCCCACCCCCCCCACCCCGCCCCACCCACCCCCCCCCCACCCCCCCCCCCCCCCCCCCACCCCCCTCCCCCCTCACCCCCCCCGACCCCCCCCACCCGCTCTGCCCTTCCTCCCTTTTTTTGCGAAACACTCTTTCCTCCTTTCCTGTCCTGGGGCCGGCCCGGCTGCCGAGGCGGCGCGCGCAAGCGTTTACAATTACATGGTCCCTGAAGAGGAAGGGACCCCTTATATACCCCTTAAACACCCTCTAAAACCCAAGGGCCCAGACTTCAGAACCCTCTAAGGGAAGTAAGGGGCCATATGAAGGGCCCATAACTACCCTCAGATTGTAAACGTCGCCTTTCGGAATCCCTAAACCCTAAGCTCTAAACCCTCCTGAACCCTCAACCCTAAACCCTCTACCCCAAACCCTTCCTAAGAATGTTACTGGAAGAGCTTTAAGAGTTGTCACGGGGAGCTTCTCCTCAACCCCAAGTCCCTAGCCTGAAGCCCTAAACCCCTAAACCCCCTAAACCCCTAAACCCCTAAACCCCTAAAAACCCTAAACCCCTAAAACCCCTAAACCCCTAAACCCCTAATCCCCTAATCCCCTAATTCCCTAATCTCCTAAACCTTAACCCCCAAAATCCCTCAACCCCTAAACCCCTAAACCCCTACTCCCCTAATCCCCTAAACCCCTACTCCCCTAATCCCCTAATCCCCTAATCCCCTAATCCCCTAATCCCCTAATCCCCTAATCCCCTAATCCCCTAACCCCCCAATCCCCTAATCCCCTAAACCTAAACCCCCAAAAACCCTCAAACTCCCAGCGAGCCGCCGAGCGCGCCACGGCGAGGCCGCTCCGGCGCAGGTGCAGAAACCGGGCACGCGAAGGGCCAAGGCCTGTCAGGGCTTGTTAGGGCCGCTAGGGGGGGGGGGGGTTCTTTGGGGTTTAGGGTTTAGGGTTTAGGGTTTAGGGTTTAGGGTTTAGGGTTTAGGGTTTAGGGTCCAGGGGCTCTGGGTGTGTTTTGGCTTGGGGTGTAGGGTTTAGGGGCTTCGGGCTTTTGGGGTTTTTGGGCTTAGGGCAGTTGTCCAGTTTGAGATTGGGATCGCAGGGTATTTAGGGGCTTGGGGTTGCTGGTAGCCATATCTATGGCGTTATGAGGGGTTCTGGTCTTAGGGCTTAAAGTTTTGCGGATTAGTGTTGGCGCTGGTTGGGGGGGAGTTCGCTCGCGTTCCGGACTTCAATAGTCAGGTCCAGGGTTTAGAGTTTAGGGTTTAGGGTTTAGGGTTTAGGGTTTAGGGTTTAGGGTTTAGGGTTTAGGGTTTAGGGCGCAGGGCCTCAAACCCTAAACCATGAACCAAAAAAAACGACACCTCGATTCTTACCATGGATTGCACTTGCTTGCCTGAAGTACCTCAAGTAATCACTAGAAGAAAGTTCGGCAACCCCCGCAGAAACCCTAAACCCTAAACTTTAAACACTAAACCCCAAACCCGACGCGAAACCCAGGGCTCTGCTAAGGTGGTGTCCGCAAGCGAGGGCAGGCGCCTTGCTCGCAAAGCTCACGCAGCAGCTCGACCCTGAAAGCGTGCTCCGGAAACCTCGGCTGCAGCAGGGCTTAGGGTTTAGAAAAACCCTAGAGGGTTCAGGGTTTACAGGTTAGGGTTTTTAGGGTTTAGGGTTTAGGGTTTAGGGTTTAGGGTTTAGGGTTTAGGGTTTAGGGTTTAGGGTTTAGGGTTTAGGGTTTAGGGTTTAGGGTTTAGGGTTCAGGTCTGGCTTCGGCGGGGGGAGGAGGGGGGCGGGGGTTATAGGGCTTAGGGGTTGGGGCTTCAAGGGGCTGTGAAAGCTCATGGGTCCGAGCCCTAAGGGTGCTTCAAATGGTTTTGAAGGCTTCGAGAACCCTAATCCCTAAGCCCTAAGTCCTCCAACTCTCATAGAACATCCGCGCATTTGACCGCATAACATCGTTCAACCCCCATGTAACCCTTTTCAGCACGAGCATGACATGCCATGCCCCTTGGGTTTATTTCGGGCTTAAGGTGGAGGACATTAGTTGCGGAAAGCCTGAAGCCGCGACCCCTTTACCGCTGAGCCTATGGCCCAAATCCTCCCCCCCGCTCATCTTCGCCTTCATGAAACCCTTTTGGCCCCCCTGCCCCATCCCTGAACCCCCACTCAAATGGCTGGTGCGCCGTCGGATCACAGGAGTTTTTGCTTGTTGCAAGTAGGCCATCGACCTAAACTTTAAAAGGAATCGGTTTGGGCAACCTTCACAGTGTCTGCGCCATATCACAGCAAACCCTGAAACCCTAAACCCTACACCCTAAACTCTAAACCCTAAACCCTAAACCCTAAACCTTAAACCCTGAACCCTCCGATGCCCAATAAAAACCCCTCCTTATAACCTCGTGAAAAAAATTTCGGCCGAGGCACTTCTCGAGGATCCAGACTGGCTCCTTAGGGCTCCGGGCTTTGAGGGGCAAAGGCGGTTTCGGGTTTTCAGGGGTTTCGGGCTTCGGGTCTAAAACTCGGACCCTTAACCCTAAACCCTAAACCCTAAACCCTAAACCCTAAACCCTAAACCCTAAACCCTAAACCCTAAACCCTAAACCCTAAACCCTAAACCCTAAACCCTAAACCCTAAACCCTAAACCCTAAACCCTAAACCCTAAACCCCAAACCAAGCCTGAAACTCCGAATTCCATTTAGGGCCCCCCCAATTTAGCCTCCTAGCATTTCAGGCATTTCAGGGTATCAGGGGCCCGGAGGCCTCTCCAGTAGGTTATGGGAGACTTTGGTTCCCCAATCATCTACATGGGCTGTCTGAATGCGTCAAGGTTCGGCTCGACTTAGGCTTAGGCAAACAGCCTCAGGTTCTGCCGTCTGGAGATTAGGGCAACAGAGGTGGGCCGGAGATGGGGGGGAAAGTACTCGTCCTATTTTGTCTGGGATCGATCCACGCCGGAGAAAAAGCAACAGAACAACCCTGCCCTTAGCCCTTGGACTCTTAGGCCCCGGTTCTGACTCCCAGAGGCGACAGTTTCGGGGCTTAAGGGCTGAGGGGTTGAGTGGGTTGAGGGTTTAGGGTTTAGGGTGTAGGGTGTAGGGTGTAGGGTTTAGGGTTTAGGGTTTAGGGTTCAGGGTTTAGGGTTTAGGGTTTAGGGTTTAGGGTTTAGGGTTTAGGGTTTAGGGTTTAGGGTGCAGGGTTTCGGGTTTCGAGTTTAGGGTTTAGGGTTTAGGGTTTAGGGTCACCGTTGAGCACTAAGCCCTGTCCTCTTCTGCATCAAAGCTCCTGGGAGTCTCCTCGGACGGCCGAAGCAAGCCTGCAGAGTGTAGGGCTGAGGGCCTGGGGCACAAGGCCTTTCAGGGTTTGCCAGGGTTTAGGGTTTAATTAGGGTTTAGGGTTTAGGGTTTAGGGTTTAGGGTTTAGGGTTTGGGGTTTGGGGTTTGGGGTTTAGGGTTTGGGGTTTAGGGTTTTTGGTTCAGGGTTTAGGGGTTCATTAGGGTTGATTTGAGAAGGTTGCAGCATGCCGTTGCATGGCCGCGATTGCATGTGATTGCGCCTCGCATTCACAAACGTAAAGTGGGACGTGCCCACAACTACATGGTGCCCCCAAAGTCGCCCTAAACCCTAAACCCTACACCCTAAACCCTAAACCCTAAACCCTAAACCCTAAACCCTAAACTCGAGCGCTTTCAGCGCGTGCCTCGACTCGATATGACGTGGGCGGCTGCTGGCTACCGAGAATGCTTGCAGGC
Source organism: Symbiodinium natans (assembly GCA_905221605.1). Lineage (NCBI taxonomy): Eukaryota > Dinophyceae > Suessiales > Symbiodiniaceae > Symbiodinium > Symbiodinium natans. The sequence continues at coordinate 155,825 of CAJNDS010002787.1, read as the reverse complement.
ATTATGACTGTGCTTATAACTGTACTTATAACTGTACTCATAACTGTACGTATAACTGTACGTATAACCATAGTGAGGCACTTAGGGGGGGGGGGGGGTTACAAGTGGGTTATAAGTACAGTTATAACTGGTTAATAAGTCCCATGAACCTCCAAGTGGGCACTGCTGGCAAGACTTGATGCTTCTACAGTTGGGAGACGTCACGACCGACAACCTGTCAAACCCCAAACCCAGACCGACAAAAAAAGAAGCTAAACCATAAACCTTACCTAGACCCCCAAGCACCCTTTAAGAAGCCCATTGAGGTACGCTTAGGCTCTTAGTAAGGGGAACTTGCGGGGTGCAAGTACACCCAAACCCTAAACCCTAAACCCGAAAGCCTAAGCCCTAAACGCCCCTCCCCCGCACTTCATTGTGCCGACCTGCCTGCGATAGTGACTGGTCATGGCCTCTAGGCCACTTGCTTTGGGTTTGTAGGGTTTAGGGTGTAGGGCTTTGTAGGGTTTAGGGTTTAGCGTTTAATTGGGGCTTTGTAGGGTTTAGGGCTTTGGAGGGTTTAGGGTTTAGGGCTGTGTAGGGTTTAGAGCTTAGGGTCTAGGGTTGGGGCCAGCAAACCCTCATCCCAGGATTTCCTTGTGACAAAATGGTGTAGGTCTTGCCGTTTTGCATGATTCTCTCAGGGTAGCTTCAGGGTAGCTCCCTTAAAAAGGGACCCCTTATATACCCCTCATATACCCTACACAAAAAAACTAAGGGCCCATACATCAGACATTGAGGGCCCATGAAACTATTTAGAGATTCAGGTCTTCAGGGTTAAATTGTACTATGGTTTGGGGGCTAGGGGGGGGGGGCCATAACTTAGGGAACTGTTGACTGACGATGGCTTTGCTGCTCGGGTTTGGGGTGGGGCATAAAGTCAGAATTGATCGGGCTTGGGCATGTCCCCAAACCCAAGCCTCAACCCTTCAAACCCGGACCTAAAGTAACCTTAAGCAACGTTGAATCCCAAACCCATCAACCTTGACAACCCTTAGATCCTTAAGACCCCAGGCCCGAAAAAACTTCGAACCTGGAAGCCTGCAGCAGCGCCTACACCCGAGAAGCCCCATAAACCCCACGAGCCCCCTAAGCCCCAAAAGCCACATCAACCCCAACAACTCCATAACCCCGCAATCCCATAAATCAAAAAACCCTAAACCCTAAACCCTAAACCCTAAACCCTAAACCCTAAACCCTAAACCCTAAACAACCCTACCACCTTGCCTTGGCCAAAGCCTGCGCATCGCCACCGGTAAGCCGACCTCCACGGTCTGGCGCCGCTGCGGACCTCAACAGGCTTCGGGTTCAGGAGGTGTCGGTGGGTTTAGGGTTCAGGGGTTTAGGGTTTAGGGTTCAGGGTTTAGGGTTTAGGGTTTAGGGTTTGGGGTTAGGGTTTAGGGTTCAGGGTTCAGGTTTTAGGGTTTAGGGTTTAGGGTTTAGCGTTTAGGGGTCTCGGGGGTTTAGGGGGTTTAGGGAGATTTGGGGGGTTTAGGGGGTCTAGGGGGTCTTTGGGTGCTTTAAAGGGTCTGGAGGCTTTAGGAGGTTTGGAGGGCTTAGGGGTTTTGGGGGGTTCTGGCGGGCCTATATAGGGGGTTTGGGGTTTTGGGGGGTTTAGGGTTCAGGGTTGGGGGTTTTGGCGTCTCCGGGGGGATTTGGTTGTCCAGTGTCAGGAGCGTCTGCCACTTCTCTGGCAGCTCGTCTGGCAGGACGAGAGAGGAGCAGACCGTTGGGCAGCGCCAGGTTGCTGAGGCCCAGAGCGTCGAGCTCTCTCGCTACCCTCACAGATGCCGGCGAGCATGCATCCTGCGGCGGGGCTCCAGGTCCTGGACAGCTAGGCTCAGGCTCAGGGTGGCTCCTCTCCGCTCCCTCCTGGCCGGTTGGCTGGAGCCGGAGAACGTTGACCGGGCTTGGGGATCGTGAAAGCTTCAGGCCTTTCTACCATTCGGGCTTCTTTTTGGGTTGACGGGTTTAGGGTGTGGCTAGGGACTTTCTGTGAGCTTCTAGGCGGGTGGGTCAGGAGACCGGGCGGGAGAAAGGGCGAGGGGGGAGAGGACACTGGCTGACTTAAACTCCAACAACCCCACGCGGAGAGTGGGGCAAAACGGAACCGTACAATATGGAAAGCACTGTATATCATCATGCATTAGACTAGGGCCCTGGGGGTCACGAGAGCATAATTATAGGAACCCCAGAGGGGAATACCACTAGCAATTATTCCGACCCCTGTAGTATCCAAATCAGGGGTAGGATGATGCCAAGTAGGTATGAATAACAAGGGTCTAAACCCCTAAACTCCCTGAAAATCCTGGGTTTAGGGTTTAGGGTTTAGAGTTTAGGGTTTAGAGTTTGGGGTTTAGGGTTTCCCCCCAAACCCTAAAAGGCTTCAGGCTATCCGGGTTTAGGGACCCCCAAGTGCCCTGCAAGTGACCACACGTCAAAGAAGGGGGCCGCGGGTATCCAGAGCTGGCGCGGCTCGTTCAGAAAGATCAGAGACCTCTCTCGGGCTTCAGGGGAGTTTAGGTTTAGGGTTTAGGGATTTTGGGGTTCAGGGAGTTCATGAAACTAAGGGTGCAGGGTGGTTTATGCCAGAGAAACCTAATGTGCTAGGCCCGGGCGCACGGGTTCCTTCAGAGATGAGCAAGGGAAAGAGCCGGGGTTCGTTTGAAGGAGCGTAAAGTAAGTCAACACAATGGGGTTGCATGTTGCGAAGAACGTACCCATTGCTGTTCTGGTGATTTAAGTTAGGCACAAGGGGCCCGCCAAGGAGTTCACATGGGGGTTTACAAAAATAGGGGGACCCCCAAGATAGACCCCCCAATTTCATCAGGTACTCCGAACTTCGGAAACCCCCACAGGATAGGCGCCTGTAGTGGCTCAGGATCTCCGCACAGATGGTCGACCCCGAACGTCCACAGCCGAGCAGGAAGCAGATGTTGACCTCCTCTTTATGGGGTGGGTACGGCAGATTATTGTTGGAACCTTGAGTCCCAAATCTTTGGGATGTTCCCCCTTATACTAAGAGTCCTTCATAGGGATTATAGTACCCCCTCTTATACCCTGAGCCCTCTACACCCCCCCCTAGCCCTGAGGTTTTTCGGATGGGCTCAGGGTTACAGGGTTTGCTTCTAGCATAGAGTAGGATGCTAATTGCTTGTATTTCCAAAAGGAAACCAGATGTACCATCACGAAGATCACGAAGGAGCCGTATATGCACTCAGGACCCTAACATGCAGCCTAGTTAATCAAAAACACACCGTTCCCAAAATGACCCACAGATCGCTTGTAAACCCCAAGGAACCCTTTCACAAAGCCCAAGAAGGACCTTGAGTTAAGATCAGCCCCTGTATGCTGGTTGCTCAAAGCACCAGTCCCAAAAGGACACATGAGGGACCTTAAATAACCCTAAGCCCTAAACCCTAAGGTACGTAGACTCCCTTTGGTAGGGATTCCCCTTTCAGGGACTTAGCCGCCTTCGCCCTAGAAAGGTCCAAAAGAACAACCCCAATGTGGGCTTTTTTGGGGCGCCCTACATAGAGCTGCGGCTTTGGGTTTTGGGTTTTGGGTTTTGGGTTTTGGGTTTTGGGCTTTGGGCTTTGGGTTTTGGGTTTTGGGTTTTGGGTTTAGGCTTTAGGCTTTCGGCTTTAAGGGTTAGGGCTCAGGGTCCGAATGGGATCCCCAAAGGGGCAGAGAACCTCCCACACGGGATTCGGAGTGTGTGTTGAGGCTCACAGGCTTGAAGGTTGAGGGTCCCTAAAAACCGAAACCTCCCCAAAAGCCCAAAACTGAACCTGTCATTAGCATCCCAAGGGCCCCGAAACCCGAGACCCTACACCCCCCGAAAGCCTCAACCCTAGAACCCCCCCAACCCTAAACCCTAGCCCCCTAAACCCCAAAACCCTAAACCCTAAACCCCAAACCCCAAACCCTAAACCCTAAACCCCAAACCCTAAACCCTAAACCCCAAACCCTAAACCCCAAACCCTAAGCCCCAAAGCCCAAACCGCAGCCGAGACTTCCGCGCCTCGGCCGGCTGTAGATCCTCGGGCCACTGCACCTGCGCCAAGCCAAGAACTGACCTACCAATTGCTAAGAACCCCGAAAAAATGCAAATGCCCTTCCTTATATAAGGGTAATACAGGTAGTATTGGTTTTTTTGATTTTTGTGTTTTTTGGGGGTGTTCTCAAGCAAGTAGTAGTGAAGGGCTAAGCAATGGTACCACTTCAACGTGGCCCGAGTCAGCTGCGCATCTCAGGACTGTCTTGCCATTCTCGAATTCTAGCCTCTCAAACCCTAAACCCTAGACCCCAAACCCCAAACCCTAAACCTTAACCCCTAAACCCAAAAAGCCCCTGCAAACCTTATAAGCCGCCTTATACCTAAAAGGCCATCTCAAACCCTAAACCATGCGGTCTTGAGTGTTGTCTGATCCTCCTTGTGAAGTCTAAGCGCCTCGGGGCATCCGGGCTTGGGCCGGACAGGGCCTTGCTTCCCTGCTGACCTAGCCTTGGGCATCCGCACCCTACTTTGCTTCATGGGCGTTTCAAAGGAACCCACCCAGAGGCTACGCAAAATCAAGGGAAGCATCGGATCCCTGACCCATACTGTAAACCGTTACAGAGGGTGGGAGGGGAGTACAAGGATCCCTAACTGAGCCCCACCCCTGTCGTGTTCCCGTAACTGTTTGGGGCCCGACGTGGTGCCTCGGCACAGTCCCCACTCAGGAGGAAGGCGTCGAAGGGCGTCGGCAGGAAGACGTCGGGGTCGTAAAGCCTGGGCTCCAGTTCGAGAAGGCGTGAGCGATTCTTATAGAGTTTAGGGTTCATCTTCGCCCCCATTCTCCCTCAGACAGCCACAACTACTTGGAAGCCCTTCTCACTTGGTAAGTAGGGTTAGTAAGGTCTATGGAGGTTAAAAGGGTATCCGGGGGGCCCTAAGAGGCTTACGAACCTCTGTGGGTCGATGGCTGCTTGTGCACCCCAATCTGCTTCGGAACCCTTGTCCCCAAACCCGAAACCCTAAACCCCAAAACCCTAAACCCTAAACCCCAAAACCCTTAACCCCAAACCCCAAACCCTAAACCCTAAACCCCAAACCCTAAACCCTAAACCCTAAACCCTACACCCTAAACCCTAAACCCTAAACCCTAACCCCCCCCCCCCAGGGACCAAGCAGGGGGCAACCAGGGCCGCGCGCTGCTGGGCTGCAGGCAGCGCTTCACGACATCATCTGGGCCACACGGTTCGCACCGGAGGCTCCAAATACCCTAAACCCTAAACCCTAAGCCCTAAACCCTAAACCCTAAACCCTAAACCCTCTTCAGACACGCAATGAGGCCATGTTCCGTACCTGAGAGGGGGAGGGGAGGGAAGTCTCTGAGCACATAGGGTTCCGCGTTTGGCTGATCATCATAGAGCTTCGCGGTCGAGAGCGTCGGGATATAGCGGGTACATAGATAGAAGTCCTACTTAGGGTTTAGGATTTAGGGTTTAGGGTTTCGGGTCTGGGGTTTAGGGTTTAGCCCTACTACACACCTCCCTAAACCCTAAACCGGGTGCACTTTTGGGCGTTCCCATAGGGTATTCTTTAGCTTTTGGGGCGCCAGCCTTGTGTACTTCGCCCTGACGCCCACGACTTCACACTGAACCCGAACGGCTTGAAAAGCCATCACGATGGGTTTAGGGTTTAGGGCTTTTTGGTCAGTAGAGAAAGCCTATGACAAATGAATGTTGACCATCTTGGGTCTTCATACTCCTTGCAGCCATGTCACCGGAACACTCCCGGCCCAGAGGGCCAAAACCCCCAATCAAGAACCCTGGGCTTTGGTAGCCCAAAACCCTAAAGCCTAAAGCCTAAAGCCGAAACCCTAGACCCTGAACCCCAAACCCTAAACCCTAAACCCTAAACCCTAAACCCTAAACCCTAAAGCCTAAACCCTAGTCCCCGCCTGCTGCAGCAGACCCCAAGGCTGCTCTGCGGCTGTGCCGCTCGAGGTCCTGGACACCATCAGTTTAGGGTTTAGGGTTTAGGGTCTAGGGTTTAGGGTTTAGGGTTTAGGGTTTAGGGTTTAGGGTTTAGGGTTTAGGGTTTAGGGTTTAGGGCTCAGGGTTCAGGGTTTAGTGTCTTGTTTGTTTTGTTGGGTGGGGGGGGGGGGGGGGGGTCCATGTTCTGAGGGCCGTGCTCCGCAATGTAAAATTGAAGCCGTCTCGTTGATTCGAATAGGTGTCTTGGGTGTTGATATTATAGTTCTACAAGGAGTGTATTCTGGTATTTGGTTAGGCTCCTGGGGTCATATGGTAACTTGCTCGACATCATGTGCCTTTGGGGGAACCAGCGGTCAGGAATAAAACGCCCCGAAACCAAATGCCATAAACCCCCGAAACCCTAAAGCCTACACCCCCAATCATCCCAGATGCCCTAAACCCTAAACCCTAAACCCTAAACCCTAAACCCTAAACCCTAAACCCCAAACCCTAAACCCTAAACCCGCCTGGCGCAGCTCAGCGGCCAAGGGCATCTCGCCGGCGAAGCTCAAAGCTTCGAGCATGGCCCGCTTCCTTGGAAGATCTCGACGAAGTAGGGGTTTACAAGGGCTTTACCAGGGTTTAGGGTTTAGGGTCTAGGGCTTAGGGTTTAGGGTTTAGGGTTTAGGGTTTAGGGTTTAGGGTTTGGGGCTTGGGCTTGGGATGTTCCCCCTTATACTCGCAGTCCTCAATCTGGATAAGAATCGGGGGTACTAGAATCCTTATTACGGACTGTTAGTACAAGGGGGAACATCCCAATCCTAAGCCCTAAACTCTAAACCCTGTCCTAGATAGGGAGTCTTATGGGGGGTTACTATACTCCCTATTAAGGACTCTGGGTATAAGGGAGAACATCCCAAGCTTGAGGGCGTAAGACGGCAGACAATCGGGCCTGCAGCCAGTTTTCAAGTCTAGGGAAGGTCGCTGGCGGCTCAGAGGCGCGAGAGCCACAAGACCCTAAACCCTAAACCCTAAACCCTGAACCCTAAACCCTAAACCCTAAACCCTAAACCCTAGACCCTAAACCCTAAACCCTAAACCCTAAACCCAAAAAGAGCCTCAGCATGTTCGGGAAATCGGGACCTTCTTGAAGTCCTGATTAGAAGGGAAGTCCCTTCTATTTGGTGCCCTATATTGGGGTGTAGCCTTTATTTTCACAAACCCCCCCAACTAGGGTTTGGTGCTCTACATTGGGGTTTAGCCTTTAGTTTCATAAACCCCCCCAAGTATACGGTTTGGGCTTTCATAGGTATCAGAAGCCCTCGCGGCGCAAACAACAGGCGAGGCGCCTGCCGCATTCGTCGCAGCCGCAGGCCGCCATGGCTCGACATGCAGGGGCTCAGGAGCCTAGCTTTGAAGCCCCTCCCAGGGGTTTAAGGGTTTTAGGGTGCAGGGCTTGGGGTTTAGGGTTCAGTAGGGTTCAAGGTTTAGGGTTTAGGGTTTAGGGTTTAGGGTTTAGGGTTTAGGGTTCAGGGTTCAGGGTTCAGGGTTCAGGGTTCAGGGTTCAGGGTTCAGGGTTCAGGGTTCAGGGTTCAGGGCTTACGGTTTAGGGCTTAGGGGCGAGGGGGGGGGGTGCAGGTTTTGCAGTTTTAGGCTTTGGGAGCCCAGCCTTCTCTACAGGCCTTGGAGGAGTTTTGGGGGAGTTTGGGGCTTGGAGGGTTGTCTGTGAACTTGGGGTTAACGTTTTGAGACATCCCCAAAGGCCCTTCTGGATTAAGGGTTTAGGATCTGGGGTTTAGGGTTTAGAGGTTAAGGGGTTTTTAAAGCTGAAGGAGTTTGGGGATTAGGCGTTGCGGCTTCCTGGTTCTTAGACTGGGTCCCCTTTTTGTTTTCATTCTTAGGCTTCTGGGGATCTAGGTCCCTTTTGGACAGCTGCAGAAACGGGTTTAGGGTTTAGGGTTTAAGGTTTAGGCTTTAGGCGGCAGTAGGGTTTGTGGTTTCGGGCCTCGCGTTGATCTGAGGATGTGGGCCCATTGTGCGGTCTCTGTGGTCCTATATTTCTAGGCCGCACATCCCAAGACAACCTTAAGGTTTAGGCTGTAGGCTATAAGGTTTAGGGTGCTCAACCACTCAACCAAACCATCCAAAAAAACCCAAACGCAGAAGCCCGAAAGCCCTAAACCCCGACATCCCTAAACCCTACCCAAACTACGACCTCACCAAATCCTTAAACCCCAACCTCCAAACCCCATCGATGCCCACCTCCCAACCCCTAACCCTCAACGCCCGCCGAGCGCGTGGCCATCACAGCCTTGGCGTTCCCACCCAGGGCATCCTGGAAAGGGAAGGCCTCTCAAGCCTTGGTGTTCCTTAGCCTTGAGGAGTCTACGATACATTCTAGCAAGGGACCCTAGCTGAGACCAAGACCTCCCAAATCCTGAACCCTAAGCCTAAGACCCTCAAATCCGGAGCCCTAAACTCGAGCCCTAAACTCAACACCCTAGTAAGTCTGCGACTGGGAGGTTCCGACAGCCGAGCCCACAACCTACTGCTCAGCAGCCCGAGCCTAGGGTTCCGGATTCGGGGTTTAGGGCTGAAGGGTTTAGGGTTTGGGGATTGTAGGGTTTAGGGTACTCCGACCCAAGCAACTCCGACCCAAGCAATCGACCTCATCACACACCCTAGAAACCCTGAAACCTAAGCCCCAAACCCTACTAAAGCCTAAACCCGACACCCTAAACCCTAAACCCTAAACCCTAAACCCTAAAATCTCCACTGAAATAGACCCTCAACCCAAGAGCCATGCAGGGGGCTCCTTGAGGACTTTTGTCAGGAAGGAGTTGCGGTAGGGTACCATGCCACTCTTCCTGTCTTCGGCTGCAGGAACGCTTCTTTGGAAACCCTAAATATCCCCTAGCCTTAAGAATTCGAATAGGGGCTTGGGGTGCTAAACCCTAGGCCCCAAACCCCAAACTCTAAACCCTAAACCCTAAACCCGTGTCTAGCTTTGGGGGGACTCTCGGGCTTGGGGGGTTCTCAAGGCTTCGGGTTCCGGGGGGCTTGTTTCACGGCTTCGGGTTCCAGGGCTTAATCCCCATAAGCTCTGGGGGCTTCGGGATTTCAGGTTTCAGGACTTTATAGGGCTCTGACGTCTGAAGGGAGCGGGGGTTCATGGGGGGTAGGTGCCTAGAGAACCTCGGAGTGCCAACCCCTAAACTGAAGCCCTTAAACCCTTAACCACTAAACCCTTAAACCCTTCAACCCCAAAGCCTCAACCGCAAAACTCTAAACCCCTAAGCCGGTAAACCTCAGTCCCGGAGCTCTCTTAGGGTTTAGGGTTTAGGGTTTAGGGTTTAGGGTTTAGGGTTTAGGGTTTAGGGTTTAGGGTTTAGGGTTTAGGGTTTAGGGTTTAGGGGGTTGAACCGGCCGGTCAGTCACTCGGGACCAAGCTTGTTCAGTGCGTTGATCACGCTCTCCAACATGTGCCTGGGCCAGCGAGTGTCTGGGAGCTTCGTGTTTGCAAGGGGTTACGGCCTGTTTAGGGTTTAGGGTTTAGGGTTTAGGGTTTAGGGTTTAGGGTTTAGGGTTTAGGGTTTAGGGTTTAGGGTTTAGGGTTTAGGGTTTAGGGTTTAGGGTTTGGCGTTTGGGGTTAAGGGCTTGGGGTTGCAATAAGCCCGAAGCAGCCCACACGAAACAAACCTGACGGTTTATCTAAGCCCCTACGCAAACCCCTAAACGCTGAACCCCAAACCCAAAACCCGAAAACCTTAAACCCTAAACCCCAAACCCCCAGAAGCCTGAAAATAAAACAACTAACGCTCAAACCATAAACCCCAACCTCCCCACCCCCGCTCCTTCAAAAAAAAAAACAACCTAAATTGAACAAACCCTGGGGGTTCCCTGAGCCCTAAGCCCTCAAGCCCCTAGAGCCCTAAAGCCCTAGAGCCCTGAAAAGCCCTAAATCCCGAAACACTAAACCCTAAAGCCGAAATAAACCCTAAACTCTGAACCGTAAACCCTAAACCCTGAACCCTAAACTGACCCTAAACCCTAAACTTACCAAACCCTACACTTAACAAACCCTAGCGCTCAAACCACAGGGCTCCAGGCAGTGAAAGGTTGATTGAGACGGCCTGGCCCATAAGGACCTTGGCTTGCGTGCAACTTCGTTTGGGGGGGTGGGGGGGTGGGAGGGAGTTGGGGTTCACCCTAAACCCTAAACTACCCTAAACCCTAAACTACCCTAAACCCTAAACCCTAAACTACCCCAAATACCCTAAACTACCCTAAACCCCCTAAACTCACCAGTCCAACGACGCATTGTTTCTGGAAGTGCCTGGCAATCTGTCAGGCCTGCAGGGCTCCGAGCTGCAAGGGTTAGGCGTTAAGCATGTAAGGTTTAGGGTTTGAGAAGTTGGTTCTGAGCATTAGGGTGTAGGGTTGAGGGTCTAGGGATTTAGCAGTCGGGGCTTTAGGGTTGGGATGTTCCCCGCTTCTAGGGGGCTCAGGATCCTTTGCCCAGCGCGCATCCACCGTCGCCCGTCAAAACCCCCCAGCCCGCATCCAGCCCAAAGTCCCGGACCCTTCAACTCCTAGACCCGAGGCACCCTGTGCACCTTGAGCTGCATGTAACCCTAAACCCTAAACTAAACCCTAAACCTTAAACCCTAAACCCTAAACCCTAAACCCTAGCTGCTCGGCACTTCAGGGGGATGTTCCGAGTAAGAAGGGGAGGTCGGTTGAGGGCTTAGGGTCTGAACTCAGTGCGTTTTTCGGACCGAGCCCCCCTAAACCGTCAACCCGAGAATTCGAACCTAAACCCTAAACCCTAAACCCTAAACCCTAGACCCTAGACCCTAAACCCGTAGGCCGTAGGGCCCGTGCGCGGCTGTCCTGGGACCCAGCTTCGTACGGCTTCCTGGGCTCGCAAAAAGGAAGCATTGAGGTTTTTAGGCTGAAGGATTTAGGGCACTTAGGATTTAGGGTTTAGGGTTTAGGGTTTACGGTTTGGGGTTTGGGGTTTAGGGTTTAGGGCTTCGGGTTTGGGGGTTAGGGGATTTATACCTAGGGTTTTACAGCACTCAGGACTTAGGGTGAGGGCTTTACGTTCGGGGACCTGGGGCCAAGGAGGCCTAGGGCAGGGCAACTCAAAGACAGGTGAGGAATCCGCCGCTGATATAGGGAAAAAGATGCTGCTTTGCATGTGGGTGGGGGCCATCATAGTTAGAATAGGTTTTTGGAGGGTATTATAGTATACTTATAAAGGGGCCGTAAGGGAATACTATTAGCAATTCTGACCCCTATATTCGGCCATCTCCTGTCGCCCTGATGGCGTCATTTTCAGCCTGGAGATCCCTCTAAATATAGGGGCCTTAGAAATTAGAAACAGGCTTTTGGAGGTGACTATAGTGTACTTCTGCCGGTTAGATTGCGTTGATCCGCGTGCCTGAGGCGCGGGTCATCACTGAGGAGTGAGGCCGCCTGCTTTTTATGTTGTCGTAGGTGCGGCCTAGGGCCCCTGGACTGTTTAGGGTTTAGGGTTTAGGGTTTAGGGTTTAGGGTTTAGGGTTTAGGGTTTAGGGTTTAGGGTTTAGGGTTTAGGGTTTAGGGTTTAGGGTTTAGGGTTTAGGGTTTAGGGTTTAGGGTTTAGGGTTTAGGGTTTAGGGTTTAGGGGGTTAGGTTTAGGGTTTAGGGTTTAGGGTTTAGGGTTTAGGGTTTAGGGTTTAGGGTTTAGGGTTTAGGGTTTAGGGTTTAGGGTTTAGGGTTTAGGGTTTAGGGTTTAGGGTTTAGGTCCAGCCCGCTCGCTAGAGCAGAGGGAGGTCACCACAGCCGGCCAGCTCCCTTGCCGCCACCGGGAGCGTGTGGCATTGCTACCGACACTGCTTCTTGGATCTGCTCTTCTTAGCACTTCACAACGTTCTGAGTCGGTCCCTATACCCTAAACCCTAAACCGCAGAATGGGGCTTAAAGGGTTTTGGGTTTCGTGCTTACGGCCAGGGTCATCCGAAATTGAAAGTCGCCCTTAACCCCCAAAACAGAGAAGCCGAAAAGGCCCCAACCCCCACAAATCCCAAAAACCCTAAACCCCAAATCCCCTAAAGCTTGAGAAGTACCCTCCCCCCCCCTTGCCCCGACGAGACGCTCCGCTAAAGGTGCCCTGCGCGGGGCTTATGGTGTAGAGTTTAGGGCTTAGGGTTTAATTAGGGTCTTGGGTTTAGGGGTTTAGGTAGCTTAAGGTATTTTAAAAATTGAGCGTATTGCGGGTTTGGGGGCCTTGCGGTTCCCGGGGGTTACTGCAGCATTCACGGCTTCAACGCCTGGTCACTAGTCGGGGTTAGGAGTCAGGGGTTTAAGGGTTTAGGGGTGTCAGGGATTAGGGTTTTAAGGGTGGAGGGTTTAGGGTTTAGGGATTAGAGGTTTGAGGGTTTTGCAGTCGAGGGTCAGCCTCTCTGACCCAGCAAGGTCCACGATCTGCACCTGCCATACAGCCCGAAGATGAGTTTCGCGTACACCCCAAAAACAGGCAGACGACGCCTTAACCTCAACTCCCTCCGAGTTGAACGCCAAAGCCCAAGCAACCGCAGACCCCGGAGCCCCCCCCAAGCACAAGCAAGAGTAGACGCCAAAGCCCGGCATTTCGGGTTCAGGGTTTGGGGTTTGGGGTTAAGGGTTTAGGGTTAACTACTAAGCCGAAAACCCTCAACCCAATACCCCAAAACCACTCCACCATCGCACCCCAAATCCGTCGCACTAGAACCCGAACGAAAACCGTAAACCCTGAACCCTGAACCCTAAACCCCAAACCCTAAACCCCATCCACCTTGGAGCTCCGAATGGTCTGAGTGCCGGGGTCCGAGGCCTGAGCTGACTTCTGCCGCCGTTGAGGGGTTAGGGTTTAGGGTTTAGGGTTCGGGGTGCAGGGTTTAGGGTTCAGGGTTGGTTTAGGGTTTAGGGTCTAGGTTTTGCAGGGTTTGGGGTTGGAGGGTTTGGGCGGGAGTGCAGGGTTTTAGGGTTTGGGGCTTTGGGGCTTTGGGGCTTGGAGGGTTTAGGGTTTAGGGTTTGGGGTTTGGGGTTTAGGGTTTAGGGTTTAGGGTTTAGGGTTTAGGGTTTAGGGTTTAGGGTTTAGGGTTTAGGGTTTAGGGTTTAGGGTTTAGGGTTTAGGGTTTAGGGTTTAGGGTTTAGGGTTTAGGGGAGTTTGAGGGCCCATGCAGGGTTCATGCTGCTTGGGTGCGGCTTTGCGGATGCATCGGGCCTCTGAATGTACACATGACGAGGGTCGAAACTCTAAACAACCCTATGCCACAAACCCTAAACCCTAAACCCTAAAACCCTAAAGCGAGAGCGACAACTCCTAGTATGTATCCCGAGGGGCCTCGATGAAAATGGTGAAGATGCAGTGGGAACCTTGGCATTGGCATGTCAGGGCTTGCGGCTTTCTGGTTACATCTTGTAGTCGTCGTCGTCGTCGTCGTCGTCGTCGTCGTCGTCGTCGTCGTCGTCGTCGTCGTCGTCGTCGTCGTCGTCGTCGTCGTCGTCGTAGTAGTAGTAGTAGTAGTAGTAGTAGTAGTAGTAGTAGTAGTAGTAGTAGTAGTAGTGGGTTGTGTTGCAGGCATTACCCAAAGCCCAATACCCCTTCAGTAGGATCCCTATGTAGTTTAAGGCCCATTCCTTGTTTAAGGGGGTTTTGGGGCTCTTTGGGCAGAGCTTGGGATGTCCCCCTTTCCCTAACAATCCTTAACAGGGATTCTGGTACAGAAATATTCGAATCCCTATGAAGGAGTGTTAGTATAAGGGTGAACATCCCAAGGTAGAGCTCAAGCTCACTAGGTCACTAGGGAGTCAGGGGCTTCAGGTTGAGGCCAAAAAGCAACAAGCCTGGAAACCCTCTGAATGTGGCCAACCACGCAACCACCTACGTCAGCTGCAAAAGTGGAGCTTCCCATAATTAATCCTAAACCCTCAACCCTCAGCCCTCGGCCCTCAACCCTCAACCCTCAACCCTCAACCCTCAACCCTCAACCCTCAACCCTAAACCCCAAACCCTAGCCTCCGGGCGCCCGAACGTGAGGAGTTCAAGTTGTGCGGTGTCTCGGCTACGGTGCGGTGCGTATCCTGGGCTGCTTCGAATGAGGAAGCCAGGGTGCCGTTTACGTTTAGGGTTTAGGGTTTAGGGTTTAGGGTTTAGGGTTTAGGGTTTAGGGTTTAGGGTTTAGGGTTTAGGGTTTAGGGTTTAGGGTTTAGGGTTTAGGGTTTAGGGTTCAGGGTCAGGGCGGTTGAGGGTTGGGTTTAGGGACTAGGGTTCTAGGCGTAGAGTGTAGGGTTTTGGGGCTCAGGGTTTAGGGCGAAGGCCCTTCAGGAGGCACGTTTAAGGGCATTTTTAGGGTCTACGGGTATAGGACTGTTTCTCAGTCAGCCTCGCCCTTTCGGGGAGGATGTGACAAAGAGCTTCCGGAAACTTCCTAGGCAGTCGAGTAGCTCTCCACAATCGGATCCCAAACATTTTCGGGGGCCCTATGGAAGGGGTTTAGGGTTTAGGGTCCCAAAAAGGACCCTGATTTAGGGAACTCTAAAACCTTGTACCCCGAGCTTAGCCCGACTTTTACTACTCCTTGGCCTAAACCCTAAGCCTTCGTTCAGGCCTTGACCTAAAATGTTTGATATTCCCTTGGGTTTTGATGTAAACACATTTGCCTCTAATTCCTGAAAGACCTATCAAAAGGCCCCAAGGAAAGCCCTCGAAGCCTCAGAAGGCCCCAAACCCAATTACAGGAGCCTAGATTTTGGCCCCGTGATCCACCTAAACCCTTAACCCTAAACCGCACAAGATACAGATTCTAACCAAGCAGGCCCCTAAACCTTAAGCCCTACACCCCAGACCCTAAACCCTAAACCGTTCTCAGACCAGCGGCTCCCAGAAAGTACTGGTGAAGGCCTTCCTCCTTTTCGAGAGCTTATACAAGACCCAAGTTTAGGGTTTAGGGCTTAGGGCTTAGGGTTTAGGGTTTAGGGTTTAGGGTTTAGGGTTTAGGGTTTCGGGTTTAGGGTTTAGGGTTTAGGGGTTAGGGTTTAGGGTTTAGGGTTTAGGGTGACCCCCAAGAGCAACAGAGGAATGAACCGGGTGTCCTTTTTGCTCAAACAGGCTTAACAAGGGGACCTTAACCCTAAAAAAAGAGAATACGGGCCTACTTTCCAAGCCCTACATCCCTAAACTCTAAACCTACTTTCCAAGCCCTACATCCCTAAACTCTAAACCCTAAACCATAAACCCTAAACCCTAAACCCTAAAACCCTGAACCCTAAACCCTAAAACTCTAAACCTAAAACCCTAAACCTTTGAACTAACCATAAGCCCTACACGTTGAGAAGTTGGTTCCAGTACGCCATGTGGCTTCAGGGCTTGCATGTACGGCTTTGCTTCTTAGGTGGCTGAGGCCTTAGGGGGTTTAGGGCTTAAGGGTTTCGATGTAGGGTTCAGACAATCAAGGTTCGGGGTTTAGGGGTTCGGCTTTCGGGGTTCAGGATTTAAGGGTTCAGTGTTTGCTTTTTGGGGCTTTAGCTTGAGGTATTGTCTACAGTGCCAAGAAATGCGCGAACCTCCTACGCACACACTTGCGACGACAACTACCACGTCATGCTTGAAGCTTGAACACTCTCGAGCCTACGCTTAAACATGCAAGCCCCCGAAGCTCCCGAAGCCCTGAGCCCTGAAAATCCAAACGCCGAGCGTTTTAAGCACCGAATTCCAGGCCCTGAGTATAGACAAAACCAAATACACACAAACAAACATGCCAACAAGCCGACCCCCTGAACGAGGATTCGTGGGCGGGCCAGAAATGGGAGTCGACAATGTCGCGATAATCCTGAAACCTGAACCCTGAACCTCCAACCCGAAAGCCCTAATTCCTGCCTCGGATGCAATCGCCACGCGCTTCGCACCTGGCCGGTCCAGTGGCACTCACGCGGAACCGTCACAGATGAGAGTTCAGAGTTTAGGGCGATCGACCTCCGATTGGGGGCTTTGGGTGACCTCTGTCGCGTATCGTGAGCACATTTGGGAAAACCGCGACCCAACCATAATGCCTGTGAACAAAAAAAAGAAATACACACAAGCGAGCGTGCGGTAAATCAGATGCACACATAGCACGCAGATCATACATACAGAAAAACACATACGCGGCAACGACATACTGGGAGGTCCATGGGATCTTTATAAGTAGGGTTACAAGTAGGGCAACCATACTTATAACACTATCTAGGGTACTTATAACCCTTCTTATAGCTACCCATGGACCTCCAAGTAGCTTCTGGGTGGCTGTGATTTTTCAAGGCCTGCAGCCACGTCCGCGAGGAAGACATGAAGAGCCGAGCCGCGGGGCAACAGTTTAGGAACCCCAAACCCCAAACCCTAAACCCTAAACCCCAAACCCTAAACCCTAAACCCCAAACCCTAAACCCTAAACCCCAAACCCTAAACCCTAAACCCTAATTACACCATAAAGCCCCTTTCACGGCCGCAAGCCCTCTGGGAACTCTTTGCGCACGGGCCCTGCGTCCCGCCTTAAACGACAGGTCAAGTCAGACCACGGGCGCGCCCAGGGACCACCGGCTAGAGTTTAGGGTTTATAAGGTTTAGGGTTTATAAGGTTTAGGGTTTATAAGGTTTAGGGTTTATAGGGTTTAGGGTTTATAGGGTTTAGGGTTTAGGGTTTAGGGTTTAGGGTTTAGGGTTTAGGGTTTAGGGTTTAGGGTTTAGGGTTTAGGGTTTAGGGTTTAGGGTTTAGGGTCTAGGGTTAGAGGACTCAGGGAGTTCATGAACTTAGGGTCATGAAGGGTTAGGGTTTAGGGTCCTTTGAGTCTAAATCCTGAACCCACAGGATCCTTGCACTCCTAGCCATCAAGGGCTACAAAATCCAAACTGAAACTATCTGGCAGGTTTAGGGTTTAGGGTTTAGGGTTTAGGGTTTAGGGTTTAGGGTTTAGGGTTTAGGGTTTAGGGTTTAGGGTTTAGGGTTTAGGGTTTAGGGGTTTATCCATGAGAGGTCACAAAGCTACGAAGGGTACTGCTTTTTAGTTCACGGGGTTGAGGGTCTAGGGCTTCGGGAACCCCAGCCCCTAAACAAAGAGCACAGGGTCCCAATCTTGGTCCTAGCCCTAAACCCTAAACCCTAAACCCTAAACCCAGCATGGGAGGTCCAAGGCTCGTCCTGCGATGCTCTTATCCGGGATACAAAGCTGGCAGAGCGGCGAGTTTGCCCCCGTACCCTCACGAGACCGAGCTGCTGGAGCCAAGCAGGGGGCTTGAGGGTTCAGGGCTGAGGGCTGAGGGTTGAAGGCTTCAAGGAATCAGACCCCAAACCCTAAACCCTAAACCCTAAATCCTAAACCCTAAACCCTAAACCCTAAACCCTAAACCCTAAACCCTAAACCCTAAACCCTAAACCCTACACAGCATGCCCTGCATCCAGCGCGGAATGGGTCTCGGGCTTAAGCCTCGGGCTGTTGTATCGGAGACGATGAGGATGAGAGCGCCCTCAACCCTAGGCCTCATCATGATGACTCTAACATAGTTGAGGGTTTAGGGTTTAGGGTTTAGGGTTTAGGGTTTAGGGTCTAGGGTTTAGGGTTTAGGGATTAGGAATTAGGGTTGCTGCGGTAGGGGGCTTTGGGCAGAGTTCTGATAACTCCCGGTCGCGAGTCTCTGAGTAACGGTTCTGCCAGCGGAAGCGCGCACATTGGCGCTGTGATTTCGAGGAAGACTCCACAGAGGCCCCAGACCCTAAACCCCAAAAAAGGTCTAGGGTTTAGGGTTTAGGGTTTAGGGTTTAGGGTTTAGGGTTTAGGGTTTAGGGTTTAGGGTTTAGGGTTTAGGGTTTAAGGCTAGGGTTTAGGGTTTAGGGTTTAGGGTTTAGGGTATAGGGTCAAGGGTTTAGGGTTAAGGGTTTCGCTGGTTTCGCTGGTCCAACTCTGCGAAACTACCTCTGGAGCGTGAGAAGTCACGATCCAATCCTAAAATCTAAACCTGACAACCCCGACGTCCTTCATCTTGAATCCAAAAACCCTGTAAACCCCAACTTCCTAAACCCCAAACTAAATTCTAAGTAAGCCCTAAAGCTTCAACCTCAACGTGAACTAAGTCCTCAACAAAGCTTCAACCTTAGACCAAAAACCCTAAACGCTTGACAAAATAGAGATATATCCTGAAACCTACCCCTAAACCCTAAACCCTAGACCCTAAACCCTAAACCCTAAACCCTAAACCATTTTGGGGCTTAAGAACCTTGAATGGGTTTTAATTCGAAACCCTCAGCCCTGCACCAATGTGGGCAAAAAGATCCGAAACACCAGAACCTAAACCAGTTGAGAAGTACATCCTGACCCCTAACCTTAAGGTAAGTAGGTCCTAAAGCCGTAAACCTAAACCCTAAACCCTAAACCCCGAAACCCCGAAACCCCGAAACCCTAAACCCTAACCCACACACCAAATGGAAATAAGTCCCCAACACCAAGCCCTAAACCCTAGACCAAATAGCAAATGAACCCTAAACCCTTAACCAAAAACCCCAAACCCCCAAACCCCAAACCCTAAACCCTAAACCCTACATCCTATACTAAACGGGGTTTTGAGTCATAAAACCCTCTGGAGTCTCCCAGCCTGCGCTGTTCCCATGGGGGAGAGATGCGCATTGCTGATGGCAGCACAGGTTCGGGTTTAGGTGTAGGGTTTAGGGTTTAGGGCTTAGGGTTTAGGATTTAGGATTTAGGGTTTAGGGTTTAGGGTTTAGGGTTTAGGATTTAGGGTTAGGGTTTAGGGTTTAAGGTTTAGGGCTAGGGCCGATTTTGCACACTTTCCTCGGGCTTCAGGGATCCCAGGATACAAAGCTTCAGGGCTTCAGGAGTACTAAGGTTTAGGGTTTAGGGTTTAGGGTTCAGGGTTTAGGGTTCAGGGTTCAGGGTTCAGGGTTCAGGGTTCAGGGTTCAGGGTTCAGGGTTCAGGGTTCAGGGTTGAGGGTTCAGGGTTCAGGGTTTAGGGTTTAGGGTTTAGGGTTTAGGGGTAGGGTTTAGGGTTTAGGGTTTAGGGTTTAGGGTTTAGGGTTTAGGGTTTAGGGTTTAGGGTTTAGGGTTTAGGGTTTAGGGTTTAGGGTTTAGGGTTTAGGGTTTAGGGTTTAGGGTTTAGGGTTTAGGGTTGCAGATCGGAGTCGCGAGGCTGCTGTCAGCATGCACAAAGGGAACCTTCGAATTCTCGTGGGCGTTTAGGGCTCCGGGGTCCAGGCTTGGTGGTTGAGGCTTCGAGCTTCGGGCTTCGGGCGTCGGGTTTCGGGTTTCGGGTTTAGGGTTTAGGGTTTAGGAGGGAGGAGGGTTTAGGGTTTAGGGTTTCGGGTTTAGGGTTTAGGGTTTTGTGGCTCTCCCTGTGTTTGTGGGTCGAGAAGTATTGAACCCCCCCAACCCCCCCCCCCCCGCCCCCCGCCCCCGAGAGCCAGGATACAGCAAACCCCCAAGCCCCCCCTAAACCCTCAACCCTCAACCCTAAACCCTAAACCCGGAACCCCCAAATACTCTAAGCTCCTAAAACCCCTTAACCCCTAAGCCCCTAAACCCCTAAAAGCCCGAACCCCTAAACCCCCAAATCCCCTGGACCCCGAAAAGATTGATCCAGCAGGCACCACTCAAAGCTCTAAGCCCCAAAACCCTAAACCCAAAACCCTAAGCCCTCAATCTCGGAACTTGCCACCCCTACAGCCGGTGTTCAGCGGAAGCTACCATCGAACCCCCCTGAGCCCCTAAACCCTAAACCCTAAACCCGAAACCCTAAACCCTAAACCCTAAACCCTAAACCCACCTACATCGTCTATTTCGGGTTTTGGGGGTTTGCGGGCTTTGGAACGGTCCCATAGATCCCCGTGCCAACGCTGCGTGCTCAGGGTTGCCCCTACGGGCGGCGCGAAACTTGGTATTGTACAGAGGGTTTAGGGTTTAGGGGGTATACTAACAAGTCCTTCATAGGGATTAGAATAGGGCTACTATAATCCCTACTTAAGGACTGTTCGTATAAGGGGGAACATGCCAACCCGAAACCCTACACCCCAAACCGGTGTCTGGACCCAGATGGTTCAGAATCGCATTCACGGCGTCTTTGGTTCAGGTGCCAGGGAGCCGCTTAGGCGAGCGACCTTGGAGATGGGAAGAAGAAAGCGCTCCTACTTCTGAGGGCCGCGCAGAACCAGACTAAACCACGCTGGAGATGGGAATGGGCCAGGTCGTACCAAAAAGTGGGCTGGCGAAGAGGCAAAAGACAAGAATGTGCGTGCATGAATATGGCTCTCTCTCTCTATATATATATATATATGTATATATATATATATATATACATATAAGTCTCAGTGCGTGTGCGTGTGTGCGTGCGTGCATGTGCTCTTTGTTGTAAGCAAAACAAAAAAGTACATTTCTATATATTCACATTATGCAACACGCATAACAGGCAGGGGGGTGCTGGTGTGTGGCACAGGGTTGAGGATCCTTGGCTTGGGGTTGGGAGACTAGCGGGTGCCAGGAGCCTGTGGTTTGTGCCCCTCAGGGGAGCACGTTTACAGAAGCCCGTAGACTGTGTAAAGGGCCGTACTATGAAAGAAACCCTTCGTGGGTACAACCTTCGGGGATACGAGCTTGGATCTCTTGAAGGCTTCCGTAAGACAGAAACGAACTCTGCTCAACTCTAAACCCTGAGCCCTAACCCTAAACTCTCAATGACTCAACAAGGGAGTGGCTCAAGAACATGAGCTGCATGCCACAAGCACCACATTACAACTACCGTGCCCTAGGGTCCCGACTCCCCCTAAACCCTAAACCCTAAACCCGAAACCCTAAGCCCTAAACCCTAAGCCCTAAACCCTAAACCCGAAACATTGTGGTACCCTTACTGCTCCTGCCGATGGGCACCCGAAGGCGGGTGGTTTAGGGTTTTGGGGTTGGGATCTGCGGCAGCAAAGACGAACTTTCGCGACCAGAAGCTCCACTAAGCCGGTACTGCAAAGCCTGAGCCTTAAAGCCCTAAACCCTAAACCTTAAAGCCCTAAACCCTAAGCCCTAAACCCTAAACCCTAAACCCTAAACCCTAAAACCCTAAATCGATCTGAAACTTGGGCCAAAGATCGCCAGCTCCCTCAGCTTCTCAGCCAGCTCATTCTCAGGAGTGTCCCTCGCCTGCCGCATCGGGGTCATTCAGATGGAAAGGATCGGGGAACTTGATACGTAGCTGGTAGGTGATAAATTATATAAGCTATGATTCGAACGGCCCAGCTTGTGGAACCTGAAGTGGTGCTGGTAACCTGCTTCCTCTCGACCCAAGAGTAATCTCGTAAAAGGGGTGGCTTAAAGGGGCGGAGAAAAAGGCCTTCAGGAAGGGAATTCAAACCTACTCTGGGTCCTAACCCTCACTCAACTACGGAGGCGAGAATGGAAAGGCCCACATGGACAAGCGCTTCGAAAACAAGAAGTTCTTCACAACCCTAGACCCTATCTCAGCCTCTCAACTGGGAGGGTCGGGTCTGGGAGCCCTGAAAGGTTGAGGGTTTAGGGTGGGATTTTGCATGAGGACCCGTAGAGTTTTGCAAGCACTTCCAGATCAACACCAGAAAAGATGTCCTTGGCCAGGCGCCTCACCTAACGGGCGGATCCCTGCAAAACAAGTTCAAGAGAACTTGTCTAGTGCATGATGGGTCGTGGGTAGCTACGAAGGTTTCGGGTCAACCTTTCCAGAGACCCCGCCCCCCCAATACCTCTGAAGTCAGCAAACATTCCTAGAATCGTCGGGAGATCCTACCCCAACCCTAAACCCTGAACATTAAGTTATTCCCTGAACGCTAAACTGTCAATTTTGAAGGTCCCAAAAACACAAGGCCAAAGATTGGTCCCTTTGCCTTGTGCCCCCAAATCCCCCCAACCAAGGAACCTTCCTTAAACATGACACAATGAAGGTTGCTTATCATTCAGGGCTGCTCCCCTGAAATGATGAAAGGAACCCTGAACCCTAAACCCGATACCCCAAACCCTAAACCCTAAACCCTAAACCCGAAACCCGAAACCCTAAACCCTAGCAAAAGATCCGGGGACAACCTGAGGGGCATGTTGGGAGTCCCCATGCCTCCTTGGTGCGCCTCGCGTCCTGCGCAGTGCTTGGACGGGTTTCGGGCTGCCGGTTTAGGGTTTAGGGCTAGGGTTTAGGGTTTAGGGTTTAGGATTTAGGGTTAGGGCTCGGGTTTAGGGTGTAGGATTTAGGTTGAGGGCTTAGGGTTCCGTTTTGGATTTAGGGTTTAGGGCTCAGGGACTCGGGTTTAGGATTCAGGGCTTAGGGCTTCGGGTTTAGGAGTTCGGGTTTAGGGCTCAGGGTTTCGGGTTTAAGATTTAGGGCTTAGGGCTCAGGGCTGCGGGTTAAGGATTTCGGGTTCAGGGCTTAGGGTTCCGTTTTGGATTTAGGGCTAAGGATTTCGGGCCTTTTGATTTAGGGTTTATTTCGGGTTTAGGGTTCAGGGCTTAGGGTTTAGGGTTTCGTATATACAATTTAGGGTTTAGGGCTTAGGGTGTAGGGTTTAGGATTTAGGGTTTAGGGCTCAGGGTTTAGGGTTTCGGGTTTAGGGTTTCGGGAGCCCTCTACGAAAATGAATCCAAGGGTTGAAGACCCTTCCGAGTTGAAGACCCTTCCAAGTTGGATGCTAGGGTTTAGGGTTTAGGGTTTAGGGATTAGGGTTTAGGGTTTAGGGTTTAGGGTTCAGGGTTTAGGGTTTCGGGTTTAGGGTTCGGCCCCTGGGACGCAGTCCTCGAACTTCTTCTGCCGGGCCTCAACCACGTGGCTGAAGCTGAGATGTCCTTTCCAATGGAGTTCAAGTTGTATAAGGGGTATACGGTAAAAGCGGGTGGATAAAGGGGGTTATAAAGGGGTTATAAGGGGGGTATTAGGGGGGTAGAAGGGTGTTGCACTTCCTATTCAATATTGTTGGTAGTTGCAATGAGGTATTATGCCAAACTCTTCCTCAACACCCTTCTTGGCCCCGCTACTTCCCCACCCTTTAACCCGGACATTGTGGGGTCTAGGCTTTTTTTTTTTTTTTGCTGCGCGCCCGCGTGGTGTGGACCCGGCCGGTGGCTTGTTTTGTCTTGCCACTCCTACTTTTGGGGTGCCTGGTCTAGACATGAGCTACACCCCAAAAAAGGGAATGAATGCACAAAGCCTCTCAAGGCCCTGAAGCCTAACAGCACCTTCACACCCGAGATCTCCGGTTTGAAATGCCTATTTAATCTTTAAACTTGGGATGTTCCCTCGTATACTAGCAGTCCTTAGTCGGGATTATAGTACCCTGAACCCTAAACCCAAACCGGGCTGTTGGCATAAGGGGGAACATCCCAACTTAAAACCACTCCAGGCACAGGTTCACTTCGAAGCTGCAAAATTTCCACGGGCTCGCAAGTGGCGTGATAAATTCAAAAAACTGGGCTGAGGGCCTAGGAAGTAGGGTTTAGGGTTGAGGTGGTGTTTTCAGCCAAAGCAAGCAAACAACATTGCGCAAGACCCACGATGCGTGGGTCTACATGCTCCTCTGCTTTTGAGAGACGAAAATCGGATTGCATGGACCTTCGCCGCGTTTTCTCAGCAAAACCTTGAAGAATGTCAGGGTTTAGGGTTTAGGGTTTATAGGGTTTGGCTTGAGGGTTGAGGGTTCAGGGTTTCTTGCGTTGAAACCCACGTTCTCAACAAAACCCTTGATGTCATCAAGCGTGCTAAAACAAAACCCCTGGAAAATCCGTTTCCCAGCAGATTCCTTGAAACCACCTGGCTGCATGTGTCCCCATCTGGACCTAGATTCCAGATCTCACTTGAACTTCAAAACATGCTTGCCTAACTCTCGGGTTTAGGGCTTCGGGGCCAAGGCTTATCATAGTGTCCCAACCGGCTCCGCACAGGTGTAGCCCCCAAGAACTTTCAACCCTAAGCCCTAAACCGGCAGGCTTGGCTAAGGCTTTGGCGGCTGCGTGCTCAGAGCTTAGGGCTTAGGGCTTAGGGGTTAGGGCTTAGGGCTTAGGGTTTAGGGTTTAGGGTTTAGAGTTTGGAAATGCTTAAAGTGTTGATCTTAAGGTCTTGGGAAATTCGGGTTCTCATGGTTCCAGGGAATTTGGGGCCAAGGGCTGCCATGTCCTTCGTTCCACCAGTCCGGTTGGTCGTTGAAGCGCCTGCATCTTTGGCTTAGGACTTCGGGCTTAGGGTTCAGGCAGGGTTTAGGGTTTAGGGCTTAGGGTTAGGGTTTAGGGTTCGGGGTTCGGGGTTTAGGGCTTAGGGTGCAGGCCAACATGACAAAGTCATGGGCAAACTGGGTGGGGACCATGGAGTGATCGGGCAGGCATGGATCCGAGGAAACCGTGAACTTTGCCATGAAGCAAGGCTAGTAACCCTAAACCCTAAAACCTAACCCCTAACCCCTAAACCCTAAACCCTAAACCCTGAGGCTACACTGTGGGGGAAATGCCCCAAATCCTCAACCCTAAACCCTAAGCCCTGAACGCCCGACATCCTAAACCCTAAACCCTAAACCCTAAACCCTAAACCCTAAACCCTAAACCCTGAACCCTAAACCCTAAACCCTAAACCTTAGTACTCCTGAAGCCCTGAAGCTTTGTATCCTGGGATCCCTGAAGCCCGAGGAAAGTGTGAAAAAACGGCCCTAGCCCTAGACCTTAAACCCTAAACCCTAAATCCTAAACCCTAAACCCTAAACCCTAAACCCTAAACCCTAAACCCTAAACCCTAAACCCTAAACCCTAAACCCTAAACCCTAAACCCTGCACAGGCTTCTCTGCAATCGAAGCGACGGTTCGGCGCCGGTCTCCTCGTTCCAGGGGATCAGGCCCAGGAGCCGCAGATGCCTAACGAGGGCTAGGGTTTAGGGTTTAGGGTTTAGGGTTTAGGGTTTAGGGTTTAGGGTTTAGGGTTTAGGGTTTAGGGTTTAGGGTTTAGGGTTTAGGGTTTAGGGTTTAGGGTTTAGGGTTTAGGGTTTAGGGTTTAGGGAGCGCAGGTGCCGGGAGCGGAGAGGTTTGTTGGCCTCAGGGAAGAGGGTTGCGGGTTCAAGGAAGAGGGTTTGGGGTTCATGGTTTAGGGTTTAGGGTTCAGGGTTTAGGGTTCTGAAAAAGAGTCTTCAAGCCTAAACCCCGAACCCCTAAACCCCAAACCGCAAACCCTAAACCCGAAAACCTGTTTCTCCTTCGTTCGGTAAGCCCCAAACAGGAGGGGAATCAGGGTACTATGGGGAGGTTTCAGTTTTCAGACTAGACGCTCAACGCTAAGCCCAAAATCCTAAACAACTTGAAACCCAAACCCTGCACCCTTCGCACCCCAAAACGCCCCCGACCCCCCTCCCCCTAAAACCCCCCTAAACCCTAAACCCTAAACCCTAAACCTTAAACACAACCCCCCCCCCCCGCCCGCCGACCCCACCCGCCTCTCAGAGAACTTTCCGAGGCCTGCCGCGATGCGCAGCTCGTGTGCGCGGTCGGAGTCAGACCTCGTCGTAGGGCTTGGTTCAGGGTTTTAAGGGTTGAAGGGTTGAAGGGTTTAAGGGTTTAAGGGTTTAGGCTTTAAGGGTTTTGAGGGTTTAAGGGTTTTAAGGGTTCAGGGTTTAAGGGTTCAGGGTTGAAGGGTTGAAGGGTTGAAGGGTTTAAGGGTTTAAGGGTTTCAGGGTTTAAGGGCTTAAGGGTTTAAGGGTTTTCAGGGTTCAAGCGTTTAAGGTTTAAGGGTTTAAGGGTTCAAGGCTTCAAGGGTTTAGGGGTTTAAGGGTTTAAGGTTTTAAGGGTTTAAGGGTTTAAGGGTCTAAGGGCTTAAGGGTTTACTGTAAACTCCAGAAAGTTGGAACATGGTTTAAGGATGATTAGGGCTGGGATTCCCTTTCCTATACCTTTTGGGGTATGGGGATAAGGCTGTTCCAGCTTTCTGGAGTGTACTGTAAGGGTTTTGGGTTTGGGGATGGTTGCCCAAACTATACAGGGGGTCGGGTTTTCAGGTTTCGGGCCTGAGGGTTTTGGGGTTCTTGGGTTTAGGGTTTGGGGATTTTGGGGGTAAACCGTAGACCCGGGAGGCTGGGAGTTTAGGATTGAGGGCTTGGGGCTAACTTCTAGCTTAGAGGCATTTCGGAAGAGGCCCGCTGGCTTGTGGGATGCTAAGAACTCACTGTCTCAACCTTCGAAAACCTTTGTCTCAACTCAGAATGCCCATTCCCGAACTCCAACAAGGGTTTAGGGTTTAGGGTTTCGGGTTTCGGGTTTCGGGTTTCGGGCTTAGGATGCCCAAAATACGCCCTGCTCCGCTGGCCCCTGCCTCTCCCAGCTAACACGGGAAGGAAATCCATCTTGTATCTCGAGCTTGATCAGGGCCTGGGCTTCGGAGTTTCGGGTTTAGGGTTTTCGGGTGTAGGATTTAGGGTTTCTAGGGCCTTCGGAACAAGGCACTTTGTAGAAAGAACTGCTCCCCCTCAGAGGCCCGCGCAAGAGCCTTAAGCCCCAAACCCAAACCTTGCGCTACAAGTCGTGCCAGGCCTTTTCCAGGCTCGTGTTTGAACCGCCTTCACGGTTGGAGACGTGAACCCTAAACCCATAAACCCGTAAACCCTAAACCCTGCTACAGTTTGAGTTAAGCTGGTTTCTCCTCATCTCCCTACACAAGCCCGAAGCAGCCAAATCCACAAGCTGGAAGACGAAGCCAAGGATGTCCCGCATTAGGGTTTAGGGTTTAGGGTTTGGGGTTTAGGGCTTAGGGCTTAGGGCTTAGGGTTTAGGGGCTTGGGGCTTAGGGTTTGGGGCTTAGGGTTTAGGGGTTAGGTAAAAAAATTTCCGGAAGGGCCTACCTGGAAGCCCTTTCTACAGCCTAACCCTCGAGAAAAAGCTGCAACGCCTCTTATGATAACAGACTGACCCGCGGCCTGCTCGAAGTCCTGAAACCCTAAACCCTAAACCCTAAACCCTAAACCCTAAACCGGACCCTGAAGCCTAAATAAGGGGGCCCAATGAATTCGAATGGATATTGCTGGGTAGGCTGCAATCGACGTATATAGGGCTTTTCAGGGAGCACGATGGCAATGATTGGGGTCCTGCATTGGCCGGGCCCCTGTTTGACCCGAAACACCAGCACCCTAAACCCCAACACCCTAAACCCCAACACCCCCCCCAACCCTAAGCCCTAAACCCAAACCCTAAACCCAAACCAAACCCTAAACCCCAGACCCCAAACCCAAACCCTGAACCCTGAAACTTAAACCCCAAACTCAAGGTCGTTCGCCGCCCCTCTACGTTTGGGGCGGCGCCTAAGCCCCTCGACCTCGATGGCACAAGCCGATGTAGGTCATTCCCCGCCCCCCACAGCTCGGAGGTCCGTAGCACCCACAATGAGCTCCTCGCTGCAGCATGCCCAGGGACCAGGGGCCCTCTGGCCGGCGGGATCTCAAAACCCTCCCATCCCCCCCTACGATTCTTCGTTGCTAAGAAAACTCTTTGATAAAAGCGTTCAAAAAAAATGACTTGAGTTTAAGCCTAACTTTGCCGCCTTGGACGGCGTGGGGTGGGAGAAAAGTGTTAGATGGCCTTCCGCAATCGGGCCAGAACTGCTCTTCGCACCTGCCGAGGCTTTTGAGCATCTGCTACATCCTAACGTTCCCAGCATCTGCGCTCTATTCCAGAAAACCCCAAACCCTAAACCCCAAACCCCAAACCCCAAACCCTAAACCCTAAACCCTAAACCCTAAACCCTAAACCCTAAACCCTAAACCCTAAACCCTACCCCCCCCCCCCCCCAAAAAAAAAAAAAAAAAACATAAATGCGGGCAGCGCTCCGTCAAGCCGGCCTCGAGGGCATCGCAGCCGGCGCCTTCGAGGTGACCACGGGGAGGACGAAGCTTTGGGCTTTGGGTTTTTTTTTGGATTTTAGGGTTTAGGGTTTAGGGTTTAGGGTGTAGGGTTTAGGGTTTAGGTTTAGGGTTTAGGGTTTAGGGTTTAGGGTTTAGGGTTTAGGGTTTAGGGTTTAGGGTTGAGGGTTGAGGGTTGAGGGTTGAGGGTTGAGGGTTTAGGGTTTAGGGTTTAGGGTTTAGGGTTTAGGGTTTAGGGTTTAGGGTTTAGGGTTTAGGGTTTAGGGTTTATTGGGGTGCATTTGGGGGCTCAGGGCTTGAGGCTGCGTTTTGGGTTCGGGCTTCAGTCTCAGAGTTTGGGGCTAGGGCCCTAAAACCGAAACCCTAAACCCTAAACCCTAAACCCTAAACCCTAAACCCTAAACCCTAAACCCTAAACCCTAAACCCTAAACCCTAAACCCTAAACCCTAAACCCTAAACCCTAAACCCTAAACCCTAAACCCTAAACCGAAACCCTAAACCCTAAACCCTAAACCCTGCTCGGCCTAGGCAAAAGTATTTGCCGTGCCCCGCTTCGTCCGGGCCCTCCACACGGAAATCGTCACCCCAGACCTTGGCTCCGGCAGGGGACTTCGGGTTCGGGGGTTTAGGATTAAGGGTTTAGGGTTTAGGGTTTAGGGTTTAGGGTTTAGGATGTAGGGTGTAGGGTTCTAAGTTTACGGTTTAGTGTGGCTCAGTGCGGTTCAGGGCGACTCAGGGCTTAGGGTTTAAGGTTCCCCCCCGATCGTTTTTTATTGGGTTTAGGGGTTTGGAGCTTAGGGCTTGGGGTTTTGGATTCTTGGGGCCTGTGTTGCTGTGAGATGCTTTATTCTCAACAGGAATTAGGGATTTTTAGGGTTTGGGGGCTGAGGGTTTAGGGTTTGGGGGTTAGGGTCCGCATGTGGGGCATGAGGGCCTGGTGGTGGGTTTGGGGTTCAGGGCTTAGGCTCTTGTTGGGGTCTTAGGGCCTACTTGTCTTGGGTTGTAGGGTTTAGGGTTTGTCTGAGGTCTTCAGGGCTCAGGATTGGGATGGGGCCGTAATTCAAATCAACTGCCAAGCCGGCCAGAAGAGGCGCAGCTCAGTGGTTTAGGGTTTAGGGATTGGGTTTAGTGTTTTAGGGTTTTGGGGCATGAATGCAAAGCCAGCAGGGCGCACGATCACGTGAATCGGTCCCATTCCACCCTAAACCCCAAACCCTAAAACCTAAACCCTAAAAACTCCACGGGGTGCACTGTAAGGGGGATTTCGCATGGAGTCGGAAAAATGGAGACGAACTGACCCGGGAACCGCAAACCACTGCTGACGGAGGCGCAGCTCGGCTTACGTCCGGGTGCACGGTGGCAAACCAATTGCCTGGAGTTTTGGGCTTCGGGCTCAGTTTGCGGGATTTCAGGTTTAGGGCTTTGGGCTTTGGGTTCGGGATTTATGGTTTCGGGTTTAGGGTTTAGCGCTCAGGTTTAGGGGTTCCGGCTTCGTAAGACCAATCCCAGCGTACAAAAGGACTCTCGGGCTTTCAGAAAGCAAAGCTTTTGGTTTTGGAAACCAGAAACAAAGGCAGCCCGCTATGAATACCCGAAACTCTTTATATCCTAACTTGCAAAAGGGGTAGGCTTGAGGGTCGATGGCAACTCCCTCAACCCCTGAACCCCAAACCCTACACACTTAAACCCTAACCCTAAACCCTAAACCCTAAACCCCAAACCCTAAACCCTAAACCCTAAAGGCTACTTTGGAACCAGAGCTGGCTCCAGGCCTTGGGTTCGGGTCCTTACAAAAGAGCCTGTGTCTAGGGCTTGGGATTAGGGTTTAGGGTTTAGGGTTTAGGGTTTAGGGTTTAGGGTTTAGGGCTTAGGGTTTAGGGTTTAGGGTTTAGGGTTTAGGGTTTAGGGTTTAGGGTTTAGGGTTTAGGGTTTAGGGTTTAGGGTTTAGGGTTTAGGCTTAATAAGGCGCCCCCAAGGAGCGGTTCAGAAGGATCTGGAAAGTTTCCACGTTCTTCTGCAACGTGACCTGCTTGGAGGTTTGTAGTACTTACTAACCAGTCCTAAGTGTACTTAGATAACCATATTAGGGCACTTAAGGGCTCATAAGTGGGCTGCTATAAGTACAGTTATAAGTGGTTAATAAGTACCCTGGACCTTCAAGTGCCCACTGGATCTTCCCTAAAAGCGCAAACTCCCGTATTCGGAGTATATGAAGGGAAAAATGTTCGGGGTACAACCTGAGGCGTACGAGCCTTCATCCCTTGACCGATTACTTGCATGGAGTGACCCATCAAGCCATAGCTTCCTCCCCCCAAAAAAACCACACAGAGTAGGGCTTGGAGCTTCGGGTGACCCGAATCCCTAAACCCTAAACCCTAAACCCTGAACCCTAAACCCGAAACCCCAAACCCTAAACCGTACAGTAAACCGTTTCGAGCTTGGGGCTTGGAGTTCAGGATTTAGGGCTTTGAGGTTTGGGGATTCCCCGCACCTTACAACTTTGCACCCTAAACCCGGCAAAGCGTTGCGAGACGAGCCTCATCCAAATGGGAGCACTTGAAGCCGGTTAGAGCTTTGGGGTGAGGGTCTAGGGTTTCGGAGGGTAAGCTGCGGGTTTAGAGTTTCGTGTTTGGGGTTTAGCCTATGTTTAGGGTTTAGGGTCTAGGGTTGCTTAAAGCAGGGGATGCACGCGTTAACACTGTGATTATGACTATGATTATGATTATGATTATGATTATGATGAGTATTATTATTCTGACGATTGCTATTACTATTATCATTATTACTACTATTAGTATTATTCTGATTACTGGTATCATTACTACTATTATTGCTTATAATTATTAATATTAAGGTGATTGTTTTTTTTCTTTTTTTATTCCTTCCATGAAGAGAATCAACAAGCGAGTTTATGAAGCGAGTTGCATGAACGAACAAACGAGGTGTGTGTGACTGAACGCAGTAAAACCACCATTGGCAAGTTACCGCATTAAAGGACTCGTTAAAAGGCCCTTCCCTCTCCCAGCTTCTTTCATGGGGCCGTTTATTGTCGGGGAATGGTTTCGTTCACAACATGATTATGAAATTCACGCACTCATTGCATTCGTTTGTAATTACATGAATACTGTTCTCTTCAATGTCACTACACGGGCCGGTTAATACATATCATTTTTGATCACCAGACTATTACCAAAGGCTTGAGTTCTACATCCAAGTTCTCAGGGTCTTGTGTCCCCAACCTTACGGACGCTTCCTTGTTAGGGTTGAGGGCTGAGAGGGTTCCAACCCTGCGGGATCACCTCGACGGACCAGTTGCCGCAAGAATCGCGAACCATCTCCTGATCGGAGGGCAGCAAGTGGCATTGAGGGTTTAGGGTTTAGGGCTTAGGGCAGCAATTGGCATCGAGCTCACAGGGGTGAAAGCCCCCTGATCTCTACTTGGAGGTTCAAGATACACGTACAACCCGACTACACGTGCAGATGGTCAGAGTTGGGTTATAGGCACAGCTGAAGTTGGGTTCATAAGTGCCCTCCCTAAACCCTAAACCCTAAACCCTAAACCCTGAACCCTAAACCCTAAACCCTAAACCCTAAATGTGCACAACACAGAGATTGTGTCGGACGTTGGCAATGTAGGGCCGCTTTGGCAGCCTTGGGCCTTGCTCTTCGCGGCTTGGGTCCTACAATTTGCTTAAGAGCCCCACCCCTTGAATAACAGATAATAATCTCTAAGTAGTGTGTGCGTTTTTTTGGGGGGGTCTTAAACAAATCATAGAAGCAGCCTAGACCCTAAATCCTGAATAGCTTCGACCTCTGTGTGCCGTAGGGGCGTTAGGCTGCTGCATTACTAGGGCTCTTGAACCCTAACTCGTTAGGGTTCAAGCGGCCTGCCTGAGGACTGCGATCTGCATGCCTGTTGTAGGGCTTGGGGTTTGGGGTTTAGGGCTTAAGGTTTTGGCTTGAGAGTTGCGGCATCAGAGGTGAGGATTTCAGGGGAGCAGCGCTGGCTGCGGGGCAGACTGCCCATTGCCCACCGAGCAGCAGCATGCCCCATTTGCCACCGAGCCCTCCCAACATCTCGACCATCGCGCCCGGCAAAGCTCCCCTCAACCGTAACCCTAAACCCCAAACCCTAAGCCCCTAACCCTACACCCGAAACAACCCCTCAACCCGCTGCTGTCGGGGGCCATGAGGAGGCCACTTCCACACGGCCACCTCCGTGTGGGTTTCAGGGATACAGCTCGGGAGGGTTCGTGGTTTGGGGCTTGGGGGCTAAGATTTAGGGTCAGGGTTTAGGGTTTAGGAGTTAGGGTTTAGGGTTTAGGGTTTCGGGTTTAGGGCTTAGGGCTTAGGGTTCAGGGCCTGGGGCTCTACAAGTCCTTGCAGCTCGCGAAGCTGTCCCAGGATCCCGCCACGAAGTAGGTGTGGGACTTGACAATCTCCTGCGATGGACGACGAAACCCGAAACCGTGGTTCTTAGTAGGGAATGAGGGAATTAGCGCCCTATGTATACCCCTTAAGGAATTATACTAGGACCCTATATGTAGATACGAAACCCGAAACCATGAGCATTGGGCCCAAGGGGCCAAGAGCTCCTTGTCTTTGAACATGATCAGGGGGAAGCACTTAAGGAACCCTAAACCCGAAGACCAAAACTCTTAGAAGCCATCAGCAGCGGAGATTCTGGGACCTTAGGCGCTGGACAAGAAGCACCGCCAGACGATCAGGGTATGGAAATGGGATTGGGGGGTTTGCGAAGGTTGAGCCCGGCTGTGGGGGTGTGGGATTTAGGGGGCTCTGCGACCTGCGAGAAACGAATCCGAACCCGAAATCCGAAGAACCCTAGGACTTGATTGTTCTGGATGAACCTTACACAGCTTCATCCCCAGGCGTACCTGAGAACCTTGAACAGATGCAAACCCTGAACCCTAAACCCCACCCTTAACCCTCAAACCCCCAACCCCCACATCCTAACCCTGACACCAACCCTACGGCCTCAGCCACAAACCCGAAACCCCAAACCCTAACGCCTAAACCCCTAACCACAAACCCTAAACCCTGTATAAACCCTAAACCTCAAACCCTAAACCCTATATAAACCCTATATAAACCCTAAACCCCAAACCACAAACCCTAAACCCTATATAAACCCTAAACCTCAAACCCTAAACCCCAACCTGCCCATATTCTCGCCTGGAAGTCCACAGCGCGCCATCCAACCTGCTTCCAAGAGATGGAGGAGGAGCCGGCGCGCCTGGTGTAGGGCCGCAGGGAATTTGTTTCCCACGTTTTCGGGTTTAGGGTTTGGGGCTTAGGATTTAGGATTTAGGATTTAGTGTTCAGTGTTTAGTGCTTTAGGGTTTGAGGGTTTGAGGGTTCCTGTACAGGAACCTGTTCAACGAGAACGGGTGAACTGTTTGATTTCATTACGTTGGCCTTGATTAATTGGTGAAAAAAAGGGTATTTGCAAATACTCACCTAGAATGGGCTTTCAATTCTAAGAGTTCTAAAGAGTGAGCCATTGTGACAGCGAGAAGGGTCGGACGACTGAGATTTGGACACTATCACCGAGGCATGAAACAGACCTGTCGGATGAAGTCCGTCAGTCTGCGATTAACTCGGATCTTGTTCTTGCTGCTCCTGATTAAACCAGCCACCACAGCAGGTGCTGCTTTGCCCAAGGAGCGGCAGTCAATCGGGACATCTGTCGCCAAGGAATGAGACAGATCTGTCGGATGACATCCGTCAATCTGCGAATTGCATGGCTCACATTACTGCCGCTCCCCACGAAAGCCGGCATCACATCAGATGCCGCTCTGCCATACCATCGGGCGGCACGGATCAAGGCTCCGCTGCAGCAGGTGTCCTACATGAGCAAAGCAAGCCTGAAAGGCCTGCAAATGTACATCTATCATATCTATCACCGAGGCATGAAACAGACCTGTCGGATGAAATCCGTCCGTCTGCGATTAACTCGGCTCTTGTTCTTGCTGCTCCTGATTAAACCAGCCACCACAGCAGGTGCTGCTTTGCCCAAGGAGCGGCAGTCAATCGGGACATCTGTCGCCAAGGAATGAGACAGATCTGTCGGATGACATCCGTCAATCTGCGAATTGCATGGCTCACGTTACTGCCGCTCCCCATGTAAGCCGGCATCACATCAGATGCCGCTCTGCCATACCATCGGGCGGCACGGATCAAGGCTCTGCCGCAGCAGGTGTCCTACATGAGCCAAGCAAGCCTGCAAGGCCTGCAAATCTATCATATCTATCACCGAGGCATGAAACAGACCTGTCGGATGAAATCCGTCCGTCTGCGATTAACTCAGCTCTTGCTCTTGCTGCTCCTGATTAAACCAGCCACCACAGCAGGTGCTGCTTTGCCCAAGGAGCGGCAGTCAATCGGGACATCTGTCGCCAAGGAATGAGACAGATCTGTCGGATGACATCCGTCAATCTGCGAATTGCATGGCTCACGTTACTGCCGCTCCACATGTAAGCCGGCATCACATCAGATGCCGCTCTGCCATACCATCGGGCGGCACGGATCAAGGCTCTGCCGCAGCAGGTGTCCTACATGAGCAAAGCAAGCCTGCAAGGCCTGCAAATCTATCATATCTATCACCGAGGCATGAAACAGACCTGTCGGATGAAATCCGTCCGTCTGCGATTAACTCGGATCTTGTTCTTGCTGCTCCTGATTAAACCAGCCACCACAGCAGGTGCTGCTTTGCCCAAGGAGCGGCAGTCAATCGGGACATCTGTCGCCAAGGAATGAGACAGATCTGTCGGATGACATCCGTCAATCTGCGAATTGCATGGCTCACGTTACTGCCGCTCCCCATGTAAGCCGGCATCACATCAGATGCCGCCCTGCCATACCATCGGGCGGCACGGATCAAGGCTCTGCCGCAGCAGGTGTCCTACATGAGCAAAGCAAGCCTGCAAGGCCTGCAAATCTATCATATCTATCACCGAGGCATGAAACAGACCCGTCGGATGAAATCCGTCCGTCTGCGATTAACTCGGATCTTGTTCTTGCTGCTCCTGATTAAACCAGCCACCACAGCAGGTGCTGCTTTGCCCAAGGAGCGGCAGTCAATCGGGACATCTGTCGCCAAGGAATGAGACAGATCTGTCGGATGACATCTGTCAATCTGCGAATTGCATGGCTCGCGTTACTGCCGCTCCCCATGTAAGCCGGCATCACATCAGATGCCAAGAAGCAGCGCATCAACAGGAACCGCACTGGAGTCAAGTGAATTAGCACGGCGGCATATGTGGGCCTAAACCCTCAAACCCTAAACGCATGTGGACCATAGGCCTTCTTGGGGCTCATCACGTTGAGGGAAACCACCGTGTGAATCTCGGGGCTCAGTGCACGTTTATATCTAGATATATATGTATATATATATATACATATATAAATAAATCGATCGATAGATAGATAGATAGATAGATAAATGGTATATATATATATCATCTTGCATATGTGCAGACCCATGTGTATGTTATTCTACGTTATATGCATACGCGTATGTGGGTTACTTGAGGCCTCATCCCCAAAGTCTGAGATTCCGAGCGCAGACACCGTCAAAGCCCCGACTCAGGGTTTAGGGTTTAGGGTTTAGGGTTGAGGGTTGAGGGTTTAGGGTTTAGGGTTTAGGGTTTAGGGTTTAGGGTTTAGGGTTTAGGGTTTAGGGTTTAGGGTTTAGGGCTTGAGGTTTCTGAAACCATTGGAGCCCTGTCCCCCCCCCCCCCAAGCCCTGAACAGCGACTGGCCTGCTGAAGACCACGCCTTGGCTCAGTTTGGGGGGGCCGTCATGACAGGAGGGTTTCTGGAGGGCAGGGCTTGTAACCCTAAACCCTAAACCCTAAACCCTAAACCCTAAACCCTAAACCCTAAACCCTAAACCCTAAACCCTAAACCCTAGGGCCAGGGCTCAAGTACCCTGCAACCCTGCGCCAAGGAGAAAAGATGCCGACACACCCTCATCGGGCCCGGGTTGGTTCCTGATGGCATACCCACAGTTGGCCCCCGCCACGGTGGGCTCTTGTTAAGACATTGACTTAAGAACCCTAAAACCTAAACCCTAAACCCTAAACGGTTAACCCTAAACCCTAAACCCTAAACCCGAACCCGAAAGCCTAAAGCCGTGAACCCTATTCACATTGAGGGCTTCCCCCCCCCCACCCAAAAAAACCCAAAGCCCTAAGCCTCTGATTAGGGCTTTGAAGGGTCAGCTCCATGCCCAGAACGCAAAGAACCTGAACCCTAAACCCTGAACCCTAAACCCTGAGACCCTGAACCCTGAGACCCTACGCCTCAGCCCTGAGCCCTGAACAAACAAAACTCTGAGCTCCACCCGCTGCCGGCCACCGGGGTGCGAAAGATGGCACCGACCTGGCCTGCCACCTCGCAGTGGTCCGAAGATGGGGACGTTTGTTTTAGGGTTTAGGGTTTAGGGTTTAGGGTTTAGGGTTTAGGGCTTAGGGCTTAGGGCTTAGGGTTTAGGGTTTAGGGTTTAGGGTTTAGGGTTTAGGGTTTAGGGTTTAGGGTTTAGGGTTTAGGGCTTTGTAAGGTTTGGATTTAAGGTTCAGGGTTTAGGGTTTGAGGTTTTAGGGTTTATAGGGTTTAGCTCGGCAGCCTCGCCCCCTCCAGACTGCGTAGGTAGCGCTTGTCATGGAAGCCCTAAGCCTCGAGGCGCATCTCAACCCAGACACCCAAAAGGTTAAAAAATAAAAATGGAAAAACGCTACTACTAAGAAAAACAACAAGGAGAAGAAGAAGTAATACTATGATTATGATTCGCACAAAATACATGACGGTATGCTTTGATTTTCGTAACTCTATCTATATGGGTGGTTGTCAAAATGATGGTCCCTTTTTGGATCCCTATCTTAATACGGCACCTAATATTTAGGCTACCCCAAAAGGGATCATAGTTTTGACAACCACCCATATTGATCGTTGGCCAGGTCTCGCAACTGTGGTCCCTTGCACCCCCAGGCCTTAGGTTTTGGTGGACCCGCAACTTAGAGAACTGCCTCTAAACCCTTAAACCCTGAACCCTATACCTTACATACTAAACCCTAAACCCTATAGCCTGTAAGCGTAAACCCTAAACCCTAAACCCTTAGCCCTAAACCCTAAATCCTAAATCCTAAACCCTAAATCCTAAACCCTAAACCCTAAACCCTAAACCCTAGCCCCCACTTTGGACGCGCCTGGAAGTTATACCCATGGCCGTGCGGGTCCGGGCCGAGGATGTCCTGCCGCTGAACAAGCCCAGGGGTGGCAACAGGGTTTAGGGTTTAGGGTTCGAGTTTAGGGTTCGAGTTTAGGGTTTAGGGTTTAGGGTTTAGGGTTGAGGGTTTAGGGTTTAGGGTTTAGGGTCTAGGATTTAGGGTTTAGGACTTTAGGGTTAGTTTAGGGTTCAGGGTTCAGGGTTAAGTTTAGGTTGAGGTTTTGGGGTTTGGAGATTGGGGCGTTCGGGCTTTAGGTGTTTGAGGGGTTTGGGGGTGCACCCTACCCCTTTGTGATTTTTTTTTGGCTTGGTCGAGGCTTTTAACCCCATCCAACTCCACAAAAACCACCCTAAACCCTAAATCCCCCGAAGCTGCAAATCCTCCAAACCCTGAATCCCCCTAAACCCTAAACCCTAAACCCTAAGCCCTAAACCCTAAACCCTAAACCCCCAAAATCCTGCTTTTGACTGCTCGCCCGGCCTCCCCACTCAGCTGGACCGTGCCGTCGGACTCATCGGGGGTGGCTCCTCTTCGGTTCTCAAGAAGGCTGCGGGTGAAGGGTTTTTTGTTGGGTTTAGGGTTTAGGGTTTAGGGTTTTTGTTGGGTTTAGGGTTTAGGGTTTAGGTTTTTTGTTGGGTTTAGGGTTTAGGGTTTAGGTTTTTTGTTGGGTTTAGGGTTTAAGGTTTAGGGTTTAGGTTTCGGGTTTAGGGTTAGGGTTTAGGTTTAAGGTTTAGGGCCTATAGGGTGAGAGAGCGAGAGAGAAGAAAACACAAGGTTTCTGGCAGAGAGAGAGCGCCAGGCACGTGGCAAGAGAAAAGGAACTGGAGGAGAGGAATGGCGTCGGCACCACTACGAGGAGGAGGACGAGGAGGACGAGGGGAGGAGGAGGAGGAGGACACTTGCAATTCAGCCTCGCACTTCAAGAAAAAATTGCTGCGGAGCTATGTACTTCTTGAGTGAAAAGCTCGCGGTGGTGCAACTTTTGCCTCACGGCTTCCAGGTCGGACCAATGCCGTCCATGAAATTCTGCGGACTTCCTCGCAGAGACCAGCGCTGTCTCGCTCCTGAACCCTAAACCCTAAACCCTAAACCCTTCTGCCGCGAGCTGTTGCGAAGTGCCAGGCCACGACAACGTCGGCAGCTCTTGTCATCTTGCCCTCTCCATGTTCCAAGGGTTTAGGGTTTAGGGTTTAGGGTTTTTAGGGTTTAGGGTTTAGGGTTTAGGTTCTGGGGTTTACTACCCGAACCTGCCTTTAGGCCGGGACGACTCCCAACCCTAAACACAACACCTTGAAACCCGAAAACCTTCCATGAGCCATTAAAGCCGTTCGTGGCTTGGGTAGTCCTAAACCACAAGAAGCCCTCAGCGTAGGACCCCAAATACGAAACCCTGACAACTCTCCTTTCAATCTACACTGTTACACATATACGTTTACAAAAAAGAGAGAGAAAACAAACGCACACGCTTCAATGTCTCTAAAGAGCCCCGATATACACCCTAAACCCTCAAACCGATGTCAAGCCCCACGTAGACCCCAACTCTCCCACCTTTTGGGTAGAAGCCTTGCTCGAAGTCAGCGTCGCGGAAGATCTGGAAGTTGCTGAGGGCCTTCGTTAATGCAGGCCATATTTCGGGTTGGGGGTGAGGGGAATACGGGCCCTAAAAACCCCTAAACTCGTACCCCCTGAACCCGAAACATCCCGAGTCCCTCAACCCTAAACCCTAAACTTGGCCCTAAACCCTAAACCCTAAACCCTAAACCCCAAACCCTAAACCCTGAACCCTGAACCCTGAACCCTAAACACTAATAGAGGATCCCACGACCTGAGGAGGCTACGGGCTCATGAAGGCCGGGATGTCTCTTGCAACTCTGGGTTCGAGCCTTTGGGGTTTAGGGTTTAGGGGGTTTAGGGTTTAGGGTTTAGGGTTTAGGGTTTAGGGTTTAGGGTTTAGGGTTTAGGGTTTAGGGTTTGGGGTTTGGGGTTTGGGGTTTAGGGTTTAGGGTTTAGGGTTGCATTTACTTGGGTCTGGTATTGGGTGTGGAGGCAGGGCACATGGGCCTACTCTAAATGAGAGCTACCCCCCTAAACCCTAAACCCGAAACCCTAAACCCTAACCCCTAAACAGGGATTTCCTTCGAAAAGTCGCCCACAAGCTCAAACCTCAGAAATCCTGAACAACATCCCCAAGCCAAGCCCCTAAACCCGAAACCCCTAAGCCAATAAACCCTAAACCACTAAACACCCCTAAACCCGAAACCCTAAACCCCTAAACCCCTAAATCCCTAAATCCCTAAACCCTAAACCCCAAACCCGGGCCTTTAGAAGCTGCACCTCCGCGCTGAAAGACCCATCTGGCTCCTGCAACATGGCCCCAAAGGTCCAGGCGTTGTGATCCCCGATGATGCCTGGGCTCCAAGAATCTTTCGGGTTTAGGGTTTAGGGTTTAGGGTTTAGGGTTTAGGGTTTAGGGTTTTAGGGTTTAGGGTATAGGGTTTGGGGCTTTGGGCTTAGGGTGGTTTACTCCCCTCCCCCAAGACATCAGCCCAAATCCCAAAAAGGTGCCCATGTTTTTGCTTCCAGGGGTTGCAGGGTTTAGGGCCTTTGGTCCTAGAAGCAATTTGCCCCCTTGATAGCTAACTCTGATAAACTCGAGTGGGAATCTTGAAATGACAGCTTTGGAAGCACTGAACGTAACCCTAAACCCTAAGCTCCAAACCCTAAACTCCAAACCCGAAACCCTAAACCCTGCACCCTAACCCCGGTGGAGGTCGGCCTTCAGATGGTTCAGGGTTTAGCTCCCAGGGGGCTGCCAAGGCCATGACGGCAGGATTTTCAAGCCTAAACCCTAAACCCTGAACCCTAAACCTTTGAGAATTTTGAGGCTTTGGGTGAACAGGCTCAGGTCGCTTCCCTGCTTCTTGTGGGATGTTGGGCTGCAGCCCTAAACCCTAAACCCTAACCCAAAATCCTAAACCCTAAACCCGTTTGGGGCACCTTGAAGAAGACACCCCTGGTTGCCTTGGGCTTCGGTGGCCCCTGAACCCTAAACCCCAAACTCCAATCACTAGACCCTAAACCCTAAATCCTGAATCCTAAACCCTAAGCCCTAGGCCCTAATCCCTTTTTGGAATTTGAATTCTTAGTAGGATAGCGGAAACTAATTCATTCCCTAAACCCTAAAACCCTACAAGCCACTCAACCCCTCAATCCCCCAAACCCAAAAACCCCCCCGGAAATCTCCAAACCCCTTAATTTTTAACCCTAAACCCTAAACCTTAAACCCTAAGCCCTAAGCCCGAAACCCTAAACCCTAAACCCTAAACCCTAAACCCTAAACCGTAACGAAATTCCGAAGTGTCCATGGGCGCGGCACTGAAGCCATGGGGGCAAGGAGTCCCGAACAAGGAAGGTGAGGCCTGCACAAAGGCGGATTCTTCCTCAAGGGCTTTAGGGTTTTAGGGTTTAGGGTTAGGGTTTAGGGTTTAGGGTTTAGGGTTTAGGGTTTGGGGTTTAGGGTTTAGTGTTTTAGGGTTTAGGGTACCCTGCACCCTAAGCCCGAAAGAGTGGGGTTCAGAGCGTGTAGTCACAAGGGCTCAAGGTCAAAAACACAAACAGAAAGCCTGAAGGCCAAGTCCTGCACCCCGGAAGCCCAACTCTTCGGTTTAGGGTTTAGGGTTTAGGGTTTAGGGTTTAGGGTTTAGGGTTTAGGGTTTAGGGTTTAGGGTTTAGGGTTTAGGACTTTAGGGGTACTTTAGGGGTTAGGGTTTCGGACTACGGTGTGGACACAGTAGCAACATAACTACCAAGGCGCTTACACTCTTACGAGATTCCTACTTTTTGTACTTGGGCGGCTTCCTAACCCTGAACCCGAAACCCGAAACTCTCCCAGATCTTCCTCCAGGTGCCAGCCCTGTTTCCCCTCCCCCGGGGCCCAGGGTTTAGGGTTTAGGGTTTAAGGTTTAGGTTTTAGGGCGATCTTATGCCCTAAGTACCAAACTGAGTGCTGGTCAGGAAACCCCATCATCATCATCACCATCATCATCATCACCATCATCGTCATCGTCATCGTCATCCTCCTCATCATCATCATCATCATCAAATTCTTCTTCTGCTTCTTCTTATTCTTATTCTTCTTCTTATTATTATTCTTCTTGCTCGTTCTTAGTAGGACAAAGGAATGAGGTACCCTGTACTACCCCCTTAGAGAGTAGAATGAACTGCAGCGATGCGACGCACCGAAGTCCTTCATCCTCTACAAAGAACCAGTAGGTCATCATCGTCACTATCACTGCAAAAGAAGGGACTATTGGGCTTTTCCGACCTGGCGCAGCTTCGTCCAGGCCACTCGCCGAAGCTTGCCGTTGACCTGAAGCCTGAAATGTCGGAAAGGGCTCTGGATTTAGGGTTCAGGGCTGAGGGTTTATGCAGGGTTAAGTGTTTCCGTTTTTGGTTTTAGAGCAGCAGGATGGGCTTAGGGCACCCTGAAAGCCATGTCATCCTAAGCCCTAAACCCTAGACCCTAAACCATGAATCCATACATCAGGGTCGGGGCGCCAGATGCGGTAGCCGTCCCCGGCGCGGCCGTCCTTGCCAATCTGCCAGCAGAGGGACCTCCCACACAGGTGGATGGGGGGGGGCTGATCGAAACGGTGAGCTCGTTGGGTTTAGGGTTCAGGGTTTAGTTTGGGGCTATTGTACAAGCCAAGAGCCAAGACCCTGTTCCATGCAGACCCAGTGCTCTGAAAAGAACCCCGAAGCCTGAAAACCCTGAAAAGCCTGAAAAACCTGAAAAGCCTGAAAAACCTCAAACACTGAAAACCCTGAAACCCGAAAAAACTCTAAATCCCCCAAAATCTCCCCCCAAAAACAGCCTAAGTCCACAAAAAAAAAAACATTAAAAAAAGATGAAAAATGAAACCTAACCCCCTCCCCCCCAAAAAAAAAATGGAAACTTCGCGCGCGGCGCCTGGGAGCGGCGGCGGGGCCCAGCACGGGCGCCTCAGCGACGGAGCCCCGGCTCGGCGGGTGGAGCGCCTCTCTCTTGGGCTCATTTTTGCAGGGGGTGGAAGGGAGTTTAGGGTTTAGGGTTTAGGGTTTGGGGTTTAGGGTTTAGGGTTCAGGGTTTGGGTTTAGGGTTTGGGGTTTGGGGTTTGGGGTTTAGGGTTTAGGGTTTAGGGTTTAGGGTTAGGGTTTAGGGTTTAGG
This sequence comes from Symbiodinium natans, assembly GCA_905221605.1. Classification (NCBI taxonomy): domain Eukaryota; class Dinophyceae; order Suessiales; family Symbiodiniaceae; genus Symbiodinium; species Symbiodinium natans. Next base: position 113,477 of record CAJNDS010002787.1, on the reverse strand, counting down.
GTTTAGGGTTTAGGGTTTAGGGTTTAGGGCCTGGGGGTTTGAGGGTCTAGGGGTTTGGGGTTTAAAGTTGCGGGTTTAGGGTTTTCAGGGTTTTGAGCATTTCTGCTTGTTTTTGGGGGTGTTAGGGTTTTTTGGAGTCTTTCTCTTGTGGGCTGGGCTCTTTGGTTCTATGGTTTAGGGTTTAGGGTTTAGGGTTTAGGGTTTAGGGTTTAGGGTTTAGGGTTTAGGGTTTAGGGTTTAGGGTTTAGGGTTTAGGGTTTAGGGTTTAGGGTTTAGGGTTAGGGTTCGGGGCTTGAGGTTTAGGGGGTATAAAGGGATTAGGGTTTGGGGCTGGTTCCAAGTGTGGGCCCTGCCTGTCCTTGTTATGTAACCCTCTTATGCACTATGCAGACTATGCAGACTAAGAGCCCCTACCCCTAAACCCTAAACCCTAAACCCTAAACCCTAAACCCTAAATCCTAAACCCTACTTCGGATTCCTATAAACAACTGTAAAGGGACGATACTGAGAACCCATGGTTGGCACTTCAAGGGGTTTAGGGCCTGGGCTTGCTAGGCTTAGGGCATTTAGGGTTTAGGGTTTAGGCTTTAGGGTTTAGGGTTTAGGGTTTAGGGTTTAGGGTTTAGGGTTTAGGGTTCAGGGTTTAGGGTTTAGGGTTTAGGGTCTAGGGTTTGGGGCCAGGGGCCGGGGGTCAGGGTCCAGGGCACTTGTTGGGCTGAGGCCTTGAGATGTTTCGGGTTTAGAGGCGGCTGTGCGAAGCACCTGATTTACACCACCAGCACTTACTTGCTGCATCTTGTGCAAGCGGTTGGGAACCAGGACCTAGTAAACATTCCTAAGCTAACTCACCCCGAGCCTCAATAGGATCCGAACCTTGCAGACTCCTAGCTACCCAGATTCCATGAACTAGCGCCTACGCCGCGCTAGGGTTGAAGGCTTGACTCCCCCCCTCGCCCGCCCCGCGCCAGGGCGGTTAACCCTCCTAAATCTTAAACCCTAAACGGCCCTAAACTTCAAAACCCCAAACCCCAAGGGGTGCGCCCCGACCTTGTCTGGGTCCTCGTCCACCCATATCTGGAAGCTCTCGGGATCTTAGTGGCCGATGGCTCTGCATGGTTCTTAGGTTCCTACCTGTCCAATTTCCGAAAAAAACTAAGAGTTGCGAGATTCTTTAGTCGGTTTACAAGCCCGAAATGCTAAACTGTAAGCTTTTCGGGATTGAACTACCCTAAATGAAGAAGGCTCAAGATTACCACAGTGCCTGTTGGCCCTGGTTGTGGAGTCTAGCGTCGTGGCTGGACCCCAAATAGTTTGTTGGGTTTAGGGGGCCCTACACTAAGTGTTACACCCTAAACCCTACACCCTACACCCTGAACCTTAAACCCTGGACTCTAAACCTTGAATCCTAAACCACGATGTTGATCCTCGAACCCAGTGGGGCCACGTGCATGGCAGGCTGTTCCTGGATTGGGACATGAACGTCAAGAAAGCTTGTGCTTCAGTCTCAAGTAACCCCTCAAAAAGCACCCTATCGGGACTGTAGCACTCTATCGGGGCTACGTCCCTGCTTCTTGCATGCTCACCCTCGGGTGCTGGAACAAACATGTTTCTTCTGCATGTGGGCGCAATCTTTTGGGTCGCCCCTGTGCGTGCCCTCTGTGATTTTGAAGTATATCTCGGCAATGGCCGCAGTCCTTCGCCTAACGCGTTTCAGATTGATGTTGCATGTCTGGCCACGTGGCGCATAGCATATCTGACCAGGGGACTTCCTAAGAAGTCATCCAGCTTGGAGGAACGCTGAGCTATCAAAACGGAAAACGACCGGCAAACCCCTCAACCCTCAACCCTCAACCCTCAACCCTCAACCCTAAACCCTAAACCCTAAACCCTAAACCCTAAACCCTAAACTCCCTAAGTCCTAAACCCTCAACCCTTAACCCTACACCCTAAAAAGATTACACCGTGAGTCGAGCCACAGTTGAGCTTTGGGTTGAGCGTCCAGGGAAATCCACCGAGTCTCTTGTCAGTGCAGGTCATACTGACACATCCAATAGGGTTTAGGGTTTAGGGTTTAGGGTTTAGGGTTTAGGGTTTAGGGTTTAGGGTTTAGGGTTTAGGGTTTAGGGTTTAGGGATCCAAGGACCTACCAAGCCATGTAATGGTCACTTCCCGAAATGATGGTCCCTTCTTGGGGTTACCATTCTAAGGCGACCTCTAAGAGTTGGGTTACCCTAAAGGGACCATCATTTTGCCATGTGCGGGTTGCCCGGAAAGGTCTGGACCTTGGGGGTACCAAGCACAAACCCCCAACACGATGTAGGATCTGGGATCCAAGCAATCGCCTTCAAGGCGGACGTACCCCTCGAAGGTGTCGATCTCATCCTGCAGGGTTACCCCAAAACCCCCAAATCAGAGCTGCACCCTAAAACGTTAACCCCTTCGGACCAACAACAGCAGCAAAAGCGCAAGCACCAAAACTCATCCTCAACCCAAACTCTAGCCAGAATCCCTGAACTTACTTCTCCAGTAGCCAAGAATACAAAAAAGTTCAACTCTCTTCTTCCTACAAGAGAAGGAAGCCCAAAACAGTGTAAAGTTCAACGATGGCAAGGTAAGTGCACTCCCCGGCAAGCGAAACTGACCCCAAACCCTAAACCCTAAACCCTAAACCCTAAACCCTAAACCCTAAACCCTAAACCCTAAACCCTAAACCCTAACCCTGAGACCCCCCGCCCCAGGTCCCGCCTCCCCGCTGACGCGGGTCATGCGCAGGCCCTCCGACCAGGTGGTCATGGTGCCCTGGAGGTAGTAGCCACGGTAGACCAGGCCATGATCCTGCAATGATGTGGGTTTGGGGGTTTGGGGTTTAGGGTTTAGGGTTTAGGGTTTAGGGTTTAGGGTTTAGGGTTTAGCGTTTTAGCGTTTGGGGTTTACGGTTTGGGGGCCCGAGCCAAGGGTTTAGGGTTTAGGGTCCAGGAGTGAGGGCTTAGGCTTTAGGGCTTCGGGAATGACGTGGCATGGGCAGCCACCTAGAACCAGGCCTTGAAAGCCCATGTGCACTCGATCGCTCGCGCGCTCAAGATTCCACAGCATAGAAGCCCTGCTGCTGATGGTCCGGTCACCAAGGCCTCAACCCTCAACCCAAAACCCTCAACCCTAAACCCTCAGCCCACAACTCTCAACCCTCAACCCTAAACCCGAACCCTAAAACCATAAACCCCATCGCCCTGCTGATCCCCAAAACCCTAAAAAGCCCTCAACCCAAAAGATCCATAAGCCCCTCAACCCGAAACAGCCCTCAAGCCCTCAGCCCTCTCTCCCCTCCCAATCTCTAAACCCTCAAATCCTAAACCCCTAACCACTAAACCCCTAAATCCTGAAACCCGAGATAGAGGCAAACCCTCTAAAACTCTGAACCCTAAACCCCAAATCCTAAACCCCTAAACGCTTGGTACCTCAACCCTAAACCCGAAACCGTAAATCCTCTAAAGCCAGGTCCTTCCGCTTCACTCGGTTTGGCCACCACAACAGCGCTAGGTCGTGGCTCGCCTCCACCGTCTACAGATCTTTCCGGAGTTGAAGAAACCCCGAAGTGGGTTTAGGGTTTAGGGCTTAGGGTTAGGGTTTAGGGGTCTAGGGTTTGGGGCTGAGGGTTTAATTTAGTGGATCAAACCCGAACCGAAGACGCCATCAACATTGACCCCCAAACTGAAGCCTGAACGCCAAGCCCCAACGCCATTCAGCCTTCCTTGGGGACCGAATGAACCCCAAAAGGGTTTAGGGTTTCGGGCTTAGGGTTTGTGGTTCATACCTCAAACCCTAAACCCGAAACCCGTACTTGTATAAGGCATCGACTTGAGGGTTCACGTGGTCGCCAAAGGTTGAAACTCCCGCAGAGTGCAGCAAAAGTCTGGCTGCCCCCTCCCACCCTAGATCCAGTCTGTCTCTGCAAAACCAATGAGCCCTAAACCCTGAACCCTAAACCCTAAACCCTAAACCCTGCTTGAGTAATTAGGAGATGGGGCTTGTTTGTCGGGGGGGGGGGGGGGGGGGGGGGGGGGGGGCGGGGGAGAGTTGCACTTTGATGTCAGGAAAAGGTCAACGAGAGTGAGCCGATGATGGCGATGAAAGCCCATACGAAGCCCCCCAAGTCTTTGTTTTGACTGCTCGTCAAAACTAACGAACACCTGAGTTGCCCTAGAAGATCTAAAGGTCCTCAGCCCTAACTAGTGATTTGAGCGACTGCCAAAACAGGCTGGCGGTGCTACTGGACAGGGTTCTAGCATCAGCTATCCACGCTTTATGTCTGAAGGTGTCGCTTTGAGAAAATTCAAGGTGACAACCCGCCACGGTGATAGCACGCCACAACGCTTCAGAAGCTTAGGGTGTCGCTTTTTAAGTGTTCCCATCGCTTTACAGGGTGTTGGACATTCGTGTCCACCCCTTGCCTACTTGAATGGCTGGGAGTTTTCATTTGGGTCTTGGGGCTTCTGAGATTAGGACCTCACTGGCCACTAAACCCTAAACCCTAAACCCTAAACCCTAAACCCTAAACCCTAAACCCTAAACCCTAAACCCATTCATGCTGAAAGTTTGAAAGCGCAGGCGACAAGCAACGACCTGTTGCTTCGACGATCTCCAGAGCACTGGCTCCCAACACTGTTCTTGTCCAAGGCCACGTGGGCCCCGGGTTCAAACTTTAGGGTTTAGGGTAGGGTAGGGTAGGGGTAGGTAGGTGTTAGGGTGTTTTGGGAGTTTAGGGTTTAGGGTTTTCGGTTTAGGGCTTAGGGTTTAGGGGTTGGGGTGTAGGGTCAAGAAACACAGGACCCCAAGCACGCTGCACGCTGCACGCTGTCTTGAGAAACCTCATCGTGGACGTGTCGCGACGCCTTCATCAGAGGTCGATGTGGACGCCGGCCTCCAGTGACAAACGCACGACCTCAATAAGACCCGAGCTGAGCCACCATCACCCCTAAACCCTAAACCCTAAACCCTAAACCCTAACTGCTCAAGTCCATCCCGGCCTCAAGCAACAAACGCACGACTTCATCGTGGCCGGGTCGAGATGCCAACATCAGAGCTGCGTCACCATCCCTGCTGACCACGTCGATCCTGGCACCAGCCTCAGGCAACAAACGCGCGGCCTCAACGTGGCCGTGTCGAGAGGCCTCCCCTGCTGGACTGAGCGTCCCTAACCCATTCCCACAGCTTCCGAGAAGCTTCACTTTTTAGCTGGCAGCTTGAACATGAAGAGGGACCGGATGACCCCGCATGTCTGTTCCTTCCCTTGCCTGCCCCGAGGGGGGGGGAAGGGAACGGCGACGCGCGTCCGTCGACGTGCTCGGATGTGTTTGAACGTATCATAGCTGTGTCACCGTCTTTGTCGGCCAACGCCCATGTTGCTCCTAGCACCAGTGTCAAGCAAGAAACACGCGACCTCATCATCGTGGCTATGTCGAAATGCCAGCAGCAGAGCTGCGTCCCCGCAACAAAGTTGATGTGGGCACCGGCCTACAGCAACAAATATGCGACCTACATGTGGCCGTTCTACAAGGGATCATACAGGGTACCTCATGGCCTACTTCCCTATCAAGAAACAGCATAGAGAAACCTACTAAACTAAACCCTAAACCCTGAGCCCTGAACCCTAAACCCTAAACCCTAAATGACCCAACGTCCCCACAAGGAGCCGGCACCTTCGAGGGAGCCGAGGGAGGTTCGGCCAGGACAAGGTGGTGGGCGTAGAGGCCTCCACAGGGCTTTCGGGGTGGGTTGAGGGTTGAGGGTTGAGGGTTGAGGGTTGAGGGTTGAGGGTTGAGGGTTGAGGGTTGAGGGTTGAGGGTTGAGGGTTGAGGGTTGAGGGTTAGAGGGTTAGAGGGTTGAGGGTTGAGGGTTGAGGGTTGAGGGTTGAGGGTTGAGGGTTGAGGGTTGAGGGTTTAGGGTTTAGGGTTTAGGGTTTAGGGTTAGGGTTTAGGGCTTGGATGTTGAGCTTTGAGGGTGCAACGCTTGGGGCTTGAGGGTGTCCTAAACCCTCATGAGTTCCCAAAACCTAAGCTCTGCAAAGCTCCAGGCCATCCCCTTTTCCCCTCTGCGCCTGACGAGCCAAAGGAGGAAACGCCAAAGATCTGCGAGGCGTGGCGGCCTCTGCGGCGTGGTCTTGCGGGTAGGGTTCAGGGTTCATGGTTCAGGGTTCAGGGTTCAGGGTTCAGGGTTTAGGGTTCAGGGTTTAGGGTTTAGGGTTTCGGGTTTAGGGTTTGGGGTTTGGGGTTTGGGGTTTGGGGTTTGGGGTTTGGGGTTTGGGGTTTGGGGTTTGGGGCTTGGGGTTTGGGGTTTGGGGTTTAAAGTTTGGGCTCACGGTCTAGGGTTTAGGGCACAGGGTCTAGGATTTGGGTTCAGGGCTTCAGGGGGCTCCTACATCTTTGGCCCCCCGCCCCCTTTGTTGAAGAGTTGGGTTAAGAATGTAAAGGAGTGGAATTACTTAATCTTAGGTCCCGGAGGTACCATAAACCCCAAACCCTAATTAAGCCCCAAACCGAAACCTGTATGAGGTCCCGGAATAACATAGACATTTGAGAAAAAGGTTTAATAATGGGGATAGGGGGTTTCACCTGAATCCTGCAAGCAAAGACCCGAAAATCTGAACCGGGCCTGCGACGACTTCCGTTGGGATGTGCATGCTCCTGCTTGCAGGGTTCAGGTTGTAGGGTTGAGGGTTTAGAGTTTAGGGTTTCGCGTTTCGGGTTAAGGGTTGAAGGGTGAGGAATGAGGGTTTAGGGTTGAGGGCGGAGGGGCCACATGCGACAAAAGCAAGAATCACCGAGCCCAAGGCACAAACTCCTGTTGAGGGCTTTGCGCTCCCTAAACCCCCAAAAGCTAAACCGGGGGCCTAGAGTCTGAACCCCTAACACCCAAAACCCTCAACCCCAAAACCCCAAAACCCTGAACCCTTAAACCCCTCAACCCCTAAACCCTAAACCTCTAAACCCTACACCTCAAAGCCCCTAAGCTAAGCCCCTAAACCCCTGAACCGTAAGCCCAAACCCTCCCAACCCCCCCCCCCCCCCCCCCCCCACAAAACCCCAAACCCTAAACCCCCAGAAAACCCCTACACCCAAAACCCTGAAAATTGCGATTGAAAACCCTAAATCCTAAGCCCTAAACCCTGAACCCTAAGCCCTAAGCCCTAAGCCCTAAACCCTAAACCCTAAACCCTAAACCCTAAACCCTAAACCCTAAACGCCCCAAACCCCTCCTCGAGTCGCCATTCCGCTTCGCCCCCGGGAGCACCCGCAGGTGTAGCTGAGGCCCATGGAGTCCACGGCCCTGAAGGGTTTAGGGTTTAGGGCTTAGGGTTTAGGTTTAGGGCTTAGGGCTTCGGGCTTAGGGTTTAGGGTTTAGGGTTTAGGGCTAATCGCACCACTTGTGTTATTATGACTGTTCTTTATAGCCACGATTGCTATGATTAGCTGTTGTTCTTGTTATTCTTATTGCTATTGACATTTTTTGCTGTTGTCAGGTATATCAAGAGTTTGCGAAGATTGATGCATGATGAAATCAAACTGGGGGGATGGGTTGTTGGGCGGTTGAGGGGTTGAAGGTTCAGGTTGTGGCCATAAACCCTAAACCCTAAACCCTAAACCCTAAACCCTGAACCCTGAACCCTGAACCCTGAACCCTAAACCCTCAACCCTAAACCATGGCCAGTTGCAACAGGCTCAAGCTGGGCAAGGGCCAGGTGCGCGCAAAGATGGGCCGGGGCCGGGGAAGGCGCTGAACCCTAAACCCTAAACCCTAAACCCTAAACCCTAAACCCTAAACCCTAAACCCCAAACCCTAAACCCTAAACCCAGCCTACCGCTGGGTGGGGAAACACGGGCTCTTGGAGAAACCCGCAGGAACACCCATGGCCCGATTCAACAACTTGCAGCATCTTCACCCCAAGCTGCTTCACAAAAACCCCCGAAACCCTAAACCCTAAACCCTAAACCCTAAACCCTAAACCCTGGCGGGTCCACAACAGACCCGCGCAAAACTGAGATGCAGGACTTAGGTCACAGCCTTTAGTGTTGAGAAATGACGCCTTTCTTCTCCCCAGTGCGCCTAAACGCAAGAACTTCCAGCCATTTCTGCCCAGAAGGTTTAACCTTCTCGGAACGGATTAGACAATGTAGACCATGGACGTCATCATGCTTGGGCCATGGATGCTCTCTGCTCATCAGAGCAGAATAGACCATGGACGTCATCATGCTTGGGCCCTGGATGCTCTCTTCCCAGAACGGAGTAGACTATGGACGTCATCATGGTTGGGCCATGGCAGTGCAGAAAACATGTAGACCATGGACGTCATCATGCTTGGGCCATGGATGCTCTCTTCTCATCAGAACAGAGTAGACCATGGACGTCATCATGCTTGGGCCATGGATGCTCTCTTCCCAGAACGGATTAGACTATGGACGTCATCATGGTTGGGCCATGGATGCTCTCTTCTAATTATGGTGAAGCAAGCGTGTTATTTAGACCCAGGGCTGGGCAGAAGCGGATGCAAGCAAGACCGGGCTTAGTTTAGGACACGTCGAAAGTGCGAAGTAGTGCAAAAAAACCCACAAATACCAGTGTAGTCTACGGATGCCAAAAAAATTGCAGGATAAATTTAGAGAAAAACTGCGGGGATGAAGTGATGGGCGAAACCCAGGAAACATCGGCATTTACAGGGGATTCTGAGGGCAACAGAGCTAAACTGCCGAAAAAGCGTGGGTCTGTTATGGCCCCGCCTAGCCCTAAACCCTAAACCCTAAACCCTAAACCCTAAACCCTAGCCACAATTAGTCGTGTGCTCGTGGGAGCAAGCGGTGGAGGGGTCACGGGCGAAAAAAATCGAAGCCTGGCTTGGCAGTCCAGATGTACGCACGTCGATGGCTGATGAGGCTGTCGTCTGTGTGAAGCAACAGGTCCCAGCTGGGATGTTCCCCCTGATATTTAACCGTCCTTAAGAGGGATTCTCGTACCTCCTATTTCAATCCCCATTCATGACTGCTAGTATAAGGGGGAACCTCCCAAGGTCCCAGCATAGAGAGACAGAGAGAAAACAAAAAGAGGGAAACTCGCCATAGACTCTAGACTCTAGAGCATGACCAAGACAGAAGCAGCAGCGAAAGGCCGGCGAAACCGCACGTGCTTAGATGGGCTGGGCAACGGCTCTAATAACATGAATCAACATCTAGAAGCATCATCATAGTCATCATCATAACCAGGGTGCGTTTCCATCATCAGCATCGTGAAAGAGGACTCATCATCACCACGGAATCATCACCACCACTAGTTCTCGCGTCTTGCTCTGCAGCCCTCAGACCCAGCCCCCCAAGCGCTGCCCTGAAGCCACACCCCAGACCCCCCCCCCGTGGCAGGCGCGCCAGCAGCAGCAGGCTCCGGGCCATCCCTACCAGTCCACTGGTGGGCCCGGCGTGGCCGAAGGAGGCCTCTGAGGTGAGGCACGAGGATGGTTTTGGGCTTCTGGGGTTTAGGGTTTAGGGTTTAGGGTTTAGGGTTTAGGGTTTAGGGTTTAGGGTTTAGGGTTTAGGGTTTAGGGTTTAGGGTTTAGGGTTTAGGGTATTCCTCAAATGGCTTGTAAATGGATCTAGCGAAGCCTTCCGGAAATTGAACGCTCCTCACCAAGAACGAAACCAGAAGCACCCTAAAGAATCCTGACCGTCACACCCCCAAGCCCTGAACTCAATAGTAATGGCTGCTAAACCCAAATAAACATAAGGATCCTGCTATTGGGGCAGGGCGCCCTATAAGGGGAATTCTGGACAACCATGCCTGTAGAATGCTGATGCTTATCTGATTTTTTGAGCCCCTTGTGGAAGACCCCGAACTCTAAACACGAGCCCTGACTCAACCCTAAACCCTAAACCCTAAACCCTAAACCCTAAACCCTAAACCCTAAACCCTAAACCCCAACTTAGGCCCTAAACCCTGAACCCTTAACACTAAACCCCAAACCCTAAACCCTAAACCCTAAACCCCAAAACCTAAACCTCTGCCCCACGCCTTGGCACAGGACACGACCTCAGCACCACGAGGGCCCAGGGCCGGGGGGGAGGAAAGGGTTGTTTAAGCTGCTTAGGGCCTAGGGTTTAGGGCTTCGGATTTAGGGTGTAAGGTTTAGGGTGTAGGATGTTTAGGGTTTAGGGTTCTTAGCAGGGAATGTAGGGCCTTGGGCTTAGTTTCGGGGTAGGGGTTCAGGTCCAAGCCCGAAAACCCTGAAACTCCAGAATCCAACAGGGTGCATTGGGATGTTCCCCCCTCTAATAACAGTCCTTAGTAGGGATTAGAATAGGGTGTACTATAATCCCTATTAAGGACTGTTAACCCTAAACCCTAAACCCTAACCCCTAAACCCTAAACCCGAAACCCAACCCTGTTAGTAAAAAGGGGGAACATCCCAAAGGGCACTCCCCAAAGCTCCAAGACTCGAAACGAGACCCTGATGCTCCCGAAGATGGAAGGGTTTGGCCTGGGGCCTATAATGCTTAATTACCCTCCCCCCCCCAAAAAAACAAAAAAAAACTTCCTTATAAGGGCAATGTATTGTGAGTGTTACTAGTCTTTAAAACTTTGTGGGTTTCTTACGCAAATAATGGTAAAGGGATGTTCGGGTCTTTGACTTTGTCGGGTTTAAAGGGCTTATATACAAGGTTATACTTGGAAGCTGTTTTGACTTCGTAAGCCTACTTGATATAGAAACCCTTATCACTGTATACTCCCCACAACCAATCTTACTGACCACACTTCCTAAGTCAAACGGGCTTCCAAGTAAGGTTTATAGGGTTCGTAGGGTTCGTAGAATGCATAGGATTCATAGACTTTATAGGCCTTACAAGGCTGCAGGAGGTTTAGGGTTCATGGCGTTCTAGAAACAGGGAAACAGAACCCTAAACCCCAAACCCTTAGCCATAGACCCCAAACCCTTGACCCTAAACCCTATAAACCCTAAACCCTGAACCCTGAACCCTGAACCCTAAACCCTAAACCCTGAACCCTAAACCCTGAACCCTAAACCCTAGAAACCCTAAACCCTGAAACCCTAAACCTCGCCAGGCGTCCACGGGCTGGCCCCCGTCGCGGTGCTGCAGGGCCTTGCCGAGCAGCGCGAGCTCCGAGGTGTCTGCGGCCCTTAGGTGCGTGAGCTTTATTGGGTGGGCGGTAGGGTTTAGGGTTTAGGGTTTAGGGTTTAGGGTTTAGGGTTTAGGGTTTAGGGTTTGGGGTTTGGGGTTTGGGGTTTGGGGTTTGGGGTTTAGGGGTTGGGGTTTGGTTTTAACGGCCGCCATGCGCATCCGAGACTTCTCTTGTGTTTTTGGCTAGGTATTGTTTTAGACTTAGTAGGTCGGATTGCTCAGAGGATCGGGTTGAGAGGCAATTCGTGCAGCTTTTGTTATTGCTTCTAGCCAATATCTCTGTGGATGTCCTCTACGCAGGTTTTTAGTGCGTTTAACCCTATCTTTTGTGCCCGGGGAAAAGACTACGTGGTGGAGGGGATTGGTAGGCGGTGTAAGCAGATTCTTTGCAAGTTGCTGAAACTGTTTTGAAAGGAGGGTCTGTGAGGGTACTGCTGGTCGTCCAGCTTGCTCTTAGACTTGCCAGTGATGTGGGAGTAGTAAGAGGCTTTGATTTCAAGGCATTTTCTTAAGTGTTGATGATGCCAAGCATTAACTGATTTTAAATGCTTCATGTCTAGTGTGAGTGTGTCTAGACCGTAGAGTAGTGCGGGAGACCACTATCGCATGATAAATGTGGACCTTGGTGTTGCGGTTTACTCGGCTGCGCTAGAGCGGTTGAAGCTTCATGCGTGCTGCCTGGGCTAGCTGCTTCCTGGCATTGATGGCGGTTAGGTATTTAGACTGCTTTAACAGAGATACTTCTGTACATTCATAGAAGAGATCTGGGGTGGGGATTTTGGCTGGATGAGCAGTTTTGGTTTTTCTGGGTTCAAGTCATACTATATGGAATATTACCGGCGAACAACGAAAAAGTCATCATGACAACGAAAGACAAGATGTGACCTATGGATGTTCGCCGGTTCCCGTTCGATGTCCGCCAGTTGGTTTTCGATGTCTGCCGACGGGACGGGACGGGACGGGACGGGACGGGACGGGACGGGACGGGACGGGACGGGACGGGACGGGACGGGACGGGACGGGGGATCTGGAAGGGATCTGGGGGGGGGGGGGGGGTCTGGGTCTGCGGGGTTTTGAACTGAAGTGAATTGAAGTGAATTGAAGTGAATTGAAGTGAATTGAAGTGAATTGAAGTGAATTGAAGTGAATTGAAGTGAATTGAAGTGAATTGAAGTGAATTGAAGTGAATTGAAGTGAATTGAAGCAAATTGAAGTGAATTGAAGTGGATGGAAGTGAATGGAAGTGAATTGAAGTGAATTGAAGCGAATTGCGAATTGAAGTGAATTCAAGTGAATTGAATATTCGGCTTGCCAAAAGCAGTTTGAACTGATTTACTTAAACTCGGCTTGTCAGCTGTTTAGACAAATAACATGAGAAATTCAAAGTGATATCACATACAATTTCGTTTTATTTCGTCCTGAGGGTCTAGGGTTTAGGGTTTAGGGTTTGGGGTTTGGGGTTTGGGGTTTAGGGTTTGGGGCGGGTTGAGGGCTGACTGTTGAGGACTTAGAGTTTGGGATTCAGAGTTCAGGGTTTGAGGTGGGTTTCGGGCTTAGGGCTGAGGGTTGCGGGTTTCGGGCTGCACGCTTGTCTTTAAAGCATCTTGAAGAAGTGAAGGCGAGCATTCGCATACGTAAAAGCAGAGGCCACAGGCGGTGGAAGTACAGAACGGGGTATATGGAAGGACCCCTAGAAGGGACCCTTAATCTTATTCCCCTATATACCCCCTATATACCGTATATTATTCGTGTATGCCTAAGTCGCCCCTTTAGTCCCTTGAATCTAGCAAGCAGACAGCACGGCCAGGGAGAGACAAGCCCAAGCCCTAAACAAACCTCAGCCACTACTGAACTGATGCCTCGAACCCCAAGATCCTAAACCGACAAGCCTTTTGACACGCCCCAAAAGCCCTAAACACCATAAAACCCTAACCCCCTTAACACCTCAAAAGCCCTAAAAGTCCAAAGCTGAACAGGCCAACCCCCTAAACCCTAAACCCTAAACCCTAAACCCTAAACCCTAAACCCTAAACCCTAAACCCCCTGCTTGCTGCAACCCCGGGAGCGGTATGCCACCTGCAGAAGCCTCCACGGCATCTAAGATCGCCAGGGGCAGCGCGCTGTCGCGGGCAGCCTGGAGCAGTGGTGGGGGTTTGGGGGTTAGGCTTGCAAGGATTAGGGTTTAGGGTTTAGGGTTTAGGGTTTAGGGTTTAGGGTTTAGGGCTTAGGAGTTTAGGAGTTTTGGAGTTTTGGAGCAGTGGTGGGGGTTTGGTGCCGGACTTTTGGGTTTAACCAGCCCCCAACTATGATGGGTACTTGAGGGGTGCAGGAAGGGTTAAACCTAGGCGTCGAGGGCCTTGGGAGCTTAGGCTGCTAGGGCCGGTGACAGCTTCCTGGGCTCAGGGGTCCAGGGGCTTCGGGGTTCAGGGGTTTAGAGTTCAGGGGTTTAGGGATAGGGAGGGGTCTAGAGTTTAGGGGTTTAGAGATTGAGGGATTTAGGGTTTGGGTCTCAGGGGTGTAGGGGTTTTGGGGCTTCACGGTTGTTGAGAACGGCGGGACAGCAGGAACCTTGCACCAGGCTTGCTGAGGAAGAGGAATTCAGGGGGTTGGCAGCCTGAACCTCCTGGGTCCAACACCCGCCAGGCCCGAAAACCCTACACGAGCTTAAGGAATGCTAAACTCCAAACCCTGAAAACCGAAGCTCAGAAAAAACGGCGCAACCAGTGCAAACCCCCTTTTCGCCCTCAGAACAAACATTTTTGAAACCCTGTCAGAGCGCATTCAAGCTAACGACATATCATATCGTGATCAAACTCAAGATACGAAAGCTACATGAAAGCAAGGTCCTGACATGCATACAAAATGCTTACTTTCTCTTTCCTCAAGTGCGCTCATAAGAGCACTACCAAGATCTGAAATACTAAGTACACTTAGTTAGGCCTAAGCAAGCCTACGTACATTCAGTTTTGCTTGTCTTTTCGGTGAGACGAGATGAGCCATGGGGGAAAGCCCTCGCTGACAACTTGCAGCTCACAGCAAGATTGCATGAACATACTATAGGGGTCGGACTAATTACCAATAGTACGCCCTTATCCTTTGCAAGTATACTACAAGAACCCTAAACCCTGAACCCTAAACCCCTATTCTCATGTTTAAGGCCCCTATATTACGCCACGATGGAGGCTTTCACACAGGCTTCAAAACACGGTGGCATGTCAAGTTCAGAGAGAGGCATCGGTTGGAGGGCTTCGGGTTTAACGGTTTAGGGTTTCGGGTTTTAGGGTTTAGGGTTTAAGCAGATCATGCAGAAGGCGCACTGCGGGTTTAGAGCCGGGGTTACGGTGCTTATTCATTTTTGTGCTTATGCCGCGGGCGGGGTTGGTGAAACAGGTCAAGCATAATTGAAGCCCAAGCCCTAGAAACCAGGAAGCCCGGAGCCCAAAGCAATGCAACACAACCCCAAGCCCTTATGCAGTCAAGCCCAAAGCCCATGAAACCCAAGCCCTAAGCCCACAACCCCAAACACCAAAGCAGCGCAAGCCCGCCAAAATTGTATTTGTTGACAATTTTGAGATCTCGCCATAACCCGAGAGACAAGCTGACTAACGCGGCGCCTCCGCTAGTGTGTCTATTAATACCGTTGACTTGCTCTGCAAAGATAGCATAGGCACCATGGCTCATGCGTCACTCCCGCAGGGCTGAATAATTAGCGCGCGCGATGCGGATGTCTATCTCAATGCCTGAGAATCCCCTGCGTAGTGCAGGGGTTCTTGTTTCAGGCCTATTTCAGGGATGGAGAACATGAACGCAAAGACTTTCTCCCAGTGGAACGTTGGGTCTGGCCCCGACTTTTTGTCAAACATTACCCAGACTTGTCAGAGCATTCACAACCCTAAGCCCTAGCCCATAATCCTTGAACCCAGGAACCCCTGAACCCACGAACTTGCACGTGCCTTCGCCAGCAATTCCTTGCCAGGGTTTTGTTTCGGGTTTAGGGCGTAGGGTTCAGGGCTTGGGGCTCACGACTTTGGAGGGCTTAGGGATGTTGAGGGATGGCAAGGGTTTAGGCTGAGACAAGATGAGCCCCTCATCGCTCCACAAGCACCTTTAGGGCCTTTAGGGTTTGAGGTTTAGGGGTTTAGGGTAAGAACTCGTGTAACTCCCCCCCACCCCGCCCCCCAAACGAAGCCCCTGAAACGAAACACACTCAAGTCAAGCCTTGGGTTCCTTGAAGCCTCGGGTTCCTGAACCCTAGGGTTTAGGGTTTAGGGCTTCGGGCTTCGGGCTTAGGGTCTAGGATTTAGGGTTTAGGGTTTAGGGTTTCGGGTTTAGGGCTTAGGGTTTCGGGTTTTGAGGGTTGAACCCTGAAACCTGAAGCCCCCCAACTCCCTGAACCCCCCCTAGAATCCCGAAGCTTCCTAGACTCGCTCAACTCCCCTACACCCCCCTGGAACCCCCTGAAACCTCCCCAAGATCCCCAAAATCCCCAACCCCCCCCTAAATTCCTCTAAACCCTGAACCCTGAACCCTAAACCCTAAACCCTACACCCTACACCCTCCACCCTAAACCCTAAACCCTAAACCCTAAACCCTCAACCCTACACCGCACTAAGGGCCCCTGTTAGCGGGGCCACCCAAGCGAAAGCCGGAGCGCGGTGACGCTCGGGGCGTGTGGCGCCTTGAGGTTGGAGGCCTTTCCTTGGAGCCCGAGCTGCTGCAAACCCTAAACCCTAAACCCTAAACCCTAAACCCTAAACCCTAAACCCTAAACCCTAAACCCGAGCTGCTGCAAAGCAGCAGGGGTTTGGGGGGTTGGGGGGGGGTTTGGGGGGGGGTTTTGGGTCGGTTTTGGGGGTTTTCTGGGGTTTTCTGGGGTTTTCTGGGGTTTTGGGGTTTTGGGGTTTGGGGTTTAAGGCTTCGGGGCGTAGAGTTTATAGGGTTTAGGGTGTAGGGTTTGGGGTTTAGGGCTGATGGTTTGATGCATTCGTGCGCAGCATTGAGAGCAATAAGTTCGCCAGGTTCGAGGCATCTGAGTCAACTTGTGATTCTGACAAGTTTACCCCCTAGCTTGGTACTTTCACAAGACTCATCTTCGTAAACCCTAATTACGCCCTATACACCCTATACACCCGACACCATAAACCCCCAAACCCTAAACCCTAAATCCTGTACCTCATCTTCCCGGCTGCTTCGGAAGCATTAATCATCCATGCGGCAAGACGCTTCTTTGGGGCCGCAGGGGGTTCGCCGTTGAACAACCCCTGAAACCCCCTACAACCCCCTACAACCCCCTTACAACCCCCTTACAACCCCCCCTTCAACCCCCCGGAACCCTCCTGCAAGCCCCCTAAACCCCCTTAACCCCCCTAACCCCCCCCCCCTTAAACCCCCTTGAACCCCCTCAAACCCCCTCAAAACCCTGTGAAAGCTCCTCAAGCCACACCAGGGGGCCGGATGACTTCACGCCAACGCCGACCTCAATTGTTTACCGTGGAGGGCTTGGGGCTTGGGATTTGAAAACCGGAGCCAGTTCAGGGTTCAGGGTTCGGGGTGTCCCCAGATCCTCAAACCCCAAGGCCCCCCAAAACCCTGCCCCCCCCCGACCTCTTGGACCCCTCAACCCCTCCCAAATCCTTGGAGAGTTCGCAGTTCAGGGTTCAGGAGGTTTGGTGTTTGGGAAGGGCTTAGGGGGGTTTAGGGCGTTTGGGGGGTTTGGGGGTTGAGTTGGGGGGTTTGGGGGTTGGGGGGGGGTGGGAGGTTTAGGGAGGGTTGGCGGGGGTTGGGGTTTGGGGGCTTGTGGGGGCCCCCGATTCTAATCTGACCGGAGCGCAATGCAGCTTCGCTCGCTGTCGCCCGCCCCTTGCGGGCTCAGCATGCAAACCACCACGCCTCCCGGGTGAAAGGATTAGGTCGTCTACAGGGCTGAAATTTGAAAACTCTGGCGTTGGCACTTAAGGTTGAACGATTTTGGGGTTCCACATGTGTTGGATTTGAGAATTTGAGCCATTGAGTTGGGCGGTTTCGGGTCGAGACCCTGGGGGGTCTGAGGTGCACCTAGAAGCAATGCAGAAGGTTAGGAAGCTGATGCTCATGATGCTGGGTCGGGCGGGCCAGCGCGGGGAAAGGTTGGAAAGCTGATGCTCATGAGTGGAAACGTTGGGAAGCTGATGCTCATGATGCTGGGTAGGTGGGCCAGCGAGCGGAAACGTTGGGAAGCTGATGCTCATGATGCTGGGTCAGGTGGGCCAGCGAGTGGAAACGTTGGGAAGCTGATGCTCATGATGCTGGGTCAGGTGGGCCAGCGAGCGGAAACGTTGGGAAGCTGATGCTCATGATGCTGGGTCGGGCGGGCCAGCGCGGGGAAAGGTTGGAAAGCTGATGCTCATGAGTGGAAACGTTGGGAAGCTGATGCTCATGATGCTGGGTAGGTGGGCCAGCGAGCGGAAACGTTGGGAAGCTGATGCTCATGATGCTGGGTCAGGTGGGCCAGCGAGTGGAAACGTTGGGAAGCTGATGCTCATGATGCTGGGTCAGGTGGGCCAGCGAGCGGAAACGTTGGGAAGCTGATGCTCATGATGCTGGGTCGGGCGGGCCAGCGCGGGGAAAGGTTGGAAAGCTGATGCTCATGAGTGGAAACGTTGGGAAGCTGATGCTCATGATGCTGGGTAGGTGGGCCAGCGAGCGGAAACGTTGGGAAGCTGATGCTCATGATGCTGGGTCAGGTGGGCCAGCGAGTGGAAACGTTGGGAAGCTGATGCTCATGATGCTGGGTCAGGTGGGCCAGCGAGCGGAAACGTTGGGAAGCTGATGCTCATGATGCTGGGTCGGGCGGGCCAGCGCGGGGAAAGGTTGGAAAGCTGATGCTCATGAGTGGAAACCTTGGGAAGCTGATGCTCATGGTGCTGGGTCAGGTGGGCCAGCGAGCGGAAGGCTAAAAAGCTGATGCTCATGATGCTGGGTCAGGCGCCAGCAAGAATGGACACGTTGGGAAGCTGATGCTCATGATGCTGGGTCAGGTGGGCCAGCGAGCGGAAACGTTGGGAAGCTGATGCTCATGATGCTGGGTCGGCCGGGCCAGCGCGGGGAAAGGTTGGAAAGCTGATGCTCATGAGTGGAAACGTTGGGAAGCTGATGCTCATGATGCTGGGTCAGGTGGGCCAGCAAGTGGAAAGGCTAAACAGCTGATGCTCATGATGCTGGGTAGGGTGGGCCAGCGAGTGGAAACGTTGGGAAGCTGATGCTCATGATGCTGGGTCAGGTGGGCCAGCGAGCGGAAACGTTGGTGGGTAGGTGGGCCAGCGAGCGGAAACGTTGAAAAGCTGATGCTCATGAGTGGAAACGTTGGGAAGCTGATGCTCATGATGCTGGGTCAGGTGGGCCAGCGAGCGGAAACGTTGGGAAGCTGATGCTCATGATGCTGGGTCCGGCGGGCCAGCGCGGGAAAAGGTTGGAAAGCTGATGCTCATGATGCTGGGTCAGGCGCCAGCAAGACCGGAAACGTTGGGAAGCTGATGCTCATGATGCTGGGTCAGGTGGGCCGGCAAGTGGAAAGGCTAAACAGCTGATGCTCCTGATGCTGGGTCAGGCGGGCCAGCGAGTGGAAACGTTGGGAAGCTGATGCTCATGATGCTGGGTCAGGTGGGCCAGCGAGTAGAAAGGCTAAAAAGCTGATGCCCATGATGCTGGGTCAGTGGAAAGGCAAAAAAGCTGATGCTCATGATGCTGGGTCAGGCGGGCCAGCAAGACTGGAATCGTGCTGATGATGCTGGGTCAGGGGTAAAAAGCTGATGCTCATGATGCTGGGTCAGGCGCCAGGAAGAGTGGAAAGGTTGGGAAGCTGATGCTCATGATTCTGGGTCAGGCATGCCGGCGAGTGGAAAGGCTAAAAAGCTGATGCTCATGATGCTGGGTCAGGCGGCAGCAAGAGTGGAAACGTTGGGAAGCTGATGCCCATGATGCTGGGTCAGGTGGGCCAGCGAGTTGAAAGGCTAAAAAGCTGTGCTCATGATGCTGGGTCAGGCGGGCCAGCGTGTGGAACGGCTAAAAAGCTGATGCTCATGATGCTGGGTCAGGCGGGCCAGCGAGTGGAACGGCTAGCTCATGATGCTTGGTCAGGCGCAAGCAAGAGTGGAAAAGTTGGGAAGCTGATGCTCATGATGCTGGGTCAGGCGGGCCAGCGAGTGGAAAGGCTAAAAAGCTGATGCTCATGATGCTGGGTCAAGCGCCAGCAAAAGTGGAACGTTGCGAAGCTGATGCTTATGATGCTGGGTCAGGCGGGCCAGCGAGTGGAACGGCTAAAAAGCTAATGCTCATGATGCTGCTGGGTCAGGCGCCAGCAAGAATGGACACGTTGGGAAGCTGATGCTCATGATGCTGGGTCAGGCGGGCCAGCGAGTGGAAACGTTGGGAAGCTGATGCTCATGATGCTGGGTCAGGTGGGCCAGCGAGTGGAAGGGCTAAAACGCTGATGCTCATGATGCTTGCTGGGTCAGGCGGGCCAGCAAGTGGAAACGTTGGGAAGCTGATGCTCATGATGCTGGGTCAGGTGGGCCAGCGAGTGGAAAGGCTAAAAAAGCTGATGCTTATGATGCTGGGTCAGGAGCCAGCAAGAGTGGAAACGTTGGGAAGCTGATGCTCATGATGCTGGGTCACGCGGGCCAGCGAGTGGAAAGGCTTAAAAGCTGATGCTCATGATGCTGGGTCAGGCGCCAGCAAGAGTGGAAACGTTGGGAAGCTGATGCTCATGATGCTGGGTCAGGTGGGCCAACGAGTGGAAAGGCTAAAAAGCTGATGCGCATGATGCTGGGTCAGGCGGGCCTGCGGGTGGAAACGTGCTGATGCTCATGATGCTGGGTCAGGTGGGCCAGCGAGTGGAAAGGCTAAAAAGCTGATGCTCATGATGCTGGGTCAGGCGGCAGCAAGAGTGGAAACGTTGGGAAGCTGATGCCCATGATGCTGGGTCAGGTGGGCCAGCGAGTTGAAAGGCTAAAAAGCTGTGCTCATGATGCTGGGTCAGGCGGGCCAGCGTGTGGAACGGCTAAAAAGCTGATGCTCATGATGCTGGGTCAGGCGGGCCAGCGAGTGGAACGGCTAAAAAGCTGATGCTCATGATGCTGGGTCAGGCGCCAGCAAGAGTGGAAAAGTTGGGAAGCTGATGCTCATCATGGTGGGTCAGGTGGGCCAACGAGTGGAAAGGCTAAAAAGCTGATGCTCATGACGCTGGGTCAGGCGCCAGCAAGAATGGACACGATGGGAAGCTGATGCTCATGATACTGGGTCAGAGGGCCCAGCGAGTGGAAAGGCTAACAAGCTGATGCTCATGATGCTGGGTCAGGCGCCGGCAAGAGTGGAAACGTTGGCTGATGCTCATGATGCGGGTCAGGTGGGCCAGCGGGTGGAAAGGCTAAAAAGCTGATGCTTATGATGCTGGGTCAGGCGCCAGCAAGAATGGAAACGTTGGGAAGCTGATGCTCATGATGCTGGGTCAGGCGGGCCAGCGAGTGGAAACGTTGGGAAGCTGATGCTCATGATGCTGGGTCAGGTGGGCCAGCGAGTGGAAAGGCTAAAAAGCTGATGCTCATGATGCTGGGTCAAGCGCCAGCAAAAGTGGAACGTTGCGAAGCTGATGCTCATGATGCTGGGTCAGGCGGGCCAGCGAGTGGAACGGCTAAAAAGCTAATGCTCATGATGCTGGGTCAGGCGCCAGCAAGAATGGACACGTTGGGAAGCTGATGCTCATGATGCTGGGTCAGGCGGGCCAGCGAGTGGAAACGTTGGGAAGCTGATGCTCATGATGCTGGGTCAGGTGGGCCAGCGAGTGGAAGGGCTAAAAAGCTGATGCTCATGATGCTGGGTCAAGCGGGCCTGCGAGTGGAAACGTGCTGATGCTCATGATGCTGGGTCAAGCGGGCCAGCGAGTGGAAACGTTGGGAAGCTAATGCTCATGATGCTGGGTCAGGTGGGCCAGCGAGTGGAAACGTTGGGAAGCTGATGCTCATGATGCTGGGTCAGGTGGGCCATGGAGTGGAAGGGCTAAACAGCTGATGCTCATGATGCTGGGTCAGGCGGGCCAGCGAATGGAACGGCTAAAAAGCTGATGCTCATGATGCTGGGTCAGGCGGGCCAGCGAGTGGAACGGCTAAAAAGCTGATGCTCACGATGCTCGGTCAGGCGGGCCAGCGAATGGAAACGTTGGGAAGCTGATGCTCATGATGCTGGGTCAGGTGGGCCAGCGAGTGGAAAGGCTAAAAAGCTGATGCTTATGATGCTGGGTCAGGCGCCAGCCAGAGTGGAAACGTTGGGAAGCTGATGCTCGTGATGCTGGGTCAGGTGGGCCAGCGAGTGGAAAGGTTGGAAAGCTGATGCTCATGATGCTGGGTCAGGTGGGCCAGTGGGTGGAAAGCTGAAAAGCTGATGCTTCATGATGCTGGGTCAGGTGGGCCAGCGACATGCCCTGGACCCCTCCCACCAACCCCAACCTGTCGCGCTTTGTCTCCCTCGCTCTCTCCCTCTCTCTCTCATCTCTCTCTCTCTCTCTGGCTCCCTTTCCCTTCCCTGTCCTTTTTCATTCAAAATGTTGTTGACTCTCTTCCGTCGTTCCTTCTTCTTTCCCTCCACCATTCCTCACATCAAACATCTCCCAATCCATTCAGCCACATCTTGGCCCAGAGCTTGTATACTGAGCGACGAAACTCGGAACCCTGAAGCCCCTGAAGCCCTAAACCGTGGAAACCCTGAAGCCCTCACGCCCAAAGCCCCTCGAACGCTTCACCTCAAAAACCTGAAGCCCCAAAGCCCTGAACCCTAAACCCTAAAACCTTCAGCCCTAAAACCCTGGCAGCGCGAAAGACACCATAAGTTATACGATCAACACCCTACGACCTGAAACCCTAAACCCCCAAAACCCTCAGCCCTGAAAGGCTCAACCCTGAAACCGTAAACCCTGAAGCCCTCTAAACCCTGAACCCTAAACATCTAAATCTTCAACACCACCTAGCTCCTCATCCCCCAAACCTTTAAACCCTTGAACCCTGAACCTTTGAACCCCGATGCCCCAAACAAATGAGCCCTGAACCCCCCCCCCTTAACCCTAAACCCGAAAATCCTACCTAAGCCTCCCAGCCCTGAAGCTCTCAACCCTGAACCCTTAGGCCCTGAAACCTCCCTAAACCCTCAAAGCTCGAGCCCTGAATCCTTGAGACCCTAAACCCTCCAACCGCGAACCCAAGACCCTAAACCCTAAACCCGAAACCTTAGACGCCCTGCTGAGAGGCTCATGCTACTTCTCAGTTAACCCGATTAGAACTGCACTTAGCAACACACCTAGAACCTTTTTTAGAGAGGTCTGGTTAACCCTACACTTAGGGATAACTAACCCTCAGCCCTACACCCTAGAGCCTACAAAACCCCTGAACCCGAAGCCCCTAAACCCTAAACCCCCAAAGCACTAGACCCCTAAACCCCAAACCCCTAAATCCTACACCCTAAACACCCTAAACCCCTTGAACCCTAAACCCTAAACCTAAACACCCTAAACCCCTTGAACCCTAAACCCTAAACCCTGAACCTCCAAGTAAATTCTCGAGCGGCCTTCGCCCGGCACGAAGCCGTCGGCCGCAGCGTCGAAGACGCGCGTCTGGCCACTGCGTGAGATGAGTCCTGGATCTCAGGGGCTTCCCTCAACCCTAAACCGTGAACACTAAACCCTGAACCCTAAACCCTGTACCCTAAACCATGAACCCTAAACCCTGAACCCTAAACCCTGAACCCTAAACCCTGAACCCTAAAACCCTGAACCCTAAACCATGAACCCTAAACCCTAACCCAGGGTTGCGGGCTTACGCTTTTCAGGGCTGAGAGGCATTCGGAATTTGAGGGTTTTGTGGTGATCTCTATTTGGACTTTCAAGGCTTTGAGGCTGTTTGAGGGTTGAGGGAAAAGAACCCCAAAACCGAAACCTTAAACCTTCTGTCTTGCCAGGTATGCTACGTCGTACGCCTCCAGGAATTCCCTTCAGAAATTCTGAAGCGATGAGCTAAAACGCAAAAAAAAAGTTTTAAAAAAAAACAGCACCGTTAGGGTTTAGGGTTCAGAAACCCTAAACCCTAAATCCTAAACCCTAATCCTAACCCCTAAAACCCTACGACCTACACCCTACACCCTACACCCTCAACCCCATAAACCCTAAGCCCCAAAACCCAAAACCCAAGACCCTAACCCCTAACCCCTAAAGCCTAAACCCTAAACCCTAAAACCCTAAAACCCTAAACCCTAACCCCTACACCCTTAACCCTAAACCCTAAACCCTAAACCCAAAACCCTTACCCTAAACCATAAAATGGACAGTGGACTCGGGGTTTTAGGGGTTGGAGAGGGCATTGCCCGGTTGAATTTAGGAGGGTTTAGGGTTTAGGGTTGAGGGTTGCGGTTTAGGGCTTAGGAATTGGAATGTTTGGTTCCACTCCCCCTGAATGATACCCTAATTTAAATTCAACCCTCGACCCGAAATCTAAAAGTCACGGCATTCCTATTCCCTAAAACCCCAAACCCTACATGGGTATTTCCCAAAATAGGGTGCTCCAAATAGTGTAGAATCCCCTTAAAGGGACCCCCCCCCCCATTTTCGGAAACCCCCACATCCCGAGCCCTAAACCCTCAACCCTAAACCCCAAACCCCAAACCCTAAACCCTAAACCCTGTCCCTAAACCCCAAAACCCTCCACTGTGAGGCCCCGCTGTCGCGGCACAGCGCCAGGACCTCCCCCGGGCCGTTGATCCAGTGCGCGGAGCTCCTGCGGTTTAGGGTTTAGGATTTACGGTTTATAGGGCTTAGGGCTTAGGGCTTAGGGCTTAGGGCTTAGGGCTTAGGGCTTAGGGCTTAGGGCTTAGGGCTTAGGGCTTAGGGCTTAGGGCTTAGGGCTTAGGGCTTAGGGCTTAGGGCTTAGGGTTCGAGACTTGGCTTAGCCCTGAACCCTAAACTCCAAACCTGTAAACTCTAAGGCTTAGGGCTTTTGTAGGGCAAGTAGGGGGATTGGGGGCCTTTCAAGTCTGAAAAGGTATGCCTTGCATATATATATATATATATGCATATATATATATATATATGATCCCGTGAGAAAGGCCCAGCTCGACCATGTGTAAGGGGCTTGGTTTAGGGTTCAGGGTTGGAATGTCTAAGGGGTTTGGAGGGTTTGAGGGCTTGAGGGTTTGAGGGTTTGGGGGTTTAGGGTTGGAGGGTTTAGGGTTTAGGGTTTAGGGTTTAGTTGCCACCGAGGTTCGCCAGGGCAGCTTCGCACTCGGCCTGGCGAAGAGCCGCCCGAGGCGGCAACACTAGCACATGATGACATCAGTCACAGCAACTGCAAACGGAAGCAAAGCACCCTGAGACCTTTAGGGTTTAGGGTTTTGGGTTTTGGGTCTAGAGTTTAGTGTCCCTAGACCCTGATTGGCTACCTTCAAGCCTCCTTGAAGAAGAACAGGAAGAACATCAACATGAAGGTTCCTCTTGGTGTTAATCTATATCTGTGGAACTTACATGTATACTTATGCTTCTATATATATATATACATACATACGTGTATATTCCAGGAAAGCATATTCATATTCCAGCATTTTTGATGTTGATACCATGAAGATACCAGGGTCACAGAGAGCCCTTCGGGGCCTTAAGGGCTTGGGTATCATAAAGGGGCCTTACTAATTAGAACAGGCCTTGGGGGGGGGGAAAGGAAGGGGGGGGGGGGGGTAATTCTAGTATAGCGATAAAGGGATCACAGGGTTTGGGGGTTATTCGAGTACAAAAAATAGAGGGACCAGAAGGGAATACCTTTGGTAACCTTATTGTCACGAGGCCTTGCGGAGGCTGACGACAGCACGTTCGACCGCCAGCAAGGAGGATGCGTCGCCTCGCAGAAGCACTTTGGAGGTTCGTGACGCCTTATTGGGGTTTAGGGTTTAGGGTTTAGGGTTTAGGGTTTAGGGTGTAGGGTTTAAGTAGCGGTTGTCCCCTCTGCTG
Source organism: Symbiodinium natans (assembly GCA_905221605.1). Lineage (NCBI taxonomy): Eukaryota > Dinophyceae > Suessiales > Symbiodiniaceae > Symbiodinium > Symbiodinium natans. The sequence continues at coordinate 88,286 of CAJNDS010002787.1, read as the reverse complement.
CATGTTCCTGCAAACAGCCCCGGCGCCCCCTCCTACACCTCTGCTGCCTCCATATCTTCACCTTGTTGACTCTGAGGTGTGGGGTTCTGCTTCCAAAAAAACGATTTGAGGTCGATTTTAAGGGTCCCCTATCTTCGTAGACCCCCAAAGAACGTTTTGGATAACTCATCCCTTCCACGAGCCCTTCTCGTCAGTGAACTGATCATAGCTGTGCCGAACGCTTCTGATGCCAGATTCCTCGAAAAGTTGATGCTTTCTGCCTTTATTTTCCAGAAGGTAGGAGGAATGAACGATGGCTAAAGTTGGAAGTTAGAAGGAAGGAACGCGGTGTTTTAACAGGCGGTCCCTTTGCGGGACCCTCACTATGAGACCCCCGTAACCCACCTTACTACTCTACTTACTAAGTCAAAAGGGCATCCAAGGGGAGTGGGAACCCCAAAAAACCTTTGTGTTGAGAGAACGACTGCCGTGTTCAGGGAAGTTCGGAATCCCCGAAGCCTTAAGCCCTAAGGCTTCAGGGCTTGGGGTTTAGGGTTTAGGGTTTAGGGTTAGGGCTTAGGGTTTAGGGTGAACCCCCAAAACCCTATACCCTAAACTTGAGCCCTGGGTGGCTCAGGCCTGCGTCCAAGTTCATGATAGGCCCTGTGAAGTTCAGAGGCTCACTGACCTGCACGCTTTAGGGCTTCAGGCCCTGAGGGGTTTAGGGTTTAGGGCTTGGGGTTTGGGGTTTAGGGCTTAGGGTTTAGGAGTTAAGGGTTTAGGGTTTAGGGCTTTTGGTTACTTAAGTGTAGTGGGTTGAGGGTTTAAAGTCTGATGCACATCTTCCCAGAGCCCTGACAGCTGACAGCCCATGTTGAGGGGCGCAGCCTAAGGCCCCAGCATGTTAGGCCAAAATCGGGTTTAGGGTTTAGGGCTCAGGGTTTTTAAGATGCATAGACATACTGGCAAGTGAGACATACAAGTATAGACAGCTGGAAAAGTAGATAGATCTGCAGACAGCAACTGAACAGTCAATCAAGCAGAGGCCTTTCTGACGTGTACCGATAATCGAATGATGTAGACATATGCACAAGAACATGCCCAATGCAAGCGGGAGTTTCCAAAAAGCAGAGTCTCCTGTTGATGCCTCTATGACAAGGTGGCCCTGTTAAGTATTACCCCCCCTCCGCCCAAAACCCCAAACCCTAAACCTAAACCCCAAACCCCAAACCCTAAACCCTACACCCCAAACCCCGAAGCCTAAACCCTAATCCCCAAACCCCAAACCCCTCAAAATACCTAAACGGTTTCAAATAAAACAAAATATATTAAAAAATGTGACGCAAAGCCCAGGGCCTGGCCCACGATCACCGAGGGGTTGGACTTGGACATGAAACCCAGGCCACCTCGAGGCGTTTAGGGTTTAGGGTTTAGGGTTTAGGGTTTAGGGTTTAGGGTTTAGGGTTTAGGGCTTGGGGTTTAGGGTTTGGGGTTTGGGGTTTAGGGTTCAGGGTTTAGGAATTAGGTTTGGGGTTTAGGGTTTCGGTTTACATTTAAAATTTGGGGTTCAGGGTTCAGGGTTCAGGGTTTAGGGTTTAGGGTTTAAGGTTCAGGGTTTAGGGTTTGGAGCTTAGGGTTTGGGGTTCAGAGCTTAAGGTTTGGGGCTTGGGGTTCAGAGCTTATAGGGTTTGGGGTTTGGGGTTTGGGGTTTGGGGTTTGGGGTTTGGGGTTTGGGGTTTGGGGATCAGAGTCTCGGGTTTAGGGTTTGGGATTTGGGGAGGGATTTAGAGATTTTAGAACTGCGCTTCTCTAAGGTTTAGGCTTCAGGGCTTGAGGGTTCGAGGGTCTGTTGTTTAGGTCAGGCCTCAGGGCTTGGGAGTTTTTGGGTTGGACCTCACTCACGCACCACGACAGCCTTGGTGGATGACTCTCACAGCGTCCTAAACCCTAAACCCGTAAACCCTAAACCCTAAATCCTAAACCCTAAACCCTAAACCCTAAACCCTAAACCCTAAACCCTAAACCCTAAACCAAGACCTTGTCTCTGTGAACAAGACCGAAGAAGCTCAGCTGCAGCTCCCATCCGCTGAGCGACGTACAGCTTGGCACTTCTAGCCGGCTCAAGCACGGGCTTTTACCGTCTGCTGTGTTTGCCCTAAACCCTAAACCCTAAACCCTAAACCCTAAACCCTAAGAGCTTTCAGACGGGTGTCGTGTCTGCAAGAAGCACGTGGATCCGGCTGGCCAGGATACACTTCATTCAAGCACGGGCTTTTGCCTTCGCCAAACCCGAAGATAAAAACCTTAAAAAAAATCCTAAATCCTAAACCCTAAACCCTAAACCCTAAACCCTTTCTTTCACCTTCGGGGCCTTAAGGCTTGAGGGTTTAGGATTTCATGGTTCAGGGCCGGAGGGTTTGTGGTGTTGCGGCCAAAGGGAGGAGTGGAAGGGGCTGCAAGTTCAAGGTGGCAACTGTGGGGTTCAGGGTTTAGGGTTTAGGGTTTAGGGTTTAGGGTTTGGGGTTTAGGGCTTAGGGCTTAGGGCTTAGGGTCTAGTACACATTCGGCCACTGAGAGCAGGAGCTCGGGGTCGAAGGCGTGCTAGTCACTGAGCATGCCAAAAGAACTCCGTAGCGTCAAATCGCCCCCCTAAGACCCAGGGTTTAGGGTTTAGGGTTTAGGGTTTAGGGTTTAGGGTTTAGGGTTTAGGGTTTAGGTTTAGGGTTTAGGGTTTTAAACCCAAAATACCCTAGCCCACAAAAGGTAAACTTTTATAATATGCACAGTAGGATTCTCTATCACCAAAAAGGTTAAAGGTTACCTAGCCAGTCCCTAAAAAGCTGGTCGCAAGAGCAGCCGCAGGATATATTACAACTTCGCCTGAGCCCGAGACCGTCCCAGCCAATTTCAACCCTGTGGATGTATGAACCCTGAACCCCGGGAAAACAGCTGAGTTCCACACTGCACAAGCCAGAGAAGACACCAAAGGGACGAGACGCAGACGCAGAGTCCCTGCGGCTCAGGAATCTAGGGGAGTTTTTTTGGGGGGGAGAGGGGCTCGAAACTTAGAACCCTCAACCCCAAACCCTGAATCCTCAACCCTTCACCCTCAACCCTTACCCCCAAACCCGAGATTGCTACTTGCTCAACTCGAAACCCTTAACCCTCAGCCCCTAACCCTTAACCCTCAAAGCCCAAACCCTTAAACCTTCACACCAAACAAACATGAACCCCGTTAATCGTAAAAAGCTACGGTGATCACCACAGAACTTGCCAACCCTCCTGGACAGGGGCGGGAGTTTTTGGTCAGAATCCTACACCTATGCTGAAAGCCAAAAAACTATGCGCAAAGGCTCTTTGGCAAAAGCCATAGTTCAGAGAAGGGCTCACCTGCGGCCTTTAAGGGCTTTACCTACTAACTAGGGGGGGGGGGGGGGTACTTGCCACAAAAACCGTGGGAAAACAGAGTCCTAGGCAGGGCTTTGAGGTTTCGTCTGGCTGGTGCTTAGTAGGGAATGATGGAATTGGGGCTCCATCATCCCTTAAAGGGTATATATAGGGCCCTCATTCTGTCATTCCCTACTGAGAATCAAGGGGTATCCCTAAACCCTAAACCCTAAGGTCTAAACCCTAAACCCTAAACCCAAGCCCTCTCCTCGTTCCAGCTGCATGGAGCGCGGCGGTGTGGCCCTGCGGCCCCATCGTTGTAGGGTTTAGGGTTTAGGGTTTCGGGTTTAGGGTTTAGGGTTTAGGGTTTAGGTTTGAGTGTTTAGATTGAAAACTGGAAGAGCTTTGCCTGGAAGGCCTTTTGACTGGGCAAGTAGGGTTAGCATGTTGGGTTACTACTATTTGCTTAAGAATCCCAAACGAACAAAAACAGTAATCCCTATATTACCTTTAATAAGGAAGAATATGTTCATTCTCTCGGCAATTTGTAGGTTATGGGGACTCTAATGGGGTTTCTAGGGGATACTAAGTAGACATCCTAAAGTCAAAACAGCTTCCAAGCGGGGTGGGGTTTAGGGTGGCTTGACGCTTCGGGCTTGAAAGGGTTGTGACTTGCGGTGGCCTTGACAGGAGAGCCACAGGAGAGCCCGAGAATCAAGGCGTCCAAACCCTGAGCTTAATCCGCAAACCCGAAAACTTCAAGTGAGACATGTTCGACATACCCCTTGGGCATACCCCTTAGAAGAAACTAAGGGGCTCGGTAAATCCTTCCTTATATTCTCTAAAGTTTGGGGTATGTCGAATTCTTCTTAGAATCCCGGTTTGAGGCTGATCGACCCCAAACCCTAAACCCTAAACCCGAAAGCCACCGAAGGCTCTCCTCGAGGAGTAGCAGGCAGCGGGGGTCCAGGTTGTTTGCCTCCATGGCCGTCATGCCAAAGTACCTGCCGTTTAGGGTTTAGGGTTTAGGGTTTAGGGTTTAGGGTTTAGGGTTTAGGGTTTAGGGTTTAGGGTTTAGGGTTTAGGGTTTAGGGTTTAGGGTTTAGGGTTTAGGGTTTAGGGTTTAGGGTTTAGGGGTCGGTACATAGTATGGGCCCCTCCTTACCAAACCCCGATAAAACCCCAAGGGCCCCATCCTTCAGAACCCTTGAAAGGAGGTAAGGGACCAAAATTTAAGTTTGGGGTCTCAAGGAGCCGGGTTCCTAGGAGGGATTGAGTGGCTTGTTTTGGGGTTTGGGGTTTGAATCGTTTGAGGGGTCTAAGGGTTTTGGGTCTTGGGGTTTCGCGCGCTTTTGTTTGGGGCCTTGGGGTTTGAAGGCTTGAGGGCGGGTTTTCAGGTTTGGGGTTTACAATCGGCAGCCGCCCTAAACCCTAAACCCTAAACCCAGCAACAAAGCCTCCTCTGTCTCTTACGATGCCCACAACACCCAGGGCAACTCGGGATGGGGGGGGGGGGAGGGGGCGCCGGTAGTCGAAGTCGGAGATGCCATAGCCTTGGACATCGGCTTTAAGGGGCATTTTAGGGTTTAGAGGGTAGAGGGTTTAGGGTTTAGGGTTCAGGGTTTAGGGTTTAGGGTTTGGGGTTGTTAGGCCCAAGAGTAACCTAGGAACAACAAGGGGAGCCCCTTTTTTGGTTTCAAGGGAGCGTAGAAGGGAACCAAAGAAAAGGGGAATAAGGGCCCACTTTCCGGGTTTTAGAGGGGTTTCTGGGGCTTCAGAGGCTTCAAGGGGCTTAGGGGCATGACGGGCCGTGCGGGGGCTTCCAAGAGTTGCTCCGCATGGGGCTACTCAGAGACTCCAAAGTCCTTCAGATAGGGAAGGTTCCTTAAGTTGTGAGAGGATCCCTATCTCAGTTTCAGGAAAACTCTTCACTTTAGGCAGAATGGATTATAAAGGCCGGTGGCCTCTTTATCTGCTACCCTTATACCTTAATATAGCCCCAAGATACCCGAATAGAACCCCGAGTATATACCCCTATAAACCAGACACCCTACTTAAAGAGACCACCAACCCATATGAAGTAGGATATATATATATATATTTATTTATTTATATATTTCTTGTACCCCCAAAAGGACGCCAGGTATATACACTCTCCAAAATTAAACAGGAACCCTATACAAACCCTGTTTCATATAAAGAATGGAGTCTCTGATTACTGTATGTCAACTCGGCGTTCGACGACTTCCTTGGCGTTGCGGTTTGGGATCTTGGCTGTCGGGCTTTAGGAGACTCGTGGTTTGTTCAGGGTTTGGGGTTTAGGGATCAAAGTTTAGGGTGCCCTAAACCCTAAACCCTAAACCCTAAACCCCCTAAACCCCCCTAAACCCCCTAAACCCCCTAAACCCCCTAAACCCCCTAAATCCCCTAAACCCTAAACTCCCTAAACCCTAAACAGTGGCTCCTGCCAAGGAACTGCGATACAGCACGGAGAGGTGCTTGCAGTACATCTGCGCAGCAGGAGCTGTCAACTTGGGGTTCGACCCTCCCGTACGGCAACAGTCTTCTGAAGACCTACCGTTTAGGGTTAGGGTTTAGGGTTTCGGGTTTCGGGTTTAGGGTTTAGGGTTTAGGGTTTAGGGTTTAGGGTTTAGGGTTTAGGGTTTAGGGTTTAGGGTTTAGGGTTTAGGGTTTAGGGTTTAGGGTTTAGGGTTTAGGGTTTAGGGTTCCAAAGTTCATAAACTATTATTTGTGTGATTCTTCGCAAGAATCTAGCAGTCTGATTAGCTTAAGACCGAATAAAGTTCATAAACTAGTATTTTGTGTGGGGGGAAGGGGGGGGGGGGGGCCTGGCACTGTTGGATTTGGGCGTTGGAAAAGCAACGACGTTTTTGCCAGATGCTGGGGGCAGGCGCTCTTCTTGGGGGGCCAAGGAAGTGGAGGTGCTGGAGAGTTTGCTTCATCTTTGGCTTTTGTAAGGACAATCCGGAGATATACCAGGAGCTGAAAGACCGTCAGACTTCCACAGGCAGTGAGAAGCGGCTAACCGCACCTGACCAATGAATGTGTCACAACCTGGCCCAGGTGTCTCACTGGCACGGTGTATCAAGACAGGCCCCACCAGCACTGCCGCCTTCTCACTGCTTCGGTGCATCCTCAGAGAGAGCTTTAAGCACTTTAAGCAGAGCTCAGAGAACAGAGCTCTCTTTGAGCAGAGCTCTCTTTGGTCGCATTTAGGGTTTAGGGTTTAGGGTTTAGGGTTTAGGGTTTAGGGTTTAGGGTTTAGGGTTTAGGGTTTAGGGTTTAGGGTTTAGGGTTTAGGGTTCAGGGTTTAGGGTTTAGGGTTTAGGGTTTAGGGTTTAGGGTTTAGGGTTTAGGGTACCCCTGAATCTGAGCACTAGCACTGCTCTCCGGAGTCAAGGCTCGAAGCCCGAAAACGAATCCCAAAAGCCTGAGTTCATAGAACCCTCAGGAGCCAAAGGCAAGGAGCTAGGGCTTTAGGGTTTAGGGTTTAGGGTTTAGGGTTTAGGGTTTAGGGTTTAGGGTTTAGGGTTTAGGGTTTAGGGTTTAGGGTTTAGGGTTTAGGGTTTAGGGTTTAGGGTTTAGGGTTTAGGGTTTAGGGTTTAGGGTTTATGGTTTATGGTTTAGGGTTTAGGGTTTAGGGTTTAGGGTTTAGGGTTTAGGGTTTAGGGTTTAGGGTTTAGGGTTTAGGGTTTAGGGTTTAGGGTTTAGGGTTTAGGGTTTAGGGTTTAGGGTTTAGGGTTTAGGGTACCCCCTGAATCTGAGCACTAGCACTGCTCTCCAAAGTTGAAGCTCGAAGCCCGAAAACGAATCCGAAAAGCCTGAGTTCATAGAACCCTCAGGAGCCAAAGACAAACCCGCAAGAATGCTGTGCGCTCTAAAGAACGGAAACAAACCTATGATGACAGCAACCTCTGTCTGAACCACACCTCGAAGTTTGACTGTAAGGTTTTGGGTCAATGGCCTGATCCCTAAACCCCTGAACCCCAAACCCGCTAAGCCTAAATCCCCTGCCCCCCGACCCACTTAACCTGAAAGCCCTCACTTACACCTCCCTGGCCTCGGAAGAAGCCTCGCCATCTGGGCCAAAGTACTCATTCAGGTCCCACTTGGCGCCGTAGAACTGCCTTGGCTTCTTGGCATAAAGGGGTTTAGGGTTTAGGGTTTAGGGTTTAGGGTTTAGGGTTTAGGGTTTAGGGTTTAGGGTTTGGGGTTTACGGTTTGGGGTTTACGGTTTAGGGTTTACGGTTTAGGGGCCTACAGGTGGGGAGGATGCCTTGGGTAGGTGAGGATGCCGGATTACGGTTGGAGGTCTACGGTTTGGGGCTTGTTGTGCTTGGGGTTGCGGGCATTGGGAGGCAGTCAGTTCGGACCCTCAACCCTAAACCCTAAACCCTAAACCCTAAACCCTAAACCGTCAACCCCAAGAAAACAAAAGCAAACTGACCCGCCCCCGCGGTGCCGCTCGCAGAATTGCCGGCGCATGGGCGGGGGCGGCGCAACGGCCGTCGCCGTGTCCAGGCCCCCGAGGAGGCAGGCCTTGAGGTTTGGGGTTTGGGGTTTAGGGTTTGGGGTTTAGGGTTTAGGGTTTAGGGTTTAGGGTTTGGGGTTTAGGGTTTAGGGTTTGGGGTTTGGGGTTTGGGGTTTGGGGTTTGGGGTTTGGGGTTTGGGGTTTGGGGTTTGGGGTTTGGGGTTTGGGGCTTGCGGTTTGGGGTTTGGGGTTTGGGGTTTCGGGTTTCGGGTTTCGGGTTTCGGCTTTAGGCTTTAGGCTTTAGGCTTTAGGCTTTAGGCTTTAGGCTTCAGGGTTCAGGGTTCAGGGTTCAGGTTTAATTGGGGTTTAGGGTTGAGAAAATGGCTTGAAGCCGTTTGTCTGAAGCCTCGTCCGAAGAAAACACATATGGGGGTTTACGAAGATAGGGGAACCCTGAATTAAACCCGCAAATAGTACGATTCCCTTATGATAAGGACCCCAAGAAGGTACCCTAATATCGTAAACCCCCACATCTCGCCCTTAAGTCGATGTGAAAGCTCAAGCAACGACAACAGGGTCTACATCAGGGGTCATCAGGGTCTCAGTGTGGGGTGGGCGTGTTGAGAGCTCTTGGGGCAGTGCGCTGGTTCTTGAGGAACCTAGGGTTTAGGGTCAGAGTTGAAGGTTTAGGGGTCCCAGAATTTTAGCTTGAAGGGTCGAGGGGTTCAGGGTCGAGGGCTGAGGGGGGGCTGCTAGAACCTGCACGATTCAAGAGCCTTGAAACCCTAAACCCTAAACCCCAAACCCCAAACCCTAAACCCTAAACCCTTGAAACCTGAAAATACCCTCATTCCTCTAGACTTCAATTTGTCAATCAGCCTTGGACCCCCGTGGACCTGGATCCTGAACTGTAACACAAACCCCAACACCTTTGGCTCCTAATAGAGGGGTCGGAAAATTTACTAATCGTATTCCCTTATGGTCCCTTTATGATGGCCCCCAACCACCATATTCTAATCATACTAAGGCGCCTAGATTACCCCCAGACCATCACCTCCAAACACGCCCAAACACCCAGTCCTGAGAAACCCTAAACCCTAAACCCTAAACCCTAAACCCTAAACCCAAACCCTGGAATCCTAAAACCCTGCTCCGGGACCCCGAGCCCCTCAACCCCTGAACCCTCAAACCCCGAAGCCCCAAAACTCCAAATCTCTGTACACGAAACCCTACACCCCTGAACCCTAAACCCTAAACCCTACACCCTAAACCCTAAACCCTAAACCCCAAACCCTAAACCCTAAACCCTAAACCCTAAAACCTAAACCTTCGGCACGGAGCACCGCCAGAGGGGTGGGGCCACTTCCTTGTAAGCACACGGAAGGCAGCTCCACATGGAGCGAGGCCTGGGGCTTTTTCTTAAGGGTTTAGGGTTTAGGGTTCAGGGTTTAGGGTTTAGGGTTTAGGGTTTATTTAGGGTTTAGGGTTCAGGGTTGAGGGTTTAGAGTTTAGGGTTTAGGGTTTAGGGTTTAGGGTTTAGGGTTTAGGGTTTGGGGTTTAGGGTGAGCTTTTGGAGGGCTTGGGGGCTCGGGGATGCTAGGGGCTTTCCCGAAGGTTTTAGGGGCTTGAGGTCCACACTTCCGGGTACAGATGAGGCCCCGCGACTTCGCGCTTCGGAGCTTCTGCGAAATCAAGTGGGCATTTCCCAAACTACGTTGGCAAGCTGATGCTCAGAATGCTGGGCCAGGCGGGGCAGCGAGGGCTCATGATGCTGGGGCTTATGATGCTCATCACCCGGGCCGGCGAGAAGAAAGGTTGGAAAGCTGATGCTCATGATGCTGTCGTCAGGCGGGCCAACGAGGGGAAAGGTTGGGAAGCTGATGCTCATGACTCATGATGCTGGGTCAGGCGGGTCAGCGGTTGGGAAGATGATGCTCATGATGCTGGGTCAGGCGGAAAGCTGATGCTCATGATGCTGGGTCAGGCGGGCAAGCGAGTGGAAAGGTTGGAAAGCTGATGCTCACCATGCTGGGTCAGGCGGGCCAGCGAGTGGAAACGTTGGAAAACTGATGCTCATGATGCTGGGGCAGGCGGGCCAGCGAATCGAAACGTGGGGAAGCTGATGCTCATGATGCTGGGTCAGGTGAGCCAGCGAGTGGAAAGGTTGGGAAGCTGATGCTCATGATGCTGGGTCAGGTGGGCCAGCGAGTCGGAAGGTTGGGAAGCTGATGCTTATGATGCTGGGTGCGGTGGGCCAGCGAGTGGAAAGGTTGGGAAGCTGATGCTCATGATGCTGGAGACAGGCGGGCCAGCCAGTGGAAAGGTTGGAAAGCTGATGCTCACGATGCTGGGTCGGGCGGGCCAGCGAGTGGAAACGTTGGAAAACTGATGCTCATGATGCTGGGGCAGGCGGGCCAGCGAATCGAAACGTTGGGAAGCTGATGCTCATGATGCTGGGTCAGGTGAGCCAGCGAGTGGAAAGGTTGGGAAGCTGATGCTCATGATGCTGGGTCAGGTGGGCCAGCGAGTGGAAAGGTTGGGAAGCTGATGCTCATGATGCTGGAGACAGGCGGGCCAGCCAGTGGAAAGGTTGGAAAGCTGATGCTCACGATGCTGGGTCGGGCGGGCCAGCGAGTGGAAACGTTGGAAAACTGATGCTCATGATGCTGGGTCAGGGCCAGCGCGTGGACACGTTGGGAAGCTGATGCTCATGATGCTGGGTCAGGCGGGCGAGCGAGTGGAAACGTTGGAAAGCTGATGCTCATGCTGCTGGGCCAGGTGGGCCAGCGAGTGGGAATGTTGGGAAGCTGATGCTCATGATGCTGGGGCAGGCAGGCCAGCGAGTGGAAAGGAAGCTGATGCTCATGATGCTGGGCCAGGCGGGCCAGCGAGTGGAAACTTTGGCGGGTCAGGCGGGCCAGCGAGTGGAAATGTTGGGAAGCTGATGCTCATGATGCTGGGTCAGGCGGGCCAGTGAGTGGAAGTGTTGGGAAGCTGATGCTCATGATGGGCCAGCCAGTGGAAACGTTGGGAAGCTGATGCTCATGATGCTGGGTCAAGCGGGAAGCTGATGCTCATGATGCTGGGTCAGGCGGGCCAGCGAGTGGAAAGGTTGGGAGGCTGATGCTCATGATGCTGGGTCAGGCGGGCCAGCGAGTGGAAAGGTTGGGAAGCTGATGCTCATGATGCGGGGGCAGGCGGGCCAGCGAATGGAAACGCTGGGAAGCTGATGCTCATGACGCTGGGTCAGGCGGGCCAGCGAGGGTCAGGCGGGCCAGCGCGTGGAAACGTTGGGAAGCTGATGCTCATGATGCTGGGTGAGGCGCGTCAGCGAATGGAAACGTTGGGAAGCTGATGCTCATGATGCTGGGTCAGGCGGGCCAGCGAGTGGAAAGCTTGGGAAGCTGATGCTCATGATGCTGGGTCAGGCGCGCCAGCGAGTGGAAATGTTGGGAAGCTGATGCTCATGATGCGGGGGCAGGCGGACCAGCGAATGGAAACGTTGGGAAGCTGATGCTCATGATGCTGGGTCAGGCGGGCCAGCGAGGGTCAGGCGGGCCAGCACGTGGAAAGGTTGGGAAGCTGATGCTCATGATGCTGGGTGAGGTGCGTAAGCGAGTGGAAGGAAGCTGATGCTCATGATGCTGGGTCAGGCGCGCCAGCGAGTGGAAACGTTGGGAAGCTGATGCTCATGATGCTGGGTCAGGCGCGCCAGCAAGTGGAAAACGTTGGAAAGCTGATGCTCACGATGCTGATGCTGGGTGCCAGTGAGTGAAGGGTCGGGTAGCTCATGATGCCAGTTAGAGAACCATTGCCTGCTCGTGCTCATGACGCTGATGCTGGGCGAGGGAAAGGTTGGGAAGCTGATGCTCGTGATGCCTGTGAGTGTTTTCTATTTGGGGTAATCGGGGGACCTAAACCCTAAATCCTAGATCCTTCTGGAGTTCTTGCTAAGCTGCCCAAACCCGGAACCGAAAATGGGAGGCTGCAGGGTGTGGGGGTGCTCCGTGGAACTCGGGCTCAGGATGTTGGTTACTAGGGTGAATCTATGTAGGGTCTCAGGGCTTGGAGGTTCCTAAACCCTAAACCCTAAACCCTAAACCCTAAGCCCTAAGCCCTAAACCCTAAACCCTAAACCCTAAACCCTAAACCCTACTAGGGCTTTGGGGGCTTTTGGGTTTCTGACTCTCCGCTGGAGGACGATGCCAACGCCGCGCAGTGTCTGCAGGTGCCTGAGGTTGAAGCTTTAGGGAGTTTGAGGGGTTTTAGCGTTCTAGGGTTTTAGGCTTTAGGGTTCTAGGGTTTGGGGTTTAGGGTTTAGGGTTCTAGGGTTTAGGGTTCTAGGGTTTAGGGTTTGGGGTTTAGGGTTCTAGGGTTGAGGAGGGGTTGAGGGTTGAGGAGGGTTTGAGGTTTCGGGGTTCGAGGTTCGGGGTTTGGGGGGCGGAATTCGGCTTCAGGATGTAAAGACTTTCAAGGTTTAGGGTTTAGGGTATATAGCCGCACCCCAAACCTTGAACCCTGAATCCAGAGCAGGCTTGGAAAAAAAGAGAAATTGAAACAGTTTAGGGTTTAGGGTTTGGGGTTTAGGGTTTAGGGTTTACGGTTTAGGGACCCTGAACCCTAGCTAAACCCTAAACCCGAAACTTGCGACCCTGTGCCTAAACCCCAAGCAGTGAAACCTGAAAGTCCAGGCAAAAGACTGAATTTTAAGTCCAGAAGGGTTTAGGGGTCTGAGGACCCTCAAGCCTACTAACTGAAATCTTACACCTGACAACCAAAACCCTGAACCCTTGAACCCTAACCCTAAAACCCGCAACCCCAAAACCTCCAAACCCTAAACCCTAAACCCTTGCCCCTTAAATGCCCTAAACCCTTGAACCCTAAACCCTAAACCCTAAACCCTTGCCCCTTAAATGCCCTAAACCCTAAACCCTAAACCCCAAACCCTAAACCCTTGAACCCAGAAGCCTCCAGACCCACACCCCGCTGCAGGCTTGGGCACGCGTCTCGCAAGAACCGGAGCCCGACCTCCTCGCCGGGAGACTCCTGCAGGCTTGGGGTTCCATGCTTAGGGTTTTGGGTTTGGGGGTTTAGGGTTTAAGGTTTAGGGTTTAGGGTTTAGGGTTTAGGGTTTAGGGTTCCATGTTTAGGGTTTAGGGATTCGGGTTTAGGGTTTTGGGTTTGGGGGTTGGGGATTTAGGGTTCAGGGTTTAGGGTCAGGGTTTTGGGATTTGGGGTTTAGGGGTTTAGGGGTTTAGGGTTTAGGGTTTAAGGGTTCAGGATTTATGTTTAAGGCTTCCAGGAAGATGTTGCCCAGTCGTATTCGAGATGTTCGGGATTCGTCGGGCTGAGGTTTGTCGCGGGGTCCACGCGCCGACTCCCTAACCTGCTACATGCAACCCCCGAAGCCCTCCCTAAACGCTAGGGTTTAGGGTTTGGGGTTTAGGGTTTAGGGTTTAGGGTTTAGGGTTTAGGGTTTAGGGTTCAGGGTTAGGTGCTTAGCACCTTGACTTGTGTGCATAGTACAAGCCCGAAAACCCAAAGGCTAGCATATAAGCCCCTCGGGGTCATATAATTACCCTGACTGCTATAATTCCTATTCAGGAACTATGAAGTCCTAAACTAAACCCTAGCCCTAAACCCTAAACCCTAAACCCTTTTAGGGTTCATTTAGTCTCCCAAGACCTTGGTGGCTTCCAAGAGCTTCGAGTACCTCCGCAACTGCGGTAGTTCAGGCTCTGGACGAGCTCCGGGCTTAGGGTTTGAGGTTTAGGGTTTAGGGTTTAGGGTTTAGGGTTTAGGCTTTGGGCTTTAGGCTTTAGGCTTTAGGCTTTAGGCTTTAGGGTTTAGGGTTTAGGGTTTAGGGTTTAGGGTTTAGGGTGCAGGTTTAGGGTTTATAGGGCAATTTAAAGGAGGGAATGCGGAGCGAATCCGATGGGACTTCAGAAGGTATATGATCGGGATCCACTGTTTCTTCATTTTCTCTTGAGGGGGCCCAAGCCCGAAGTTTACATACAGGGCCATGAGCCCGCGAACCAATTGTAAGTCTACTTTGAACCACCTATAGGCCCCTCACGTACCTTCATCTGGCTCATACGCAAGTTATCAGCTGTAAGTATGGTTACAGGTTGGGCATTGTACCCGAACTTAGGGAATTGACGGAAGAACGGAAGAACCCCAACATCCCAACCTTCTGACCAGGTGTGGCAGGCCGACCACATTTACGCTCCTCCCCCCCCTCCCCCCTCCCCCCCCTCCCCCCCTCCCCCCCCACCCCCCCCTCCCCCCCCTCCCCCCCCCCTCCCCCCCCTCCCCCCCCTCCCCCCCCCCCCTCCCCCCCCTCCCCCCCCTCCCCCCCCCCGGCACTCAACTAAAACTCCCCCAACATAGTGACAGTTTTTTCATGCAACGAATCAACCTTACGCTCTGATGGGTCCAGAGCTGAGAGTCGCAGTTTAGGGGTTTTTAGGGCCTAGGGTGTATGGTTCTGGCTTAGGGTTCAGGGCTTGGTTGTCAGGGTCAGCTCTGAAATGAGGGTAACTTGGGGGGGGGGGCTGCGAGTGTAGGCTGCAGCAATCAGCAGCCGAAGCACCACGCTTAACTCAAAAGCCCCAAAAGCCCCAGAAGCCCCAAAAGCCCCAAAAGCCCCAAAAGCCCCAAAAGCTCCAAAGCCCCAAACGCCCCGAAGCCCTGGCAGCTGAGCCCTAAACCCTAAACCCTAAACCCTAAACCCTAAACCCTAAACCCTAAACCCTAAACCCTAAACCCTAAACCCTAAACCCTAAACAAACCCTAAACCCTAAACCCGGCTGCATCTCGGGCTGGCAAGGAGCAGTTGAATCAGAGGCTGTGGTACGTCCAGGAGCTCCTTCGAAAGCAAGTTGGGCTCGTGCAGTGGCAGGCGCTTCTGGACTCCCCCCAACCCTGAACCCTAAACCCTAAACCCTAAACCCTAAACCCTCAACCCTAAACCCTAAACCCTAAACCCTAACCCTAAACCCTAAACCCTAAACCCTAAACCCGAATCCCTAAACCCTAAACCTCAAACAGCAAAACCTAATGGAACCCTGAGCCTGGATCTGGCAAAGGCCCTTTAGTGTCCGTTGACGGCCCTGAAGGGAGGGGGGGGGGGTGTCCAAGAGTCCGCGCCCCTTCCAAAGAAGACGTTCAGGGTTTAGGGTTTAGGGTTTAGGGTTTAGGGTTTAAGGTTCAAACTCTGTTTCCACCCCGCAACCCGAAATCCTTAAATCCCCACAATCCCCTAAAGCCCCTAAACCTCCCTAAGCCTCCCCAAGCCCCCTCAAACCCTATGCCCTAAACCCCCAAGAACCCCTAAACCCTAAAACCATCCAAAGAACCCTAAACCCTAACCCTAACCCTAAACCCCAAAACCCCAAAACCATCTAACACCCTAAGCCCTAAAACCCGAAACCCTTAACCCTAAACCCGAAAACCTTGAAACCATCTAAACCCTAAACCCTAAACCCCTTACCCTAAAACCATCTAAACCCTAAAATCCTAAACCCCTAAACCCTAAAACACTAAACCCCCCAATACCTGAAAACCCTACAACCCTGACCCCGAGCCCCTAAACCCTAAACCCTAAACCCCTAAACCCTAAACCCTCAAATCCTAAACCCTAGCCCCGAAACCCCAAACCCCTAAACTCTAAACCCTAAACCCTAAGCCCTAAACCTTAAACCCTGAACCCTGAACCTTAAACCCCCTAAACCCTAAAACTCTAAACCCAAAAACCCTAAACCCTAAACCCTAAACCTTAACCCCTCTAAACCGCTAAACCCCGAAAACAAACCCAAAACCTTAAAACCCTCAAGCCCCAAAAGGGCCTCGGTCCGCTGGTCGCGGGGACGCTCGATCTTCAGGTCAACTTGCAAGAGTGGTCCTTCGGGTTTAGGGTTTAGGGTTTGGGGTTTAGGCTTAGGGTTTAGGGTTTGGGATTTAGGGTTTAGGGTTTGGGGTTTAGGGTTTGGGGTTTGGGGTTTAGGGTTTAGGGTTTGGGGTTTAGGGAGGGCTTTCGGCTGAGTGACAAGGTTTGTGCAGGGTTTTGGACCCTTTTTACAAGGGCTTGAAAAGAGGTTCGAGGGTTTTCCAAGGGCTGCTTCAAGGTCATAGTAGCTTTCGGAAGGGCTTTCAAAAGGGTTCTCAAAGGGCTTCCCATGAGTTTGTAAGTCTTCGGCTTCCCGGTGCTAGGGTTTGAGGATATAGGGTCAGGGCTGATGGGCTCCAAGGCTTTGGCACGTTTTGGGATGTAAGCTTTGGCATAGGAGAGGGGTTTTGGTGTAGGGGCATGCAAGTTTTGAGTCTACTGAGGGTCTTGGGAATCCCAAATCCTAAATCCTAAATCCTAAACCTGAACCCTGAACCCTAAACCCTACCGGTCGACATCGGCCGAGAGGCCCGGAGTAAGGTCATCGCTGACATGCAGGAAGCAGGCATCATGGAGGTAGATGAAGGCTTCACCCTCTCTCAGCTCCAGCCTCGGCTTGTGGGCTGCAGATCATTTTCGGGTTCAGGGTTTCGGGTTGAGGGTCCCGAAGCCCTAAACCCTAAACCTTAAACCCTAAACCCTAAACCCTAAACCCTAAACCCTAAACCCTAAACCCTAAACCCTCAACCGCGGCAGCGCGAAGCTTCCGCGAAGGCGTGCGTCTTGGAATCTGGCAAAGGCCCTTCCCGAGTCCAAAGTGTGATTCCTTTGGCACTTGGGCATCTGCTACACAGGGTTTAGGGTTTAGGGTTTAGGGTTTAGGGTTTAGGGTTTAGGGTTTAGGGTTTAGGGTTTAGGGTTTAGGGTTTAGGGTTTGGGGCTTAGGGTTTAGGGTTTAGGGTTTAGGGTTTAGGGTTTAGGGTTTAGGGTTTAGGGTTTAGGGTTTAGGGTTTAGGGTTTAGGGTACCCTAGATGTTCCTCCTTATACTAGCAGTCCTTTATAGGGATTATAGTATCCCCGATTGGAATCCCTATTAAGGACTGCTAGTATAAGGGGGAACATGCCAAGGATCTACATATTAGAGTATATACAAAATCTTTTTAAAAATGGGTGCAAGCAAGGTCCAAAATCCTGAAGCCCAAACCCCTCTGCGCCGACCCACTACGGCAACCCCTAAAACCCTCAAGCCCTCAACTTTCATGCCCCCCAAACCCTGAACCTTGAACCTGATTTCCTAGCCCCGCGCCTCAAAGCCCAACTCCTGAACCCCAAACCCTCATAAGGGAGCCCAAAGCCCAAAACAAAAATCGTACAGGGTACCACTGGGCTACCAAGACTAAAATCCCTAAGCTCCTCACAGCCAGGGAGCTGAACGGGATTGTAGGCTTTGGCCCTGCCAGGGTGGGCTCCGAACCGGTTTAGGGTTTAGGGTCTAGGGTAGAGGGTTTAAGGTTTAGGGTTTAGGGTTTAGGGTTTAAGGTTTAGGGTTTAGGGTTTAGGGTTTAGGGTTTAGGGTTTAGGGTTTAGGGTTTAGGGTCTAGGGTTTAGGGTTTAGGGTACGGGGGCAACCGAAAGGGAGAGGAAACCAACCCCAACAGTCGCCAAAGATTTCACCCTGAACCAACCAGCAAACAACAGGAACTCAAAACTTCTTTTTGCTACCAGGCGCATGGCCCAGTCTTGAGCCATGAAGATTACCGGGTACATTGACCCTTTCAACTCCCAACACCAACTCCTTTCTACAATACCAACTGCAGCTCCGCACTCCCCCTGTCCTAGGATTTCCTAGGACACATTGGAGGTGCAGATCTTAGGCCAAAAACTGCCATTAGGGCAGCAGCCAGCTGCTTAAAATGCACAATATGGTTTTACGTCATCCAGGACGAAATTATAGCTCATTGGCTAAACCCACTAACCACAGAGAATCTTTTTTCCACCATGATCCTCTTATCATTGAAGACTCTTCGGCCTTCTTCACCACAAACCGTGGTCTTCGCTACGCGAAAAGCTACTGACTTCTACTATCAGGGATTTCCATACCCTTAATAGTAACCACCACATTTTCAGCGCATTGGCCGATTCAGCACACTTGTCTTCAGAAAGAGAAAAACCATCCCTTCATCCATACCATCCAGTCACTTCTTCTTCCGATGGTTATCGATACTGAGGTGAAGTCGCAGCAGAACATACTCTAGGTCCGAAACTGTAAGAACAGGGTCCTGCACGCACCTTTGAATTGAAGATACCAATCCTTCTCTCTTCGCGTCCTCAATCGCTTGGCAAGATTGACCCAGCTCTGCATCCACAGTGATAGACGCTTGTGCATCCACATCAGAGGAACGATCCTTTTCCTCAGGACCTTTCACCACTACCACCTCTTCCTTCTTGGGGCTTTGACTTTTCTCCTTCTTCTTCGTCTTTCCCACGACGTTTGACTTTGTGCGCATTTTCGAGGCTTTTTCCCCTGCAGAAACCGCCGCATTGGATGATGATCCACCCTTCTCAATGTTCGCCGGCATCTTCTTCGGCTTTGGAACCATGAGGGTATAAGGATCTTCGATAGCTGCAGTTTTCTTCTTCTTTTTGACCTTTTTTACCTCCTCCTCAACGGCAACCTCCGTCTCCGAAGTCTCAACCACCTCCTTTTCGGCAGGAATATCCTTGCTGGACTCCCTTTCTAGGGACCTCTTTTTCCCTCTTTTGGGATCTCTCACTTCTTCCACGTTGGCTCGCTCAAACCATATCCTCAGGTCATTGACCCATTCTTCCACCTCCGCCAGCGAAACCTCATACGACTTCACTATTTCGTGAAGTTCCAGCAAGGACAGCATACCAGTGGTCCACGAACACCATTCTCTATCCATCTGGTCAGCGTCTCCCTTGAACTTCAGGAGTTTGAACAGTGGGTCCGCCTCTGCACGAGCCAAATCTGACTTGCCATTGGACAGAAATGAAATCGCCTCCATCAACAGTTCCACCATTTTGGTATCATCGTCGTAAACCATGAAATCCTCCTCACCATCATCGAACCGTTCAGGAGAGATCTCCTTTTCTCCACCTTTTGAACCAGAACTTCTCCTTGGACCATCCCTTGGGGGCGTCCTTGGAGACCTTGGCCTCTGTTCATCCAGCGGATTACCATGCTCAAAGACGCACATGTCCCCATAACGACACTTCCCAGACTGAGCAAACTGGATACACCTTACTCCAGTTGCGTCATGTGAGAACGCACATTCCTTTCCAGCGAAGCAGGGTCTCCCCGCCACATAGTACTTGCACCAATACGATTGCAGCATCACATCATCTTCTGAATGGATGAATTTGCAGTTTTCACCAAATTTGCAGCGATCTTTTCCCCTGCTGAACCAATAGCAGAAGCCTTTCTTCCTCTTCTCCAAGCGCTCCGCCTCGTACCGGTCCATAGGGCGATTCTGCTCTACATGAACATTGCCACGTACCTGAGAACTGCTCCCTTCACCCAAGATGCTATCAGTATTTGATGCTTGGAGTACAGCTGGAAAACCTGGCCTTGGTCCTACCACCTTCATGATTGGTTTTCCGCCAGCTCCTGAGCCACGCTGAGACGATCCAAAAACATTGAACATTTTCATGAAGGCCTTTCTAGCGCCGATCTTCTGCACCCTTTTGATTGGATGTTTCATTGCTCCAACCTTGCATCCAGATACGTTCAAACGACACAACCTCCTATACCCAGCTCTATACCCCTTCTTCCAAAGAGCCATAAGAATTCTAGAGGCAGTAACATTCTCCACCTCTACCTTTTCCAACTGTCCCTCACTTTCCGGAACAAACCCATCCAACCCATCCATATCTGAAGACCTTTCCATCTTTTTTGACACCACGTCGTCGAGGTAGTCTTCCGAGATCCAGGGTAAGTTCCTCTTAGAGGAAAGATTGTCACCATTGTCTGGTCCTTCACCAGGATACCCCTTGGTGCTGTCAAAGATCTTACCAGTAGCGCGGTCCTGCGTAGAGAAATCCCAGTTGGAAGCAACGCGAGAGTACACTGACCACAAGAAAATCCTTGTGCTAGCCAGTCTTGACGACCCACTGGATGTCTCCTCTTCCGGAGAAACTTCTGGCGCTTTGCCATCCCTTCCAGTGTCAGCAATTGTCTCACCTCCAGCATCTTCAATGGGAATAAGGGATTCATTGTTCCCTGGATCAAGTACCGCAACTTCCTGTCCAAGAATTTCCAGCACAGTTGTTGAAGGATCCACTTCTTCATCAGCATCGTCGTCCATCCTTTTCCAGAGAACCTCCAATTGATCAGCGCATGTCGCCGCCTGAAGGAACTCCATCAATTGAGCCCTCCCGCGCTGCCAGAGAAATTCCAAATTCACCACTGACCCTTGGCCTCCTAGGGTAAGGAACGGAGCAACCAATTTGGCTACCCTCGCCATAAGTTCGACGTGAACTTCCATGCCTGGACTGCGGCTCCAATCGTAGGCAATTGCCTCCATAGCAGTTCCAAACTTATCAGTATTTCTGAATTCCCCTTCCAGACCAATGCACCCATCACCGAAAGAGGATAATTTCCCACCACTGGCAAGCACGGATTATCATGGAACGAATGATGCAAATCACCATAATGTCCTTGATCTCTCCTTTGAAAAAGGAGTGCCCCAGTCCCTAGCTGGGCATTCAATTCATCCACTTGAACCATTTCAGCACATATCCTCTGCGCTGCAGTCGCTATTGCCGGCCAGATGGTACGATCGGTCAAACCGCGACGCATAACCCAATCAGTTGTTGGCGACTGAATCAGCGTTCCTGGATCATACACCATAACCACCATCGCACCATCATCCATTGACTGATCAGCATCGTCCTCCAGTGCCAGGTTCAATTCCTGTTCGCTTGCACCTTCGGATGACATGCTAATAACCAAATTTCGATCCATCTTATTGGACCCCTTCTGACAGTCCCTTTGCCCCACAGGCAACTTGCCGACAGCAACCTTCCAATAAATCCGACTCAGAAGGCCTTTAATAAGCAATTGCTGAGGGTCCTTCTTCACCGGACGAACATCCAATGTCTTCGCACCATCACCACGGAGTTCATTGCTCCCACCTTCTCCTTCTTTTTGGTCAGTCTCCTCGCCAGAAATTTGCACTGCTCCTTCCAGCGCCGTCTCCTGTCCAGCCACTTCTTGCCCAGGAAGAACTTGAGCGCTTTCAGATACATTCACCTGTCCAGCAACACCTTGCCCAGGTAAAACCTCATCCGTGGAGCCCACCGCCAGCGAACCAACTATAACTGGGCCATCCCTTGCTCTTTTTTGAGACTGTTCAGTTCGACGAGAAGGTTGTGGTAGCGAAAAAACTTGAGAAGTCACTTCTTGGCGGGTCTCCCCCCGCGACGCTTTGTCGCGCCCTTCGCCAAGGTGAACCGATTTTTTCTGCCCATCATTGGGGCTTGAAGAACCAACCATCGGAACATTGCCACGAATCGCAGTTCTCTGTGAATCCCTTTCTCGCAAAAAGATTTCCCTCATGCGTCGCGCGGCATTGGTCTCTTCTTCGCTTGAATCGCCTGAGGAATCGTCATAAGAGACCAAAGCCTCTGCCTGATCATCATCATCCACCACATCTGCCCACGCTCTGCTGAACCGACACGACAACCCACCACGAGGCTTCAGTTCCAGTGGTTTTGGCTTTTCCACCACTTCCGCCGGGCTGCACTCGCCGTTGTGAGCGAGAGCGTGGCACCTGTCGCACCTGTTTTTTATCCAGCAAGGGCCTTCCCCTTTTTACAGGGTTTGATCTTGACCGATACTTTTTTGTTGGCGGGTTCACCGGCGGCATTCCAACTCCCACCAACTGCAGCTTCTGTACGCACAGCGGAGACCTCTGCGCAAGCGTCCAAGCGTCACGGTACTTGACCTTATCAAAAAGCTCCCGATAGGAGCCTCGCGGCATTGTTTTTGCACCGGAGCCTTCAGCTTCACGCACCTGAGCGAGGATTCGCACCGCCTCTCTTCCAGCTTCCTTGCTCCCAGAAGATTGTTGTACCCGTACAGATGCCTCGGAAGGAACTGCTTTTTCCGGTCCCTCCGGACGATATCGGACACCACCCACCAATTGCAGAATTTTGCATGCTGTCACTTTGTTGATCCCTTGGTCAACCAAATCCTCCACAAAGATGAACTCCTGCAGGTCCGACACGTTGGTCACACCAAGTGTAATCATCACCTCACTCACATGAGGGGTATACACCCAAAGGTGTTCGTTGCGAGCCATCCAATTTTCAATTGGCTCCTCTGGATTTTGAAGCAGAGTACCAGTGGACTCAGCCACCGAATTCTTTTGTTCATCATCTTCTGCTTCATCCAGGGTACCCTTTTCACCTTCTTTTTGTGACACATTGGTCATTTGCAGCGCTTTTGGTACTGAGGATGATGAAGATTCAGCTCCCCCACTCGCAGGTGGCTGAAAAGTGCTCCTGTCCGAAATCTCCAATCCTCTCTCTCTTTCAAACCGGACCTGATTGGCCACATGTACCAAGTGTTTCAGGTGCGCCAGCCGCTCATCTGACATCTCGTCGTGGGAAAATCTGCAGGAATTGAACCGCTTACGGCAATGTCCTCTGAGGTAATAATCGAAACAGCAATGGTGGAACCCCGCGTCCCTTAGTGCCTTCCTGGAAGCATTGTCCCAAGCTTTGCCGGGTTCCCAAGTCCCTTCCAATGCTATGTCATCGTCGTGAAGATACCTGCATGTACTCCCATACTTGCAACCACCTTGATTGTAATATAGACACAGCCGACTTTTTGGCTCACCCAACATAGGTTCACCCTTTGATGCACCTTTACCAAAGTTGTACTTGGCCCGGAAGGCTGAATCCTCCCGCTCCTGCTGTGCCTCATCCACTGTGCCTTCCTCTGTAGGAGGGTCACCAATGTTCCCATCCTCATCTCCAGCTTTTTGGCTGCTCCTTGGCTCAGTTGGTCCACCCCCTGGCCAACCTTCACCATAACGACGATGCTCATAGGAACACTCATCACCATTGCGACACCTTCCCTGATTGAAGAACTTGCACAGCTTGCTGTATCCAGGTGACACAGTCTTTGGAGTCATGTGAACCTTTTTGTACTGGTCAGGATCCATGTAGGCTTCCATTGGCTTGCCCTCCCTTTTACTCATGGATTCCACTGCACCATCAAGCTCCTGCAAAAATCGCTTGGTGTCCAGCCAAAGCGCGTTCCAAAGCTCATCTTTCCCTTGACTCAGCACCGTTGCCACCGCTTCACCCACAACTGGTCGAGTAAATCTCCTTTTCCTACATGCCAGTTCGAAGAGCGCGTTGTGGTACTGTTTTCGGGAAAAGGTGATCCTCTCTCCCAAGCCTGTGCCTTCTGTACCATCGGGCTTCCAACCATCACTTTGCAAGATGCCATACGCGCGCCGAGCTTCCGCATTCAGGAATGCATGGTCTGCAACACACTCCTGTATCTCATCCATTGGACGACCCAACAGCATCCCAGTGATTTTGCCCACATAGGCCTTATCAGCGTTTCCATCCTCAAGAAGAGCTTTATAGATCTTTTCTCCATAGAGTTGCCTTTCCTCTCGTTCTTCTGAGGATAACTCCTGATCGGCAAACCCTTCATCGGATTGCTCTTCCTCCCGTTTCCAGTCCCATTGACCGTCGGAACTTTGGTACCATTGACCAGCATACCATGAATCTGTCCACCACGTACTCCAGCCGCTGTCTTTCCATTTGCGCAGCGTCGAAGAAGAGTCCTCCTCGTCCTCTTCCAAAACCAGAAAGGTGTCCAAGATCACGGTACCATCATCTTCCACCCTTTTCACTGTTCCATTGACAGTATCACCAAATTTGAAAGGAGATGTACTCTTCCCTTCCGCAGGAATCAGTACATTCAAATCGCCATAGTCCAAAAAAGCTCCATGCCCATTGATGCAGCGTACTAGACCAACGATCTGATCTCCCTCTTGATAGCAATGCTTCCCAGGTGTATCCAAGGCTCCCGCTCTGGGCACTTTCTTCGTTGGTTCTTCAGAAACCGGAATTGTTTCTTCGGCTCCCGGAACATCCCTTGTTTCCACCTTGGAGGCAAACTGCTTGTCCTGCTCCACGAGTCCCACAGGCTCATCTCCTTTGCTCTCCTGGATTTCACGACCTTCCTTTTTTCCAGCCAATGGCTTTGCCTCATCTGTTGTAGTTCGCTCGGTGTCGACTTCCGGCGATCTTCCAGACGGCAATACTTCCCCCTTCATGGGAGCGGACCCATCATTGGAGTCTTTTGTCACACCTTCTGCAGCAGGCAAATTTTCTTCCACTGCAGGGCGATTGGATTGCTCATCCACGGCAGGTACATTTTCTTCCACCGCAGGCTCCTTTGGCTCCATGGTTTCCAAAGGAGAATTGCCACCATCATTGACCACAGCTGCCTCATCGGCTCCGGTGTAGCCCTTGCCATTTCGTTCCTCGCGGCTAACTTCAGGTTGCACCAGTGCGTCCACCTGTGAACCTCCGTCATCAGCTGCTGCGGAGACCTGCGCCCCATTGTTGCAGTCGCCCGTGGAACGTGACACCATATGCACCTCAACCCGTGCTTCTTTCGCACTCCAGGTACTATCTGGCGCATTGACCCGCGCATCATTGGCGCTCCAGGCCTCATCTTTCAGATCTTCCGTGTCTCCAGCTATTCCAGAAGCTTCTTTTTCTCCCTGAATGGCAAGATTCTTGGCACCAAACGAAGAGACCTCCTCAGTCGTGACGCACAACTTTTTCCCTCCGTCCTCCAAATCTCCAGGATCACCTTCCTGAACGACAGGTACCACATCCACCACTCTCTCTTCTGCAGCCGACACAGTTCCAATCTCCACATTGGGCATTTTTTCTTCTGGACCCACCGATTCCACCGCTGCCACACCCTCAGAAAGCGCTTCCATTCCTTCCCGATCCAGATGTTCTTCAGCGATGTCTGCTCGGATCCCAGAAATCCCTTCCTCATCAGGAGAACCCGAGGTCGGGGCGTCACCACCAGCCCTAAGACCGCTATCCCTGATAGTAGAGGAAAAATCCTTTTCACCTACACTATTTACACCGCTGTTGACACTTTCCACGCTACCCTGTTGTGCCCTGAAAGACTCAGTAGGCGACGAGGACGAAGTAGTACCCAGTGCTGGCTCTTCTTCCACAGGGACAATGCCCATTCCAACACCAGACCCTTCACTGTTTCCAGCCATCCCAGTCTTCTTCGGCAACACCCATTGGGTATCTCCCGTGTCTAAGCAGTAAAGATATTCTCTCCCATACTCGTGAAAATGGCGTTCCCATGTCTTCCCATCACAGTCGATGATTGGAAGGTCAGCAGCTTGAGACACTTTGCCTCCACCATCAGCGTATAAGTCTTCATCTGACTCCTGCTGTATTCTTGCTGCCTCCAATTCCAGGATTTCTCCTTCTCTCATCACCATAGCAACAGGAACGACTCCTTCTGCGTCCCCAACGACGAGGATACTGCTTTTTGTCGCAGCAACAGGCGCAGTTTCTTCCGCTTCACCTGTCAACAGATCACCACTTGCAGCCGCGAAGCTCACTTTGTTGCGAGCTCGCTTGGAAACAGGGATAACATCCCCAACCAGCTCTGTCTGGCACCCTTGCTCCACCATCTTTGACGTAGAGGAGCTTGTCGTTGGCGCTCCCGTTGATTCAGCAGGTCCCGCAGCTCGAAGACAAAGCCCATGTTTACTCAGAAGGCGCAGCAAAACTGCTTCCATCTGGTCTTCCAGTCCTTCCACCACCGGCTTCTCTCCGCCACGCATACCACCAGCATCAACCAGAGCTTCCACATTGGGAACAACTTTTTCACCCGTTGCAGACCTTTTGACACCACCTTCACCTTGATCGCCCACATTGGAGCTCGATGATGCCGTACCAGTCCGTAACCAGTTGGTCGCCATGGCTTCAACTATCACCCTAAAGCCGAAACACAGACCGCAGGGAACCTAATTTGGGCTCATAACCTACGGGGGCAACCGAAAGGGAGAGGAAACCAACCCCAACAGTCGCCAAAGATTTCACCCTGAACCAACCAGCAAACAACAGGAACTCAAAACTTCTTTTTGCTACCAGGCGCATGGCCCAGTCTTGAGCCATGAAGATTACCGGGTACATTGACCCTTTCAACTCCCAACACCAACTCCTTTCTACAATACCAACTGCAGCTCCGCATAGGGTTTAGGGTTTAGGGTTTAGGGTTTAGGGTTTAGGTTTGGGGTTAGGGTCTAAGTAAGGTCCAGGGCTCAGGATTTTGCCAACGTGCTTTTGAGGGTTTTGAAGAGGGCTTTTAGTGGGCTGAGGTTTTAACCCCTGAACCCTAAACTAGGAGGGTTTAGGGTCAAGCTTCCCGCAACCTCTGAGCCGTAGACCCCAAAACCCCAACACCCGACTCCTAAACCCTAAACCCCAAACTCCAAACGCTAAACCCTAAACCCTAAACTCCAAACCCTAAACCCTAAACCTTACACCCTAAACCCAAAACCGTAACCCTAAACCCTAATCCACCCATCCCGCAAGCCCCAAACCTCACAGTGGACCCTAAACCCAAACCCTGAATACCCCGGGGTTAAGGTTCAGGTTTCAGGGTTTTGGGCTTAGGTTTCAGGGTTTCAGGGTTTCGGGGGTATTGGGGTTTTGGGGTTTTGGGGTTTTGGGGCTTTGGGTTTAGCAACAGTCCTGAATACGGATTATCATAGGTGGTACTATAATCCCTATTAAGGACTGTTAGTATAAGGGGGAACCTCCCAAGGTTTAGGGTACCTTAAACCCTAAACCCTAAACCCTAAACCCTGTGTAGGGTTTGGGGGAATACCGGAGCGCTGCCTCGGCTTCAGCTGGAGACTGGTCGGCTGGAAGGCGACGAGCATCACTACCTGCTTGGAGGTTCATGGTACTTAGCAACCCAATTATAATTGTACTTATAACCCAAGTGTAACCCAATTGGGGTACTTAAGAGGTTTATAAGTGGGTTATAACTACACTTATAGTTGGGTTGTAAGTACCCTGAACCTCCGAGTGCAGTTTCGGGCTTCAGGTCTTGGTAGCCCAATCACCACATGGGAGTTTACGGGACCCTTAGTATAGACTAGTTACTTTAGACGGGAACCCAGAACACAGAAGCATGGAAAGTGGTGGGTTTGGGGTTTAGGGTTTCCCCCCCCTCCTGTGGTTCATGGTCTGTGCTTCATAGTTCATGGTGCATTTATGGTTCAGGCGTAGCTGGGGTTTAGAGTTATGTAGGCTTCATGGCTTAGGGTCAGGTGTAGGTCCAGGGTTTCACCTCTCCCTGGTTGCGCGCTGGGTTTATGGTTCAGGGTTGAGGGTTCAGGTGCTTAAGGTTTCAGGCCTGCCCTCTTGACTTCCGTGGTTCATGGCGGGGTTTTAGGGTTCAGGGTTGCGGGTTTTTGCGAAGGGCTTCACTCTTCTCCCTTTCCGTCCCTAGAACTGCTTCTATTCTCCGAAAACCCGGCGTCCTTGAATCCAAACATTCTACACCGTGCTCAGAAAGTCTACGGCCGCCTTACGGCGTCCGCAGTGGAGGATGTGGCGCCACACCTCTTAAGGGGTAAAAGGAGATGCAGTCCCAGTAGCCCCTGAATAACCTCTAAAGAACCCCCAAGGTCCCTTACTTGAACCTCTTCCGAAGCTGCTTGGTGGGGTTGATGGTTCAGGGGTTGGGGGTTTCGAAGGTTTTGGGTTCTGGGTTTGGGTTTAATGTCGTTCGGGCCCTAAACCCTAAACCCTAAACCCTAAACCCCAATGAAGTTTAGGGCTGGGTGCCAGGATCCCAAATGCTCTATTAGATTTTAGGGCTTAGGGTCCAGGGCTTTCGGTTTAGGGTCGAGGCCCTAAACCCCCCCAAAAATCGGGTGGAAGGCTATCTGGGGTTTGCCGCAGAGCGACCTCAGGAGGGCTCTTCTAAAGACCTTGAAGGGGTCCCAAACCCCCCAAAATCGCCCTAACACACTGTGTTAGGGCGATTTTGGGGGGCTTGCCCGCAAGCCCGGGTGTAGGGTTTAGGGTTTAAGGTTGAGGGTTGAGGGTTGATGGGTGCTGTGACGGGCGCCAGGATTGTGATGGCTCTAGTTCAATGATAGGTGGTTCTGGAACCCATGCCAACCCCTAAAAACCCCAACTATGTCAACCACTAAAAACCCCAACTATACTACACCCCTAAACTCTAAGACCCTAAACACCCGAAAACCTGAACAACCCTCAAAAAACATGCCCAAAAACCTCTCACCCTCGATGGATCCAGCCCCCCCTTGGATCGCCTCCTGTGGGCCCAACTGCTTGACCTTCTCCTGCAAGGGTCGGTCGTCCCCGGAGGCCTGAAGGAATTGTGGAGTTAGGAGGTTTAGCGGGGAGGGTCATGGTAGTCCTTGAGCATGTCATGCGTCATTTTCCGGAGTGTACATGACATGAGGCAGGATCTGTATTTCCAGTATCTCCAAAGGCCGAATATGGGGAACTAGCCTCGTCAATGCTTTTCAAAACACGCTATGTCAACTACAGCAATAATTAAGCCTCCTGAACTCTCCCAGGAAGGGCTGGGAAGGGGAGGATTGGCTGAGCTTAGAGCTCACCTTGACCATTGGGGGGCAAGGTTTCAGTCCCGACCTCGTCTTCAGAGACCTCATCTTCAGACTGGTCCAACTCGGAAGTCCCCGTGGGGTGGTGCACGAGCCTGCTGGCACATACACGACTTCCCGCATTCCGACATCGCTATGCCCCCAGGAACGAGAAAGCTCCGGCCCTAAAACCTGGAACCCTGCACCCCTCAACCCTCAACCAGCCACCCTGATCCCTCAGCGCTCCACCCTAAACCCTAAACCCTAAACCCCTAAAGCCCCCAACCAGCAACCCCAAATCCTGAACCGCCTGAGCCCCCATGAGTTTCCCCTAAACCCTAAACCCTAAACCCTAAACCCTAAACCCAAAGAGGCCAAGGCACGCCGCACTTCGACTGCTCACAGTCCGGGCAAGGTGCAGCCGTGCAGCCCTTGGGATCCAAGGAGCTTAGAGGGATCAAGGGGATCAAGGGTTTGAGGGGTTTAGGGTTTAGGGTTTAGGGTTTAGGGTTTAGGGTTCAGGGTTCAGGGTTTAGGGTTTAGGGTTTAGGGCTTCGGGTTTAAGGTTTAGGGTTTAGGGTTTAGGGTTTAGGGTTTAGGGTTTAGGGTTTAGGGTTTAGGGTTTAGGGTTTAGGGTTTAGGGTTGGCTTAGGGGGGGTTTAGGGGGTTGGGCGGGGAGGGGAAGGTTAGGGTGTAGGAGCGGTTTAGAGGTTCCGAGGGGGGTTTAGGGGTTTTAGGGGGTTTAGGGGTTAGGCTTTAGGGGTGTAGGGGTTTAGGGGTTTAGGGCTGTAAAGGTTTAGTTAAGGGTTGAGGGTTGAGGGGTTCAGGGTCTTGGGGTTTAGGGTTTTAGGGGGTTTAGGGGGGTTTAGGGGTCGGGCTTGGGATACAGGGACTGGTGCTTAGGGCAGGATGGGTGCCGGCCAAGCACTCCTGAGCCCTACAACCCTAAACCCCCCAACCCCAAACTTGGGACATTCCCCCTTATACTGACAGTCCTGAATGGGGATTAGAATAGGGGTTACTATAATCCCTTTTAAGGCCTGCTAGTATAAGGGGGAGTCAGCAACCCCGCATCTTGCAGAGTTTTCGGTTTTCCCAAGTGGTTTTTAGGGCTCTTCTTCGCTAAAAAAGGGGACCCCTTATACACCCCTGATATGCCCCGTACAACCCCAGGGCCCATACTTCAGAAGCCTTTCAAGGAGGTACGGGACCATATTACAGGGCCATAGAACTACCCTTAGGTAAACACCCCAGACTCCGCAGGCCCCTTGAACATGCCAAACCGCCCCACCAAGCGCTCAACCTGAACTTATCTGGGGGTTTCCGAAAATAGGGGTACCCTTTTTGAAGAGTCCCTTTAAGGGGATTCTCTTCTATTTGGGGTGTAGACAGGGGTGCCCCTATTTTGGGAAATCCCCATCTTGTTTCCGAGCAGCGCAGCAACCACGCCGCCAAGGCCCTCGAGACTCGCGTCGATGAAGCGCAGAGCCTTCTGGCCCTGCACGCGCTTCTGGTGGTTTTAGGGTCTAGGGTTTAGGGTTTCGGGTTTACGTAGGGTTTAGGGTTTAGGGTTTAAAGTTTAGGGTTTTAGGGTTTTAGGGTTTTTAGGGGGAGGTAAGGGAAGCTAAACCCGCCAAATCCAACAATCTCCCAACCCCCCTGCCCCCCCAAACCCCAAAGCCCTGAACTGTTTCAAGCTCTGTCCTGGCACTCCTATGCCGCACGGGCCGTGCACCTCTGCAAGTACCCGGCCCTGCCCCTTCAACAGGGTGCCTTGATTGAAGTGCTTAGGACTTCTTAAGGGGTTGGGAGGTGTCACAGCGTTTCGGGGCCTCGGCATTGAAGACATACACCCCATTGCTTCGTAGAGCACGGGTTTTGGAGAGGGTTCTTTCTCTCAAGCAAGGAGAGCCCCAACTTAGAACTAGAATCCTAAAACGCCCTGAATCCCTAAAACCTCAAAAGCCCTCAAACCCTAAACCCTAGGCTCAGCCCCTCAGCCCTATACCCTACCCTAACCCCTAAACCCTCAACCCTACACGCTAAACTCCAAAACCCAAAGCCTAAACCCTAAACCCTATACCCTATACTCTGAAATATACTCTGACACCCTCAACCCTAGACTCCAAACCCTAAAAACCCAAAGCCTAAACCCTAAACCCTGAACTCTAGACCCGAAACCCTAAACCCTAAACCCTAAACCCTAGACCCTAAACCCCCTAACCCCAAACCCGAGAACCCGAAGCCCGCCTCGGGCACTTCGGCGGTCGGGGGTGAGAGTTGCATGGTCCACCCCGAGGCTTTCCCGAAGTAGGCGCTGGCCACCTCTTGCTTCTTCGGGGGGACTTGCCTTTTGGAGGCCAAAGGAACCCTAGTAGGGTTTAGGGTTTAGGGTTGAGGGTTGGGGTTTAGGCTTCAGGGTTTAGGGTTTAGGGTTCAGGGTTTACGGTTTGGGATTTAGGGTTTAGGGTTCAGGGTTTAGGGTTCGTGCACCTTCATAGGAGTTTTGTCGTATGACCCCAAGCTTAGGGTTCATCCGGTCCCAAGGTTAGCAGGCCTTAATCCTAAACGCTCTAGAGGATCATGGGAGGGGCTTAGGCTTTAGGGCACTGTTGAGGTTTTTAGGGTTTAGGGTTTAGGGTTTAGGGTTTAGGGTTTAGGGTTTAGGGTTTAGGGTTAGAGGCTCAAGGTCTAGGGCATAGGGCTTAGGGCTTAACAGGGTCATGAGCCATGGGCGGGGCCTGCCGCGGCGTTCGTGTGAGGCGGTCTTCCAGTCGATGCCTTCGGGGCTAAGGTCTCAGGTTTTGGGCGTTTTTGGGTTACACGGTTACACGGTTTATAGGCTTCAGGGTTCAGGGCCAAAACACAAATGACCAATTCCACTCTGCTTCCGAATCCCACAGCCTTTGAAGAGACCGTTTAAGGCGAAGGGTTTCGAAATTTAGTATTGAAGGCTCCCACAATTTCCCGCCGTACACCTCCAGACATACCCCCCCTCAGTGGCCCGACCAAGTACGGAACCCAGCACCCGCCGACGCTAAACCCTAAACCCTAAACCCTAAACCCTAAACCCTAAACCCTAAACCCTAAACCCTAAACCCTAAACCCTAGACCCTAACCCTGAACCCTAAACCCTAAACCCGAAACCCGAAACCCGAAACCCTGCTTTGGGGGACGATGACTCCTAAGCCCGGAGCCCCGCACCTTTAAGAGCCTTTGAAGCCCTGAGCCCTCGAACTCTCTGACGCCCGAGCCCCTCAACGCCCTGGCGCCTCAACTTACTGGTTCTTCGTAGGGCTTAGGGTGTAGGGTTTAGGGTTTATGGTTCTGAGTAGGGAATGAGGGATGTGGGCACACTGAAAACCAACCCTTTCGAGCGGAAACAAGGCACCTCTTTCCCGAGCTCCCTTTTAAGAACCAAGTTTCGGGGGTGACCACCTTAGGGTCGCGAGTTGGGATCCTCCCAGCCTAAGTCCCAAACCAGCCTGACGATCTCTTGCCTCGCTTGGCCCAGGGATCCTGCGCAGGGTTTAGGGGTTAGGGGTTAGGGGTTAGGGTTTAGGGTTCAGGGTTAGGTTTTAGGGCGAGGTTTTAGGGCTTCGGGTTCAGGTTTAGGTTTAGGTTTAGGTTTAGGGGTCAATCTTCCAGGGCACCTTCATGCGGCTTACGCAGCAGGGTCACAACCGACGATTCAAGTGCACAGGTGATCCCACGAAGGTTGTGGCTTACGTAACGTTGTGTGGAGATGCACCCTGTCTTGCACGGCGGCGTGGGTTTAGGGTTTAGGATTTAGGGTTTAGGGTATAGGGTTGTAATTGCACTGCTTGCGTGGATGGCCAGTGGCCAGTCCCATGTGACAAGTGCGCAGGTTCTAAGTTCTAAGGAGCAAAGAAACCTAAACCCTGCAACCCAAAAATCCCTCAACCCCAGAACCTAAACCCTCAACCCTAAAACCCTACAAGCCAAAAACGCTAAAAAACCCTCAAAAACACCGAAAAGAACACCTTAAAAACCTTAACCAAAAAAACCTTTAAACACCTCAAAAAACAAAACGAGAAACACCAACAAAATACCTAAAACCTCTCAAACCCCTCAAAGCCCCCTAAGACCCCCAAAAGCCCCCTAACCCTGGGTGCCTTCGGGAACGGCCAAGGGTATCAGGCAAGCGCCGCGCTGGCGAAGGAGCCGGCCAACCCGGTCACAGGCCGCGCGGGGCTCCTGAGCTGAAGGGCTTTTGAATGTTTTTGTTTTTTGTGGAGGGGGGGGGGGGGGGGGGGGGGGGTTTAAGGGGTTTAGGTTAACTCCTAAGGTTTCAGGGGTTGCGGGTTCAGGGACTTGGGGTTGAGGGGTTTGGGGCTTTTGGGGTCTTGGGCATGAGGCTTTTGGGGGGGGGGGGAGGGGTAGGGTCTAGGGTTTAGGGTTTTGGGTTTTGGGTTTTGGGTTTAGGGTTTAGGGCTTAGGATTTAGGGTTTAGGGTTTAGCGCTTAGTGCTTAGGTTTAGGGTTTAGGGTTTGGGGTTTAGGGTTTAGGGTTCAGGGTTTAGGGTTTAGGGTGTAGGGTGTAGGGTGTAGTTTAGGGTTCAGGGACCAATTGGAAGGCCCGATCAGGAGCTTAGGGTTTAGGGTTTAGGGACCAACTGGAAGGCCGAATTAGGAGCCAAAATCCCCGAAACCAAACATCCATAAGTCGAGTACGAGCCTCATGTCAACGAGTCATGCGGGCTGATCTAAGTAACCCTAAACCCTAAACCCTAAACCCTAGGCCCTAGACCCTAAACCCTAAACCCTAACCCTAAATGGGTCCCTGGTCCCTGCCTAGGTCTACTGTTGCAATGCATTTCGGGTTTTTTGGCGTTCGAGGGTTCTAGGGCTTAAGAAACCCTAAGCCCTAAGCGCTAAACCCTAAACCCTAAACCCTAAAAATTAAACCCTAAACCCTAAAAGTTCTTGGGCTTCAGGGTCTTAGGGCTTTCACGGCCTTAGGGTTTACCAGGCTCAGGAACGGCCCAGCACCCGGAAGCCCTCTTTGACATGCTTGAAGTTTTTACGGGGGCTCCGTGGAGGCCTTCGTAGCTCTGGGGCTTTTAGAGAACCCCAAACCCTGAACCCTGAACCCTGAACCCTGAACCCTAAACCCTAAACCCTAAACCCTCAACCCTCAACCCCAAACCCTAAACCCTAAACCCTAAACCCTAAACCCTAACCCTAAACCCTAAACCCTACAGCTGTTTTAGGGCTTTAGCGGCTTCAGGGTTGCAATGAGGTCCCGGCCAGCTCATGAAAGTCTGGGATGCGGAGCCTCGGCTTCTTGCACGAACTTCGGGCATGAGGCACCTTACTCCCCTCTAAGGGATGATGCCCTAAACCCTAAACCCTAAACCCTAAACCCTAAACCCTAAAACCCCCCGAAAGGCTTTCTCTGGTTTAGGTTTCAAGGTTCAAGATTCAGGGTTTAGGGCTTAGGCTTCGGGGTTCAGGGTGGTTCTTGGTAGGGACTTCGGGAATGAGGTACCTTACTCCCCCCTAAGGGCTGCTGCGCCCCAAGCCCCCCCAAAAGGCTCTCTCTGGTTTAGGTTTCAGGGTTCAGGGTTCAGGGTTGAGGGTTGAGGGTTCAGGGTTCATGGTTTAGGGCTCAATATTAAACCCTGTTAGGGTCTCTGCTATCAGAATCTCCATCGGGCTTCGGGTACCCAAAGAGCACAAGGTTCAGGGCTTCCAAAGAAGGAAGGCGTAACCTCTCGGATCTTGGGTCTACGGTCCAAGGAGTAGGGATAGGATTAGGGGGACCCTTGGGGATATAGACCTTCTGAATAAGGTCCCTTTTTAAGAGATCCAGAAGAGGGTTAAGAAGGGTTCCCTTTTAAGGGTCCCCCCCTTCTCCTACGTAGGAAGGAGAAGCTGTAAGAAAGGGCTTGAGGTCGAGGACTCACCGTGCAGAATCACTGGCAGGGCCCCACATTCTGGGTTGCAGCCCCGAAAATTCCCCATCATCAGCCAGAGGGCTCCTCCTCTTTGTCCATAGCCATGAGTACTGAAATCCGGGCCCCAAGCTTTGGGGGGGGTCAGGGTTTCGTTTCAGGATTTGGCCGCGTCTTTGTGGTGGACTCTCCGCGTCGTTGAGGCCACTTTCGGCTTCATGGGGGGTTGCTGGCTAAGAGTTCGATGACCTCAGGAGAGTTTATGCAGCTCGCGTCTGCAGCTAACAACCAATCTCGAAGCTCAGACTCAAGCTAAGGCGATGTAAACTCAAGCATCCTCATTGGTGTGTTGTCTGACAGCTTCTTCTTGAGCCCAAGGCACGTACAGGCAGTGCACACAAGGCCAAGTCCCAACAACACTGCAAGCCTCGCGCTGGAACCCATAGAAACCTTCGACCCAGAAAGCCCCCTGGTAAAGCCAATATAGGGGTCGGAATAATTACCTTTATAAGTATACTACAGTAAACCCGCCAAACCCTGTTCCAATTATTCAGGCCCCGATATTGCAGTACAGCCGGAACGGATCGCAAACATTGGGACTGGCTCGACGAGCTCGAAACTTATTTGCAACCGGGGGCTTGAGAATCTGTCGCTCGGCATATACGTGGAGGTTTACGAAAAAAAGGGACCCGGAATGTGCAGTTCCCGAAAGAGGAGGATTCCCGTAGAATCAGGACCCCAATAAGGTACCCCTGAATTTCGAAAAAAAAAACCCAAAATTAAAACAGCAAGTACACACAAGCACATGTCCAATTTGGAGCGGGGTCCCTTTTCGGGGTACCCTGAAGAACCGGGGCCGCCTCCAAAATATGGACCACGAAAGGAACCCTAAACCCTAAATCCTGAACCGTGGACCGTATGTTAGAGAAATGGCCACATGTGCTGGAAAGTATGTGTGTTTGGACCTGTTTGGAAGGAGGTAAGCAGCGAGCGAAGGACAGAGCAACAGAGAGAAAGAGAGAAAGAGAGAAAGAGAGAAAGAGAGAAAGAGAGAAAGAGAGAAAGAGAGAAAGAGAGAAAGAGAGAAAGAGAGAAAGAGAGAAAGAGAGAAAGAGAGAAAGAGAGAAAGAGAGAGAAAGAGAGAAAAAAAGAGAAAGAGAGAAAAAAAGAGAGAGAAAGAGAGAAAAAAAGAGAGAGAAAGAGAGAAAAAAAAAGAGAGAAAGAGAGAAAAAAAAAGAGAGAAAGAGAGAAAGAGAGAAAGAGAGAAAGAGAGAAAGAGAGAAAGAGAGAAAGAGAGAAAGAGAGAAAGAGAGAAAGAGAGAAAGAGGGAAAGAGAGAAAGAGAGAAAGAGAGAAAGAGAGAAAGAGAGAAAGAGAGAAAGAGAGAAAGAGAGAAAGAGAGAAAGAGAGAAAGATAGAAAGAGAGAAAGAGAGAAAGAGAGAAAGAGAGAAAGAGAGAAAGAGAGAAAAAGAGAGAAAAGAGAGAAAAGAGAGAGAAAGAGAGAGAAAGAGAGAGAGAGAAAGAGAGAAAGAGAGAGAGAGAGAGAGAGAGAGAGAGAGAGAGAGAGAGAGAGAGAGAGAGAGAGAGAGAGAGAGAGAGAGAGAGAGAGAGAGAGAGAGAGAGAGAGAGAGAGAGAGAAGAGAGAAAGAGAAGAGAGAGAGAAAGAGAAAGAGAAAGAGAGAGAGAGAAAGAGAGAAAGAGAGAAGAGAGAAGAGAGAGAAAGAGAGAGAGAGAGAGAAAGAGAGAAAGAGAGAAAGAGAGAAAGAGAGAAAGAGAGAAAGAGAGAAAGAGAGAAAGAGAGAAAGAGAGAAAGAGAGAAAGAGAGAAAGAGAGAAAGAGAGAAAGAGAGAGAGAGAGAAAGCGAGAGAGAGGGAGAGAATGGAAGGTGAAACCCAGTAGCCCTAAGCCCTGAACCCCTAAAGCCTTTAAACCCCAAAGCGCCCCGAAGCCCCCACACCCCTAACCCCTGAACCCCTTAACCCCCAAACCCTTAACCCCTAAACCCCTAAATCCCTAAACCCCCTAAGCCCCCTAAACCCCGAAACCCCTAAGCCCCGAAACTCTAAACCCAAAACTCTGGAGGTCGCCTAAGCCCTAAACCCTGAACTGAACCCGAAACCCTAAACTCGAAACCCTAAACCCTAAACCCTAAACCTTAAACCCTCAACCCTAAACCCTCAACCCTCAACCCTAAACCCTAAACCCTAGACCGAGGACCTTGAAGCACCGGCTGCCCGCTGGGAAGGGTCACGGAAACCACCGGCCAGGCTTCCTCAGGGCTGTGGGGTTTAATTTAAAGGGCTGTGGGGTTTAGGGTTTAGGGTTTAGGGTTTAGGCTAGGGTGTGTAAGGACTCCGGTTTAGGGTTGAGGGTTTTAGGGTTCTAGGGCTCTAGGGTTCTAGGGTTCTAGGGTTCTAGGTTTCTAGGGTTCTAGGTTTGTTCTAGGGTTCTAGGGTTCTAGGGTTCCAGGTTTTGAGTGTTCGAGGGCTCGAGAGTTCCAGGGTTCTAGGGTTCTGGGGCTTTTAGGGTTTTAGGGGTCTAAGTATTATGGTTTAGGGTTGCGCCTGCCACCCCCCGCCCCCCCTCCCCGCTTCCCAAACACACCCTAATGCACACATCGTCCCTAGACCCTTTCTGGGCCCTGCTCAGCTTAGACGGCCTGGTCCCAAACCTCGCTATCCCTGGCGGCCAAATGGACCCTAAAACCAGGGGGTCACATACCCTCTACTACTGAGGCATAAGAACCGTCAACCCTGTTAGGGTTCAGTTGGTTTCTCAAGGAACACACGGAAGCAACTCCCCTCGCCTTGCTGCCACCAAACTCCTGACTTGCGTTGAGGGTTCAGGGTTTAGGGTTGTAGGGTTTAGGGTGGGGGTCTGGGGGCTGTATGGCTTGACTTGAAGGTTTGCGGGTCGCCAGTTTCAGTGGGTCGGAAAGTTTAGGGAGCAGGGGCTTTCGGGCTCAGGGTTCGCCCCTAAACCCTAAACCCTAAACCCTAAACCCTAAACCCTAAACCCTAAACCCTAAACCCTAAACCCTAAACCCTAAACCCTAAACCCTAAACCCTAAACCCTAAACCCTAAACCCTAAACCCTAAACCCAAACCCTAAACCCTAAGACTTCCGGTCGAGACCGGAGAACCCGCGCCTCGCATGCCACCCAGCCCCTCGAAAAAGCTTGGAAGCCCGGAGCTGTGTCAGGGCGAACGCCCGCAAACCCCGAAACCCTAAACCCACAAACCCATAGGGTTTAGGGTTTAGGGTTTAGGGTTTAGGGTTTAGGGTTTCGGGTTTAGGGTTTAGGGTTTAGGGTTTAGGGTTTAGGGTTTAGGGTTTAGGGTTTAGGGTTTAGGGTTTGGCCCTAAACCCTAAGCCCTTAACCCTAAACCCAGAAACGCAGAAACCCTAAAACCTGACCCCCCCCCCCCCCCCCCAAATCCTCCGAAACCGCAAACACCAACACCAGAACCCATGGCTGACAGCCCTTGAGAACTTCAGGCCTCGTCGTAGGGGCTTGAGGGTATTTCGGCTACACTCCCCTTAGAGCGACAATTCAGTTATAAATGTTTGCTACTCCCATGGGTTGTAGATCAAGAAAACGAAAGCAGAACTCAGCGGGGGTAGCAGGAGCTGAAGTGTCAGTTCTCGGTTCTTGAAACCTTTTCGGGGTGAGGTATGGGGTCTGTTCCTCTCCTTGGCGAGTAGGTCATAGCCGACTTCCTTGTAGACCTCCGTGCGCAGCCCTAATACCCAAAGCCCTTGTCAGGCCTAGGGTTTTGGGTTCAGAGCTTGAGGCAATTCTGAGGTCTTCTCCCCTGAAGCCCTAAGTTCTTACACCCTAAACCCTAAACCCTAAACCCTGAACCCTGAACCCTAAACCCTAACCCTAAACCCTAAACCCTAAACCCTAAACCCTCTCATAAGCCTCCTGCAGCTCTCTGAGAGGTTTCAGGGTGCGGGGGTTCGGGATCGATAAACCGAAGCTGGGGGCCTGATGATTGACTTCGGGCTGAGGGTTTCAAGGTTTAGGGTTAAAGTTTTAGGGTTTAGGGTTTAGGGTTTTTAGGGTTTTTAGGGTTTTCAGGGTTTTTAGGGTTTTTAGGGTTTTTAGGGTTGAGGGTTTTTGGGGCTTAGGGTTTTTAGGGTTTTTAGGGTTGAGGGTTTTTGGGGCTTAGGGTTCTTAGGGATTTTAGGGTTAAAGTTTTAGGGTTGAGGGTGTTTGGGGCTTAGGGTTTACGGTGTAGGGCCTTTGGGGTTTAGGGTCTTTTGGGGTTTAGGGTTTTTTGGGGTTTTGGGGGAGTTTTTTGGGGGGTTTTGAGGGTTTAGGGCTGAGCGGCTTTGGGACTTGGGGATGCAACAAGACTCCAACAGCCTCACTCCCAGGTCGCGGCCGGTATTGAAAAAACTTCCCCTAAAGCCCAAACCCTAAACCCTGAACCCTAAACCCTAAACCCTAAACCCCAAACCCTAAACCCTGAACCCTAAACCCTAAACGCCAAACTGTTTTGGAAGCGCTCCTTCATGTGGGGGAGGGGGGGGGGGGGATTCTGACGTACGAGCCTGGGGACCCTGACCTAGAACAAGCCGGTCGTCCCTGTCATAGGCCAAGTCCTTGTCGCTTCCGGCTGCGCAACTCACAGATGGTTTGCCATCGTGTTTGGCTGGCCTTCGCCAATCGCCCGAAGTCAATCAACGTGGCGGCAGGTTGTACAAGTATGCCCTACACCCAAACCCTAAACCCTAATCAGCCCTAATCCCTGATGGATTTGGGCCAAGTATCATGCCTGCCGCCAAACCGCAACAAGGGCACCGCGAGCGCTAGCGAACCGAAGTTTTTGCGGTTTAGCATTGCTTCCCCCCCTGCACCTGAAAAGAGCGAGCGCGCACGCGCGCACACGCGCAGGCGCATGCACGATTGAGGGCATCCAAGCTCGCTGTGTTGAGTGTGCCTTATTTAGTTCCTACCAGGTGCCTCTATGAAGGACATGGAGATGGAGAAGTCTTCACCACCTTGTCGACCTTAGCGCGGAGCGGGCTTATGACCGACAGAACCATCCCCCCAGGATATCAGCAATTGGATCTCGGACCCCCGTTTGAAAAGGGTTTATGGCTGAGGGCACATTCATCCAAATACACTTCAACAAGTCATCCACAGAAAAAGCCCGGTTAACTCAACTAGTTATGGGGCTTGCAATCCCACATCAAAATCGATTATTGGAAGAGCTAGGAGGGAACAAAGCGGAAGACAAAAACAACCTTCCTGAAAACAAGCCAGTATTATCACATGGAGATCACGACTTTCGTATCTTTTGTCGCTTAGATGTTTGTTGGCCGAAGACTCCGTGAGATAGTGAAAGATAAGAAGCTGGAACGAATGCATCTGAAAATGGACCCAAACTCCCCTAGTAACGTCCTAGGTGAATAGCATCCATCGATCTGGCCCCATACTCAGAACAAGGCTGAGTCCAGTCCAAATCAGACAGCGTCAACTGGAGATGAACGGAAGAAGTTCATCTAACGATGCCTAGCAACCACAGCTGCACATGCTTGCAGGCGCAGTAAATCTTTTTCAGACCTGCGTGCACAATGGTGCACACATGTCTGTGCACATGCTCTCCCTTGTTGCTGTCCAACGTGTCTGCTCATGAACACATATCCTCTGTGACAAAAGCCCACTTTCTGATTGGAGATACGCACTGGGACAATGGGAGCCGCTCTCGTGCCTGGGAGACCTAGGAGGATATGGGGGGGTTTCCGATATTAGTGGTACCCTATTGGGGTCCTTACTATAAGGAAATCCTACCATTTGGGGGTCAATGTTGGGGTCCCCTATTTTCGTAAACCCCCATATGTAAACGTTCCAAGGCCAGGGAGTAGGAAATGTGGAAGCATCTTGCAATATTCTACTTACTTCCCGAACTACAGGTGAGAGGATCTTTGCTGAAGATGCAAGCACCATCGCCTACAGGACACAAGTTTCTGAAGTTAGGACACATCCTTGTGTTCTTCCTATTCCTGTTCCTCCTACTCTTCCTCCTCCTCGTGCTCCGGCTCCCACTCATTCTCCTCCTCGCCCTCCTCCCCTCCTCCTATTCCTACTCCTGCTGCCCTTTCCCCACTCATCATCACAACCGCAGCTAAGCAAAGGCCCTTCATCCCCAAGCAGCCCTAAGCCGGATGCAGAGCTCCGTAAAGCCGCATTCAGGGCTCAGGGCTTGGCTTAGGCTTTTAGGCCTCACTGACCACGGATCAGGGATTTCGGAGGGCCTTTGGGCTGTTGGGGGCTTGGGGCTCGGGGCGGTTTAGGGTTTAGGGTTTAGGGTTTAGGGTTTAGGGTTTAGGGTTTAGGGTTTAGGTTTTTAGGGTTTAGGGTTTAGGGTTTAGGGTTGAGGGTTGAGGGTTGAGGGTTTAGAGCTGAGGGTTTAGGGTTTAGGGATTAGGGTTTAGGGTTTAGGGTTTAGGGTTTAGGGTTTAGGGTTT
The DNA here is from genome assembly GCA_905221605.1 of Symbiodinium natans. Lineage (NCBI taxonomy): Eukaryota > Dinophyceae > Suessiales > Symbiodiniaceae > Symbiodinium > Symbiodinium natans. The sequence goes on along the minus strand of CAJNDS010002787.1, from coordinate 47,459 downwards.
AGGGCGTGGGGATGTTCAGGGTTTTGGGCTTCAGGTCCTTGCAAGCCGAACCTTCCCAGAGGATCGGGCGTTCGAGGGCTTCGAAGATGGCGTTCAAGGATCGAGGGACAATTCCTCGCTCCTTGTGGTTGCCGCCTGGGTTTAGGGTTTAGGGTTTAGGGTTTAGGGTTTAGGGTTTAGGGTTTAGGGTTTAGGGTTTAGGGTTTAGGGTTTAGGGTTTAGGGTTTAGGGTTGGTGCTGCGCCATGGCCCGGATTTGTTCGGCGACTTTTTGAGAGGCTTAGTAGCCCAGTAACCAAAGAATAATAAGGGCACCCTTTTTTTGGTTGGCTACTTTATAAGGGAACCCAGAACCCAAAAAAAGGGCAAAGGGTAGCACAGGGCTACCAAGGAGGTCTAGGGCTCTGGGATAGTTGCCAACGGTTTGGGTCTACCGTAAACAGCAGACCTTCTTTAAAGCACATCTCCCTTTCTTAGATTCTTGAAGGGTGCTTTGGGGTTGGATTTGCATGATACTCTTTGGCACGCGTCCTGAGACACGCCAAACTTCATACTCATAGACACATGGGATTGGCTAAGTTCTCAGCATGTTTTGGGTACCCGAAATATTCGGGGCCGCCATATAACAGTAACTCAAAAAGGGACAATGATTTAGAGAAGTGACCATCAGCACTGAGAGTTAAATCTAATTTCTTGAGAGAGCACACGTGTGCAGGAACAAGGACTATCTAACGTCACAAACCCATACTGTAAGGGAAAAACATGGTAAAACGAAACCATGAGAACCTATGAGGACCCTCTACCCATCAACCTTAAACCCTCCCCTCAACCCTAAATCCTCACCTCCAAACCCTAAACCGTAAGGGTTTAGGGTTCTAGGGATTAGGGGCCAGGGTTTTAAGGCTTTAAGGGGCTTTAGGGATCTCTAGAAGTTCCAGGGCTCTTTAGGATTGTTTCAAGGTCGTTGAGGGTCTTAGAGGGCGTTCGGGGCCCTGCTTCCTTCTGAAAAGGGCAGGACACTCCTTGACTGCAAACTCCGAAAACACCCCCTGAAACCCTAAAACCCTGAAACCCCCAGAGCCCTAAAACCCGGGTCCTAAAACCCTAAGAGAACCCCGAACCAAGATGTCGCGCCAGTCAACTGGGGCCCTGGCAAATGGTGTACGTCTTGCCGCTGCCCGTCCTCAAGAAGAAACCCACATCCCTAAACCCTAACCCTAAACCCTAAACCCTAAACCCTAAACCCTAAACCCTAAACCCTAACGATCAGGCCGTGGGTCGGTCCGGGGAGGGTTTACGGGTTCGGAGGTTGGAGGTCTGTGCTTTTTTCGGGGGCAGCGGAGCATGGAGCTAGGGGGGTTTAGGGTTTAGGGTTTAGGGTTTAGGGTTTAGGGTTTAGGGTTTAGGGTTTAGGGTTTAGGGTTTAGGGTTTAGGGTTTAGGGAGTCAGTTCTCTGCCCGCGGCTTGAGGCCGGCGCTGTCCATATGCGAAGATGGTGCAGTTGACGCCATCTAATGCCCCGAGCACCAACTCCTGAGAGGCCGCCGAAGTTGAAAACTTAGTGGCAGAGTTCATAAGCCCCCAAAAAGTGTATTCTATAGGGGGTTATAGTATCCCAACAAGTGTAAAGTGTACTCACTCAGCTATGGATCTAAGGGTTCGACTTTGGACCCTTATGCCCGTACCCCTGGGTTCTTGGGGTCCCTTCTGAAGGATCCCTAAGGGTATATAAGGGCCATGAGAGGGTAGATCTAGGGTTTAGGGTTTAGGGTTTAGGATTTAGGGTTTAGGGCTTAGGGTTTAGGGTTTAGGGTTTAGGGTTTAGGGTTTAGGGTTTAGGGTTTAGGGTTTAGGGGCAACCTTTAGGGGTACATCCTTAAGGGTACGAGTCGACTGGAACCTCCCCAAATCAAATACCCAACAACCACAAGAGCCCAGGAGCCCAAATATCCCCGGTTCAAACCGGGACCTTCTGAAACATGCTTCTGGCCGCGGTTTGAGGTTCAGGGTTTAGAGTTTAGGGTTTAGGGTTTAGGGTTTAGGGTTTAGGGCTTAGGGTTTAGGGTTTAGGGTTTAGGGTTTAGGGTTTAGGGTTTACGGTTTAGGGTTTAGGGTTTAAGGTTTGGGGTTTAGGGTTCAGGGTTCAGGAGAGAATTGTGTCCTTCGCAGCGGCGTCGAAGACCGTGCGTTGAGAGGCATCTGGGCCGAAAACGCGTGCGAATCGGAAGCCGTACCTGCGAAGCTGCTACGTCACGTCTAAGGATGAGCCCTCGGCCTCGTATGGGACCCTGAAGGGCGGGAGGGGTACATAAGGATTGCACATGTATTGTATATACCTTCCCCCCAAGTTGGGGATTCTCGATCCACGTAAGGATGACACACAGCCCAGCGCACTCTTCCACCTGGTTGTTGATGACATCATCGCCTTACAGGACAAAGCAAGAAGACGTGCGATCGTCGAACGCGGACTGAGCTCTCCCAATATGGCACCCACTCCCTTCCTGGCAATCCACGAAGTTGCATTAGGGGGGATAAGGAGGGCATCCTGGAAGAGACCCTTAATCTTATTCCCTTATATAACTCTTCTATATACATACCTTGTGTATTCACTACATACCTAAGTAACCCCCTGCATTGCCCCTCAGGTCCCTTTTACGGGTCCCTCCGTTTGTCCCTTGATGCATGACTCGTCAAAGGAAAGGGGCCCTAAACCCGAAGCCCACCCAGCAAACCTAATAAACACACCAAACCCCTAAACCCTAATTAAACCTAAACCCTAAACCCTAAACCCTAAACCCGAAACAATAGCTAATTTCCGGCTCCCCCCCCCCCCCCCATCAACAGCCGGACCAACGCCTCGGGGTATCTGGACAACCACCTCCTTCTCCGCAGCTCGGACCTTGTCGGCTAAAGGAACTTAACCCATGCCCTACACCCTAAATCAGAATCCTCAACCCTGATACCAAGAACACGAGGAATCTGTGGGGAATTTTGGCCCCTAATGAGCCCGAAAGCGCCAAAAACCCTACATGAACTGTCAATACGTCCCTGTAGCCTTTTTAACCTCTAAACCTGCATGCTCTTTACCCTGACCCGCGGGGCGCAGCCCACATTCACAGGGGTTTTCAACCTCAATAACCACAATACCTGCAACCCCAACAGGGAAACGGGAAGGCGATGGGGTGTTGAGATTAAGGTTTCCTTAGTAGCCCAGTAACCATATTACAATAAGGGCACCCTTTTTGTGGTTGGCTACTTTATAAGGCAACCCAGAACCCAAAAAAGGGTAAAGGGTACCACTGGGCTACCCAGTTTAGCATTCAGGATTTAGAGTGCGGAGGTTCAGGTTGAAAACCGCATCAGCCCAAGGCCAGTTTGTACCCTAAACCCTGAACCCGAAAACCCTGAACCCTAAACCCTAAACCCTTGCTGGAAGGTCTGCAGGGAACGGAGTTGCACTCTTTCGGTAGAAATCCTCCAAGCTCTGTAACCCAAAACCTTGAACCCTCTTGCAAGCCCTAAACCTCTCTACTATAGCTTTCCCAACAATCCCAAAACCCTCAACCCTAAACCCGAAACCCTCAACCCCAAAAGCCTAAACCCTAAACCCTAAACCCTAAATCCTAAACCCTAAACCCTAAACCCTAAACCCTAAACCCGAAACCCTAAACCCTAAACCCTAAACCCTAAACCCGAAACCCTAAACCCTAAACCCTAAACCCTAAACCCTAAACCCTACCCTTCGCATGGCGCGGAACGTGGGGCGAAGGCTGCGGCGAAGGACGGAGGCGAGCCACCACTGAGATGTGCTCCTTTTGGGGGCTTCTTGGGGTTTAGGGTTTGGGGTTTAGGGTTTAGGGTTTAGGGTCTAGGGTTTAGGGTTTTAGGGTTTAGCAGTGGGGTTTCTTAGGGCTTTTTCGGGCTTCTTGGGGCTCTTCGAGCTTTGGGGGTTTTAGGGTTTAGGGTTCTTTAGGGCTTTTAGAGCTCTTAGAGGATTTTCCGGCTTTAGGGCTTAGGGCTTTTAGGAGTTTTAGGGCTTTCAGGCCTTTTGGCGCTTCTAGGGGCTTTTGGGGCTTTAGGGGCTTTAAGGGTTTCGGCCAGGTGCTCCTCTCATGGCTCTCGAGGCTTCTCAGGGTTCTCTCAGGGCATCTAGGGTTTAGGGTTTAGGGTTTTGGGTTTTGGGTTTTGGGTTTTGGGCTTGCGGAGCTTCATAAGCTCTGGGGCTTCAGGGGTCTACAGGAATCTCGGGCTTTAAGGGCTTCAGGGGCTTAGCGGCTTCTCAGGGCTTTAGGGGTTTTGCAGGCTTCAGGGCTTTGAGGAGTTTTAGGAGTTTTAAGATTTCAGGGGCTCCAAAAGCCCACACGCCTCCTCGACCCGAAGCCCCACCCGACCTAAACCCGAAACCCTAAACCCTAAACCCTAAACCCTAAACCCCTAAACCCTAAACCCTAAACCCTAAACCCCAAATCCTACACCCTAAACCCCTACACCCCTAAACCCCCATGCTGACAAGCGTGGAAGCTCGTCGCATCCTGCTCCCTGCCGGGATCGGACATGCCATGGCAGTGGCTACTCTCGGCTTCTGCTGGCGGGTTGGGGTTTAGGGTTTAGGGTTTAGGGTTTAGGGTGTAGGGTGTAGGGTTTAGGGTTTAGGGGTTTAGGGTTTAGGGTTTAGGGTTTAGGGTTTAGGGTTTAGGGTTTAGGGTTTAGGGTGTAGGGTTTAGGGTTTAGGGTTTAGGGTTGCGGGCCCCTGCACCCTGGACATTCTTCTCTATGCATTGGGATGTTCCCCCTTATACTTACAGTTCTTAAAAGGGATTCTAGTCCCCAAACTATGATGATGCCTGCTAAGGACTGTTAGTATAAGGGCGAACATCCCAATCTGTGCATGTCAAGCCGCTCTTGGCCTTGTGAGAAACTTGGTGACCTGATGCTCGGATACCCGGGAAGATTTTGGGTTTAGGGTTTAGGGTTTAGGGTTTAGGGTTTAGGGTTTAGGGTTTAGGGTTTAGGGTTTAGGGTTTAGGGTTTAGGGTTTAGGGTTTATATAGGAACCCGGGAGGTGCAACAAGAGGAAAACGAAGGCCACTGCCCAAAACCCGGCAGCAGAGGGAAGCCGCCACCCGTACTGAAGCAACCAACCACCAATATAGTTTAGGGTTTAGGGTTTAGGGTTTAGGGTTTAGGGTTTAGGGTGTAGGGTGCAGGGTGTAGGGTTTAGGGTATAAATTTAAAAAGAATGGACATGTGGGCTGCTACTTTGCGCGTAAACAAGTAGCAGCACACATGACCAATATACTTAAAAGATCATGCTTCGCACGACGAGAAAAAACTGATTTAGCAGCAAAGAGGTTGGTACTTACAAGAAGGGGTAAGACATCACTCAAACTCTCTGCCCAGCGCAAGAAGTCATTTTCCTTGAGCAAGGATGCAGATTGGCAACCCGTAAACTTTGCGGTGACACATGTACAGCCCAGGCGTGCCACCTACGTCTACGTCTGGCACTTTAACCAGGGACCACCTCGAAACCCTAAACCTCCCCCCCCCCCTCTCGCACAAGACTTGAGGCAGCTTCAATTCCGGCAAAGGATGACAGTTACCCGAAAGGTTAAAGGCTACTCAGCTACTAAGCTTCAAAAGGCACCTCGTGTGAAGCGGGCAGATCCTGTCACCGGTGTTCGGGGGTGTCCAGGCAAAGCCTCGGAAAAGGCGAAAGACGTCGACTAACCTCTGGCTTCTTGTGGGGACCTGTCTTTCGAGCTTACAGCCTGTCGTGCTCACGGCTGGCGTATGCACATATATATATATATATACATATATACATATATATATATATATATAAATATGTACACACGCACATGGGGTTGTTTAGGTGGCATAAGGTGTCAGGCGTGCGAACTCAACAAAAGGGTACTGCACTCTCCGACGCTGGAGTTGAAGCGCGCAGGCGCGACTTTTGGCATCGCGTCGCGCTTCTCTGATGCGGTCTGGCCATGCCTGTTCAGCCTCTACAGCTGTGCTAGGGATTGCACCACAAGCTAGCGCACTCTTTCGAGTGGATCGTCTTGGGCACATACTGAGTGCTCAATGAACACTACGTTCAAGGTCAGAAGGAAGTCAAACAAACAAAGGGCCTTTGGCCCCGCGCACGGCACGGGCCCAAAAAATCTGCATGGAAGAATCCACAGCAACTTACTCGTTCTTAGCAGCGAAGCATGGAATCTATATAAAGGGGTGGGTGAGTATGAGTTATATAAGGTACCAGAATCCCAAACTCCACTGCTAAGAACCAGTAAGGCAAGTGAATCTGCTAGAACGCAGACAAGAACGGGCCAAGCATCAAGGCGACAAACATGCCCACTCCGCAGGCAGCGCTCGCCTCAACTTGTCCAGTCGTGGTTGTCGTCGTCTCAAAAGGTTCGAAGACCTTTCCCGGGCTGCACATAGGGGGGCTGCGGGCGCGGCCATGGATCCGTTCGCAGTGGCCGAGTGAATCGACAAGCGGGCAATCGCTGTGACTGACCACCTGCTGCGCATTGTTGTCGCTAGCCCGGCGAATGTACTTCTGCCCACAGGTGCTGGTGAAGTCAGCGTCCCAGATCGCCTCCATCAATCCGGCCAGGGTCTGCTGCGGCTCCGACTGCTGGATGTCGAGCCAGCCCATGCCAACCGTGCCGTCCTCGAAAGGGTCGCTAATGTACCCGTCAACGCGAAAGATGTTCGGCGGGTTCCGTGCGAGAGCTGGGACCTCCTGGGGCGTGACGTTGTAGACTGTGCCAAAGCCTGGGTAGGCGGAGGCGGCATGGGTGGGCCAGAGGGAGAACTCGTCGATGATCACATCCGCCTCGGCCAGGATGGACTTGAAGCCTGCGTCGCCGTCGCCGATGTCGCAACTCAATCAACTCATCGTCTTGGAGCCGTCATTGTTGCTTGCAAAGGTACAATTCTTGGGGGCTGTGGCCGGCAAGGAAACTACCTGGGCCCCTGCGTCGTCGATGAACCTGCTCTTGTAGATGGCGTTGTTGATGATGTTCTTGCCACCCCACCTGGTTGGTTTGGCTCCTATACCACCCCATGAAAAACACTTTCAAGATAAGCAGCCCTCTTAAGCCCAACATACGGGCCAGAAGTATCAAAAAGTGCCCTGAAAAAGGTGCTGCCGTGTCACTGCGTCACGAAGATCGCCTTCGGCTGCTCCCCGTTGTATTGGGTGCTGGGGTCGGTGCGGAGCTGGTTCCCGATGGTCTTCAGCGCGTTGTAGTCTGCCTTGACCTGCTCAAAGATGTGTTCTGCCTGCTCTTCCTCGTTGTAGAACCTTGGGGAAGAAAACAGCTGCTTAGGGTCCATCTCTTGGATTTCGGGACTGTTAGGTTTGCAGTGTAAGATGATCCGGGGTTCTTCTGAGTCGAGGAACAGGGCCATGAACTTGACCCACTCGGCACGGTCAAGGGTGCCGCGGTCGAGGGAGATCTGGAAAGGGACGTCCTTTTGCGCATCGCCGAAGTACCCAGCACCAAAGGCATCTGAGAAAAGGAGGTCCGTCTGGTTCGCCCGGGCGGTCCATGTCGCGTTGGATGTCTTGATGTGCATTTCGGGGAAGCATTGCGCCATGAGCTGCATACATGGCGACGAGGTGAGCGAAATGTCGAGCAAGTCGATGGACTGCGTCACGCCCAGTAGCTCCATGAAGGGGAGAGGGACAGATGACCCAACTGTTGCCTTCTTGACGGGAATCTCGAAGAAGCGAGCATTCGATGAGACCCCAGGCGAGCTCGTCGTAGGCTTCGTGGTGCCGCACTGGTAGAGCACGATTGGTGGGACCGACGTGCCTTTCAAGGCCGCGTCCGGGTGCCAAGTCGAGCTGTACATCGAAAGGACGGGGGAATATTCCAGCACCTTGTACTGGTCATAGTAGGTGACGTCAAAGAAGTCAGCGTAGCTGATCTTGTCCAAGCCCGCCAAGTTGCTAGGAAATGGCTTGCCCCACGAGGGGCAATCACCCGCTGCCACCTCCAGGCAAAGAGCTGCGGCAAGAGCCGCCAAAGCGAACATGGCGCGAGACACTGGACAGGTCCAATAAAGCACCGCGTTCCTACGCAGAGGCTGTCGACGACCTGAACCATAGATGCCACAGATGCTTGCTACATGCTCAAGCTTCAGCAGCAAGATCCAACACACTCAAAAGTCACTTACAGAGGCACCTCGTGTGAAGCGGACAGATCCCGTCACCGGTGTTCGGGGAGTCCAGGAAAGCCTCGGTGCGAGGCTCAGAAGCGAAAGAAACCGACTAAACTCTGGTTTGTTGTGGGGGCCTGTTTTTCAAGCTTACCCATCACCACGAGCTTGCGGATTTGGGTGTACTTGGAGGTTCGTGGTACTTATAAACCAAAAAATCCTGAGAAGGCTATACCTGACTCAGGGTTTGTGGGATTTAGGGTGTTTTGGGGTTGTTTGGGTGGCACAGGGTGTCAGGCGTGCGAACTCAACAAAGGGGTACAGCACTTCTCCGACGCTGGAGTTGAAGCGCGCAGGCGCGACTTTTGGCATCGCGTCTCGCTTCTCTGATGCGGTCTGGCCATGCCTGTTCAGCCTCTACAGCTGTGCGAGGGATTGCACCACAAGCTAGCGCACTCTTTCGAGTGGATCGTCTTGGGCTTTTTCTGAGTGCTCAATGAACACTACGTTCAAGGTCAGAAGGAAGTCAAACAAACAAAGGGCCTTTGGCCCCGCGCACGGCACGGGCCCCAAAAATCTGCATGGAAACATGCACAGCAATCGTTCTTAGCAGAGAAGCATGGAATCTATATAAAGGGGTGGGTGATGGTGGGTGAGTATAATTTATCTAAGGTACTGAATTCCCAAACTCCACTGCGAAGAACCAGTAAGGCAAGTGAATCTGCTAGAACGCAGACAAGAACGGGCCAAGCATCAAGGCGACAAACATGCCCACTCCGCAGGCAGCGCTCGCCTCAACTTGTCCAGTCGTGGTTGTCGTCGTCTCAAAAGGTTCGAAGACCTTTCCCGGGCTGCACATAGGGGGGCTGCGGGCGCGGCCATGGATCCGTTCGCAGTGGCCGAGTGAATCGACAAGCGGGCAATCGCTGTGACTGACCACCTGCTGCGCATTGTTGTCGCTAGCCCGGCGAATGTACTTCTGCCCACAGGTGCTGGTGAAGTCAGCGTCCCAGATCGCCTCCATCAATCCGGCCAGGGTCTGCTGCGGCTCCGACTGCTGGATGTCGAGCCAGCCCATGCCAACCGTGCCGTCCTCGAAAGGGTCGCTAATGTACCCGTCAACGCGAAAGATGTTCGGCGGGTTCCGTGCGAGAGCTGGGACCTCCTGGGGCGTGACGTTGTAGACTGTGCCAAAGCCTGGGTAGGCGGAGGCGGCATGGGTGGGCCAGAGGGAGAACTCGTCGATGATCACATCCGCCTCGGCCAGGATGGACTTGAAGCCTGCGTCGCCGTCGCCGATGTCGCAACTCATCGTCTTGGAGCCGTCATTGTTGCTTGCAAAGGTACAATTCTTGGGGGCTGTGGCCGGCAAGGAAACTACCTGGGCCCCTGCGTCGTCGATGAACCTGCTCTTGTAGATGGCGTTGTTGATGATGTTCTTGCCACCCCACCTGGTAGGTTTGGCTCCTATACCACCCCATGAAAAACACTTAACAGATAAGCTGCCCTCTTGAGCCCAACATACGGGCCAGAAGTATCAAAAAGCGCCCTAGAAAGGTGCAGCCATGTCACTGCGTCACGAAGATCGCCTTCGGCTGCTCCCCGTTGTATTGGGTGCTGGGGTCGGTGCGGAGCTGGTTCCCGATGGTCTTCAGCGCGTTGTAATCTGCCTTGACCTGCTCAAAGATGTGTTCTGCCTGCTCTTCCTCGTTGTAGAACCTTGGGGAAGAAAACGGTTTCTTAGGGTCCATCTCTTGGATTTCGGGACTGTTAGGTTTGCAGTGTAAGATGATCCGGGGTTCTTCTGAGTCGAGGAACAGGGCCATGAACTTGACCCACTCGGCACGGTCAAGGGTGCCGCGGTCGAGGGAGATCTGGAAAGGGACGTCCTTTTGCGCATCGCCGAAGTACCCAGCACCAAAGGCATCTGAGAAAAGGAGGTCCGTCTGGTTCGCCCGGGCGGTCCATGTCGCGTTGGATGTCTTGATGTGCATTTCGGGGAAGCATTGCGCCATGAGCTGCATACATGGCGACGAGGTGAGCGAAATGTCGAGCAAGTCGATGGACTGCGTCACGCCCAGTAGCTCCATGAAGGGGAGAGGGACAGATGACCCAACTGTTGCCTTTTTGACGGGAATCTCGAAGAAGCGAGCATTCGATGGGACCCCAGGCGAGCTCGTCGTAGGCTTCGTGGTGCCGCACTGGTAGAGCACGATTGGTGGGACCGACGTGCCTTTCAAGGCCGCGTCCGGGTGCCAAGTCGAGCTGTACATCGAAAGGACGGGAGAATATTCCAGCACCTTGTACTGGTCATAGTAGGTGACGTCGAAGAAGTCAGCGTAGCTGATCTTGTCCAAGCCCGCCAAGTTGCTAGGAAATGGCTTGCCCCACGAGGGGCAATCACCCACTGCCACCTCCAGGCAAAGAGCTGCGGCAAGAGCCGCCAAAGCGAACATGGCGCGAGACACTGGACAGGTCCAATAAAGCACCGCGTTCCTACGCAGAGGCTGTCGACGACCTGAACCATAGATGCCACAGATGCTTGCTACATGCCCAAGCTTCAGCAGCAAGACCCAACACACTCAAAAGTCACTTACAGAGGCACCTCGTGTGAAGCGGACAGATCCCGTCACCGGTGTTCGGGGAGTCCAGGCAAGCCTCGGTGCGAGGCTCAGAAGCGAAAGAACTCGACTAAACTCTGGCTTTTGGTCCGCGGGGGGGGGGGGGGGGGGGGGCGTGTCTTTCAAGCTTACAGCCTGTCGTGCGGTTACAACCCCTTGCAGTTGCATACTCTGCGTTGGCATATGTGTGTGTGCATACATATAAATATAAATATAAATATAAATATATATATATACACGTGTTTATGTATGTATGTGTACAATATATATATATACACACACATGTACATTGCACACACATGTTGTGCCTTTCTACCCTACACCCTGAACCCGAACCCTAAACAGCCCAAACCCTAAACCCGGCCCTGGACCCCACACCCTACACTCGGCCCTAAACCCTAAACCCTATTTGGACATGGAAGCCCCCATTTGGGTTTAGGATCGACGATGCGCAGCAGGAATCCGGCTTTGGTTGTTCCGAACCCTAAACCCTAAACCCTAGGCCCTAAACCCTAAACCCCCCGAACAAAAAATTGGGGAGGGGAAATCATCATGTAGAGGTTTCCTGAATATGAGGCTTCTCTCTTTCTTTCTTTGCTTTTTTTTCGGGGGGGAGGGGGATCCGAGAATAAGGAATATAAATATGCTAGGGGGGGGACCTCATTTCTTTCGGCAATGTCTTTGGGGCCCGTGGGTTCATGCGCACCCTCAACGCCCTAAACCCAGAACCCGACACAAGCTATGGACATGGGCACCCAACCAGCTTCTTCCCTAAACCCTAAACCCTAAAGTTTAGGGGTTAAACTGAAAGGTTGCCGGGCCTAATCCCCAAACCCCAAACCCTAAACCCTAAACTGAAAGGTTGCCGAAAAGCGTGCGGGTCTTCTTGCCTGGCGACGCGCCTTGGGGTCTTGGGAGGATCAGGGGATGCATTTAGGGCAGTTTCGAAAATTTCGTGGATTTAGGTTTTAAGGTTTCTTTCAGGCTCAGGGGGTTAGAGTTTTAGGGTCGTTTGTAAGTTTACGGGTTTAGGGTTTAGGACTTTAAGGCCTAGTTAGGGTGTAGGGTTTGTAGGGTTTCGGGTCGCCATACTCATCTCTATGAGCTCCGGCTCGCTGCTTGTGGTTTCGGTCGGGTACGGGCCACTGGTGAAACCTCGTGTGACCCATCACCACGAGCTTGCGGATTTGGGTGTACTTGGAGGTTCATGGTACTTGTTAACCAACTATCACTGTACTTTAAACCACTTACAAGCCCCTTCAGTGCCCCAATATGCTTATAAGTACAGCTATAAGTACAGTTACCCTAAACCCTAAACCCTAAACCCTAAACCCTAAACCCTAAACCCTAAACCCTAAACTGGTTAATAAGTACCATGAACCTCCAAGTATGGGGCTTGGCAGCCGGGGGGTGCAGGATTTCGTGAGCGCTCTCTGGGGGCAGGGATGCTTGGCTACGATTTGCTTAAGAACCCCCCCCCCCCAAAAAAAAAAAAAAAAAAAACACTCCTCCTTATGAGGGCAATACAGGGATCATTATCATAGGGATCATTATCTTTTATTCTTTTAAGTTCTTAAGAAAATAGTAGTTGGGGTGCAGGGGTTTAGTCTTGAGGGTTCAGGGCTCCTCGGGGACTGCAGTCAACGAGCACTGAGGCGGGCCACTCAACACCATATCATACTATCTTGAACCCTAAACCCTAAACCCTAAACCCCTGAAACTCAGAAGCTCCAAATCCCTAGTGACTGTTCGTGGGGGAACATCCCAATGTCCCTTGCTCACAATACTACACGCCTTGTCAAGCCAGTGCGGGCGGAAACATTGGCCAAGCGCTAACCTCCCACAGCTTTCAGGGCTACTCGCCAGGACCAGCAATCATCTCCCCAGAACATGTATTTAGGGTTGAGGTTTTAGGGTTAGGTTTTAGGGTCTGGGGTTCAGGGTTTAGGGTTTAGGGTTTAGGATTTAGGGTTTAGGGTGCAGGGTTCAGGGTTTAGGCTGAGCACGACTGTGGCCTTCCACAAGTGAGGGTGACAGGCCCGGCCCAGGCGCGAAGGCGGTTCGGACGGCTTTGACCTGTTTGCATGTCTAAAGAAGGGTCTTGAAGAATTAGAAAATGGGTTTTGGGGGAGCTATTGTAGTAAAATTATAAAGGGACCCTAAGGGAACATCATTAGTAATCATTCCGACCCCTACATTAAGTAGGCCAAAGCAAGGTCAACAACAGAGATTCGCTTTGGCAGATGCTATGCTGACCGCGATCTTACACAACATTGCAAGGCTTCTCTCGCGCCGTTTCTGACTCCAAAGCGATGCAAAAACGCCTTGGTGCGGTTTGGACGAAGCTCCGAGCATGAAGATCCGTCTGTGCACGTGCCATGTGCAAAGCTGGGCCACGAAGGTGGCAGATCCGACTTGCCCCCGCCGCCCACTCTGATGATGTGCAGCTGCCAAGTGTGGAAGATGACAAGCCGTTTCGGCTTGTCAATAGGGGCAGCGGCAGAGATCACAGAGCAGAGTCTGGCAAGAGATCCAAGACGGTTTCGGGCAAAGCCACGAACAGGGTGAGACACCGAAACACCTCCTTACGAGGTTTTGTGGCAAAAAAAACGCTCGCCTCTTCTGAACATTCGAGCTGCACATTTCGCATTTGTAAATGGCTGCAACGATTCATAGAATCCTAGAAGTATTTCTTCACCAAGTCATGCTCATCCTCTCCCGGATCATCTTCATGCACAGGGTCATCTCTAGCCTCTGCAGCTTCTCCAGGTTCAAGCCTCAGCGGCTGTGCACCGCCAGCGACCTTATTCAGTGTCGGAGCTTCTTCCGCTCCCAGCATGCTGTCGCTTGAGCGCCATGACCGTGATGACTGGCCGCCGGTGCTGCGTCGGATGCGTGAGCTCTTGATGCTGCTGGCTGCTGTGACCCCGGAGACGACGTCCATGGACAACATGGTCAGGCACTCAGCAACCATCCTCTGGTCTGCCGTGGTCAGGGCCATCACGTTTTCAAGGACGAGGTCTTGGTCTTTCTCCTGGCTTCGTATCGCATGTGCGAGGTCGTAGAGGGCATCCACAAGCTCTCCAGGAGGGGTTAGCTTACCCAAGTCCAGGAAGAGCCACCTCGCCTCCGTCCTCGTCTTGACATAGTGGGCCGCTGCCGCGGACGTTAGCAGCGCAGCAACAGACAACACAAGCGCCGGCGACGCTGCTGAGGTTGCGCCGGCAATGGCTGCAGCCTGCAGCATGGCCTCGTCCATCTTCGGCAGGTGTAGTGACCCTGCAAGCACCAGCAAGAGCAATGACCAGGTGACAGCGGCATCCATAAGATTGAGCAGTGGGATCTTCCACGGCCATGTACAACTCAAGGTAGCCTTGTAGGCCATGAGGGCCATGGACATCAGCACGACCTGCGTGGCTGGGTTGTTGGTGAAAAGAGTGACCGGCAAAGAGAGGAGCGGGCCCCGAAGAAGAATGGGCAAGCCGAACCACCAGGAGCTCGGGCGAAATCGGTCTGTCAGGAAGGTCGCAGCCCTCAGGAAGTAGAAGTTTTCTTCAGCACTCCAGCGAGGAAGGTGCCAGAGCACCCAAACGCAGACGGCCCAAAAGGCGATCAGGATGGAGCCGAGGCAGGTGCCCGCAAGGATCATCGCATCGTGCTGGCCCGTTTCGCACAGGATCGAGAGCATCAGCAAGTTGCTGCTCTTGCCGTTGGGGTGCTTGTAGCACATGAAGGGAACCAGAGACAGGTTGCAAGCGGCTGCGAAGCACGCGACCACGATCTGGCCCAAGTTCATGAGCAACTGCGCCGAGTCGAAGTGCGCTCTGAGTCTCAGCTTGTGAAGAAATCCAAAGAATGCCGCCCAAAGCAGGACTGAGGGGAGGAACAGTGCCTGGAGCATGAACTGCACCAAGGTGTCGCTGCCAGTGAGGCAACTGATCCCTAAGTCTGTGAGCTCGAGCGCGAAGACTTCGAGCAGCGCGAAGCCATCAAGCAGAAACTGCGGCCACTCCAGCGGCATCTGTCCAATGATTGCTAGGGTCTGCAACAAATTTCCCCCCAAATCAAGGGTGGAACTGAAAGCAAGGACCAGCATTTCCATTGTGACAGACTTCTCCCACCTCGCGCGGCCCCCCACCAGCTGTATCAGAGCCAAGCCGACAAAGAGGATGACAATTGCGAGCACCCACCCAACCGTCACCCAATCTTCGCACTCTATGCACTGCTCTCCATTCCAATGCTGGTATTGCCCGCACTCTGAACAGGCTACACCACGCCGGCCTCCGCCGCAGGTGCCGGGCCGGCCTCCAGGGCACGAAGCCGGGCCACCGCACTTGAAGGTGGCCATTGGCTCTTCTGCAGAGCTCATGAAACCCGGAAGAATGGCGGGCACGAAATCTTCTCCCAAGTCCGACTCACCAACCTGCAGGCCTGTCAAGCTCGACAGCACCGGGCAGTGCACACCATCCGGGCATGCTTCGCAAGTGGCCGCACCCTCCCGGCGCCCTGTCTCTATATGCCCCTGCGTGCAACCGCACTCGACCTCGAGCATGGACCCCAATCCGACAGTGGTGGTGCCAGTGCTGCACTTCTTGCAAGTCAATGACCCCCGCTGGTTCTGGTACTTCCCGATGCCGCATCGCTTGCAGGCTCTACTACCTGAGCTGTTCTGATACTCGCCCAGGGGGCAGGGCGTGCAAAGAGTCGCAGCGCCGGAGGGCTGGCTGCTTCCCGGAGCACAGGGCGTGCAAACGAAGGTTTGGCCGAGGGCGTCACGGATCTCCGCGGAGTAGCGACCGGACTCGCAGGCTTTGCACCGAAGGTTCCTGGGATCACTCCGATCGACCTGGAACTCGCCAGTGCTTGCGTCATAAAGCCCGAAGCCCGGCCAGCACTGGGTCTCGTCTGGGATCCAGGAAGCCCAGACACCCCGGTTGCCCAGAAGCCAGTTGCAGGCGGCCTCGAACCAAGGGTCACCGCTGTCACCCCGCGCAGCGATCTGAGCAAAGTCATCCAATGCGTCGTCGACATCCTGTGCCGAAACGTCTATTTTGTTGACCAGAAACTCCGCGGCCGGAACCAAGAAGCCCAAGTCATGTGACACCCATTTCATGTTGGAGAAGCCCTCCAACATGGATGTCACGTCTCCATTGCGCCATGCCACGGCATTGTGAGGAGGGAACTGTAGAAGCTCCCTTTGTATACCATCAAAGAGCCGCATATCGCTGCCACAAAACCACAAAACCCTGTGATGACGGGGGATTTCCCAGCCAGGACTGCCGAGCGCGCCGACTGTGGAGGCAATGGCGAGGGGCATGTTCCAAACGGCGCTCTTCTGCAGGATCTGCATTATGTCTTGGCCAGCCGGTGCGATTCCCCCAATTACCGGCACACAAGCGGAAGGTTCCATCCGACAGCTGGGGGCAAGGAACCAGTAGAAGTCCGGGCATTGCGCAGTCCCATTCGGGTGCAGGCCTTGCGCGTCTCCGCTGATTCGCACGTACCTTGCCATGAAGCCGGGATTGCCCAAGAAGGACGTTGCACATGGCTGTAAATGGTTGGTTGGGATGGCCGTGTAGTTGTCGAAGTACCTGCCTGGCTGGTTCCACGAGGCATTCCAGCTCTCATAGTATCGAAGTGGTAGGCCTTCGGCAGCTAGGGCATCATCGACGGCATCCTTGTGCATGCACAGGGTCGTAGATCGCCACATTCCCAGAGCTCCGAGCTGCTTGGGCACTTTTCCTGCCAGGGCAGTGTCTTGTTCATGGAGATCTCCATCGATGAGGCTCAATGTCAGATGCTTGCGGGTGGCATTGCCAAAGCAGCTTGCAGTCACATATGGCTCCTCGCAACCCGCTAAGGCATACATGGTCTGTCTTGCCCCCCATATCGTAAACGCATCTGTCCTGTAGCCAAGGACTTCTTCCAGCAAAATCCTAGCAAGGGCTGAAGTCAGCTCGCCGACCTTGAAGCCCTGCGAGAGCACTCCAAGGGGGTAGGATTCGCCATCCAGGTTCGTGACGTTTTGTCGGCTCTCTTCTGGGATTGCTTCGGGCAGGCAGGCGCCAAACCCGTGTGAGAGTGCAGCAGCCAAGAAAAGCCCAAGCGTATGCACTGCAACCATCTGTACCCGCCAGCACGTTGGCCAGGGCGCAAGGCTCGCAATGCTCAGCAAAGCCTCGAAAACGCTAGCGGCTGCGCTCTTCACTTGAGCCAGCCGATGCACCGCCGTTACCACTCCGTTACCACACATTGCAGCACTGAGAGAAGGCATCTGTGGGTTCTCGAGACCTTGATGCACACGCACACACTCACGGCGCCTCTCCCGTGCACCTCCGATCTCTCAGCACCTTGGAGGACAAAGGCGGACGGGGGCATCAGCGTTGAAATTCAATTGAAAGAAAAACACAACCAAGTCCTGGGCAGGTTCTCAATGATCACACTTCCTCCTGAAACTTCAGCAAGCTCAGCGTGCACCGGTCTTGCGAGCGCGCTTACAGCAAAGAAACCCAGCCCCTCGACCATGAGCATGAGATCGCACAAGGAAGGTTCAAGGAAACCCTAAACCCTAAACCCTAGGCCCTAAACCCCCTAAGGAAGGTTCAAGGGAGCATGGAGTACACCAAGGGAATCCTGCCAACTCGCAGCCGCGCCGCGATATCTTGCAGGACTTGCAGCCTCGAAGCGCGCGCGAGGCTTAGGTTCTTGCGCAGGAACTTGAATTCAGCTACCGCGACCTCATTGAAATATGCAGTATCTCAAGCAGTTTCATATTTTGTGGCGAATATCATTCAGATGTACTGTGCTCGTAGGACATGAGGAAGCTGACAGCCAGTTCTTTGCCGAGGGCTTGAGGCAAGCAAACACTGCCCAGATGCGAAGGCTGTGCCGTTGACACCATCTAAGGGGAGAAGCCGCTGAAATTGAAACAGGAGACCCATATAGAACTTCCCCAAAATAATGGTTTAGGGTTTAGGGTTTAGGGTTTAGGGTTTAAGGTTTAGGGTTTAGGGTTTAGGGTTTAAGGTTCAGGGTTCAGGGTTCAGGGTTTAGGGTGTCAAACTTAGCTTACTCGATGATCCCCACCCTACAGCTACCTGATGTGGGAGCCCTCTTGCCATTCTCAGACAGGCAATGCTGGCCACTTCGCCGCAAGCTTCTGTCGCGGTACTCCCCGCGGAATTTCGAGGATACTCGGCGGGGCTCTTGCTTCTATGAGTACTCCCAGGGGTGCTCGGCGGGACTTCCTGTGGACACTACAGGGATGCGGACTCCTTGTGGGGGTGGGCACTCCAGGGATACAGGGCGAGACTTGCTGCGGCTCTCCAAACTTTAAACTCAGCAACTGTGCCTGACACCTTCCCCTATCCTCAGCAAAGCTCCGGACATAGCCCCGGCCGCCCTCTTCCGGGTGGTTTTGAGATCATCGCCTTGCAGGACTGAGCAAGAATCACCATCGAATCGATCGCAAAACAACGCCCGACTTCCAGAAGCGCCCCACAAGGCCCGGAGTGCAGATGAAGCGAAGCTTCCACAACCTGAAAAGTTCAGAGGGGCTCCGACACCAAACATACCTCCTCGACCTGGATCCTCAGACCTAAAACCCCATGTACCCCAAACCCTAAACCCTAAACCCTAAAAGAAGCTAGTCGCACCCAGCTCCTTTGCAGGGTCGAACATGCCAGGGCCGTGCTTCTCTTAGGAGTCTCAGGCTGAAAGCCTTCCTATAACAAAGGGTTGGGGTATGGACGTAGGACATGGAGTCACAGAGTTCAAACTTCACAGGCCAAGGGCCCTGCGATGGGTTCGGGGGGCCTGGGGGGGTGCACAAGATTCGCAAGAGAGAGAGAGAGAGAGAGAGAGAGAGAGAGAGAGAGAGCGAGAGAGAGAGAGAGGGAGGCAAGAGACAAACCCTAAACCCTAAACCCTAAACCCTAAACCCTAAAGCTTGCACAAGGTGAGCACAGCCGGCGCCGAGCTTCAGCATGGCGCCAAGATGGGAAAGCAAAAGCCCCCGAACCCTAAACTCTAAGGGGGTTCCCCCCAATATAGATCCCCAAATAGTAGGATTCCCTCATAAAAAGGACCCCAATAAGGTACCCCTAATTTCGGAACCCCCCCCCAGAAACACGGAAGCAACTGCCAAAACCGGGCAGCACGATTTTCCACAGACCAGACGGGCGAGGAAAACGGGCGCGAAATCCAGCAGCTCAACTCGTTACAAAACCCTACGGTAGAGAAAAGACCAACCACTAGCTTAGCATCCAAGAGGTTGGTACTCACAAGAAGAGACCAAGCTCCCAGGTCGGTATTGCTTCAAGTTTAGGGCAGCTTGGACTTAGGGCATCTCCAGGAGGGGCGCGTCCGAGGGCATGGGCAAGCGCAGTTGGCACGCAGCCTTCATGCAGCCGCGAAGCTTGGTTGACAAGGCCGACAAGGCTGGTCCAAACATTCTGCTGTGCGGGGATAAGCACCTTGCACCTCTGCAGTGCTGTTGACACGGTCACGCTGGTCTCCGCATCGTGGACGCTCCGCACGCTAGCAGTTTGCCAAGCTGGGTTTTTTTCCAAGGATCCTTCAAATCCGAGTCCGGCACGAGGATGTGCTTCTAGCTCAGCACTTCGCTCACAAGTCGGGATCTGGCTCCCTCCGCCGCACACCTCCAGGTTAGTGTTTCAGCTGGGGAAGCTGTCCCTGAGGCAACTTGCAAGCAATGGCTGGCATAATCTTGCTAGGCCGAGGAGAGTGTGCGCAAGCATCCGGACAAAGAGCCAAAGAGCTAAGTCCTTGATCCTGAACGGTCGTGGCGGTCAGTGTTGCCTAAATGAGGCGGCACGTAGTAGAAAACAACGGACCTGTTGTCAGAATCAACATGCAATGCCAGAAATTCTGGGGCTCTTGGTTTTGACAGGCCGTGAGTCACATCGTTGCAAGTGCTACCTCCTGTGCACGCCTGCATGGGCGTCACTTCAGAAGCAAGGACCTTCATCCCGTCTTGCTCGTCAGGGACCGAGCACCCAGAAGGATTGTGCGAAGGCCCACCCTACTGACACATCGGCACATAGATCCCGACCGTCCCAGAGAACTGTTTGCCACGACCAAGACAGAGACATCACAGCCTGACGGTACCTGGACTCCACATAAAATCACCCCGCATTCACCTCGCTGCCTGCAAGAAAGAACATCGCATGGATCCTCCCTGGGATTGCCGTGCTTCAAGGCGACGTCGCTGCCGGTTCCCAGCGTCGATTGCGTTTGGGTTGTCGCCTAAGTTGAGGAGGAACGTGCCACTTCGTGCCCTGGGTAATTCCAAATCCGGTGCGCTCACGACTGGGCAGAAGAACGCTTCGCTGCGCAAACCTCGTGGAGCCGAGGATGCCCAAAGACATAGGTTGCTAACGTCCTCAGCGCGAGACCAGGGTTGATGCAGCGGCCTTGCGTGGCCACGCCACCTTGGGAGGCCTCCTGTGCGCTGTTCGCCAGCTTAGTGGGATGATGCTGTCGCGCCCTAAGACATGCGCCATAGCTGCACGTATGTTGTAGGATTGTAGGAGGCTCAATGGCGCTGGTCCCTGAGAGCATGATGTCATTTGTGGCAAACTGGAGCAAACTTGAAGATGACCTGGCAGCTGCATCCCACGCCTTTGGCAGATCTGGAAATCTAGGATTCTAACTTAGAGGGCGTCCTCCCTGCGCTCAGGATCGAAAGAATGCACAGGAGGGTGTCGCAGACTCTTGCCTGGCTTCCGACGCAGGAGTGCGATGGTCGATTACGCCGACCTTTCTAAGCACACCGAAGACGTCTCGAAGTTTTGTATGGCTTAAGGATGGCAGCTTTGGTTAAAGGAATGTGCAGACGCATGTTCGATGCATCCAAGCGCCACACAGCCTGATCCCAGCAATCTAGTGCGTGCTAGGCGAGGGCGGCGTAGCGAAGTCTGCACCCCGCAATCTGCGAAGATTTGATGCTGGCACTGACCAAGTACATTCATGTTCCGGTGCGCCAGCTGCAACTCTACCTAGACGTCCACGTTCACCCAAAACCTGGTGGCCTCAAGGCGTCCCGCTGCAACGATGTCATGCAACCGGCTGAACTCAACTTCGCCACGGGCTCAGCGCTCTTCATGGGTTAGTGGCCGACATCAAGCATATCTTGCCAGGGCGACGGCGCTGTACCTAGCCAACCCACATCGGAGAATCGGAGCCGTTCCCCAGCGCGACCCATGCGTGTAACCCAACACTCCTAAACCCCTATCGCCGGCCGGCCACTACCAGTCGGGCGTCTTCAGGTGAGCTTGGGGACTGGCAAAGGGGTTTCTTGATATCTTCGGAACCCTTGGCCAGGCCACCTCTGCAAACGCGAGGATTTTGCCACGCCCTTCCTTCCTCGAGCTGCGGCCCTGTCTGCCTGATCACCTTCACCCTGCGCCGGCAACAGAAGGAAGCAGCAGGGATGAGAGCAGGTCGCGAAAGGAAGCTCGATGCGCGTGCAGCATTAAAAACTGGAGTCTGGAACCTCGATCTCCAGAAGATGTGGTCAAGAGATGCGAAGAGGAACCCAAGAAGCGACACCTTGTTCCGAGGAACTCGGGTTTTGCGGGTTTCGGGGACTTTGGAACGTCTCTCTGGCCTACCGATGTCAAGTGGCATCGGTGAGGCTTTGGGCCATTGCCATGGCCCGAAACCCGAAGCCCTGACACCTGAAGCCATGACACACTAGCGACCCAGAAATAGCGCATGCCAACCGCTGCAGGGCTTCATTCGAGAATGCTTCCCTTGACTGCCACAGAAGCTTCTGCAGGTTCTGCAGGTCTCCCGAGTAGCGGGGACCACATGGCTTAAGCTTCCAGGTGAAGTCCAGGCCTTCTCGTGGGAGCAATCAGATGATCCGGCAGCTTGCAAAGGTTGGGACAAGGGATTCTGGGGACGACCAGACACACTCTGTCAGAGTGGCGGAGCCAAAAAAACTGTCCTTCTCGTTCCCTTTAGCCTCAAAGCCTCCCACAAAGCAGCGATCCAGACTTTCGGGCTGCTGCCAGCATGTCGGCGCAGACCGGGACATGTCCAGAAGCCTCAAATGAGCGAAGTTGTGCTGACAGGGAGTCTCAGGAAGTGCTGGCAAAAGCGCGAACACCATGCGCTCATTTGCTCTCCTCCGTCCTGGCTGCAACTTATAGGGTTCAAATCCGTCTTTCATTGTACCTCTCCCAAAGCATGCACATCTTTTTCATGGCATACAGAGAAATTAAACGTGGCTCATAATTACAAGGAAGCTAATCATCCCCACTATAGCCAAACACCACATACTCCCATCGTAGTCTGTGGTACCATCGGGGATTATGGCTTTCCCCAGTTGAAAACTGGACAAACTCTGACCTAAAGAGTGGATTTTGGGAAACCCTAAACCCTAAACCCTAACCCGAAACCCGAAACCCGAAACCCAAAACCCAAAGAAAACGCAATGCCTTGGCCCTAAACCCCACCGCTAGCAACACTTGCATGTGCCGACCCACCCCCCTCCCGCCGACCTCTTCCCGACAGAAACACCGACATGCCCAACCAGAACTAGCTGCGCTGCCCTTAATGGACGCTGTTTACAAAAAAACATATACATAGATATACAAAAGTAAAATTTGGTTCAACTAGAGAACACGAAAAACAATGAGTATCACAAGTATAGCATACTAAATTAACCTACACTTTACCGTTCACAAGAGCATTTCGCAATATTTCGAAACGGGGTCTGTCAGGCCTCTGTGTGATCGGATGCAAGCTTTGCCTTTGCTCCCAACTGAGTGGACACATCCGTGCATTTCGCAGTCCGATTTCCTCCATGCAGGCGCTAAGAACAGCATACCGGTATGCAAAATGATCCGGTAAGGTGGCGGCAACATACCGCAAGAAATCCGCCGAAGCATGTGGCAAGAATAGCAAGAGCGAATGACCAAAAACGCAGACTGGCAACAAATAAAAACAAACCCCTTCAGTGCTGATTCTGCGGCTGTAGCCCCTCACCAGTTCGCGAAGGCATGGCACTCGCCTGGCCCGCTTGGCTCAGAGGGTTGTTGGTTTTGGGTTTGGGGGTTTGGGGTTGGGGTTTAGGGTTTAGAGCGGCTTCAAAGTTGAACGTTCAGGGTTTCGGGCTTAAGGCGCAAAATTTGGTGAGTTTTTTGAACATCAGGGGCAAATGTTCTGACACATGTGAGACACACCTTGACTAAGCAGAGCTCCTAGGATTTTGCACATGACGAAATCGTCTGAACCTTCGAACAACGAGACTGCATCATCTGTGCACAGCAGCGGGGCTAGAAGTGGCTTTTTTGCAGCTTTGCTCTATGCCGGGTCACTGGCTCATCTTCCGCATCATCTGGCATATGGCAGTCTGGAAAGCAAGGTTGATCTCGCGGCAATTCTCTGTGATCTCACCTCCGTGCTCACGGTGCAGATTCTGGTATTGCTCTTCAACCTCCTGTAGGTCGACGTTGGAGCGCAACTGAAGGACCCTCAAAGCTTCCTCCAGAGCACGGTCGTCCTGCGTGCCCCAGATAGAGTGGGAAATTTCCCGCACGGCGATGCTACCAACACCCGCCGCCAGGAATCCGGAGAGGGCAACTCCCATTGGGCCTACAAACATGGCCTTAGCCACAAGCACTTCGGCCGCCGAGCAGCAACCCTTCGAGGACACTGCCGCTGCAATGGATTCCAGCATTTTCACAGTGTCAGTTTTCCCTGCCCCGCGCTTCTGTGCTGCTGAGCCAATTCGGAGCATCGTCATCCAAGCAGAAAGCGGGGCGTGCTCCAAACTGGGATGAACTTCGCCTAGCATGTGCGAGAATCTCTCAAAATACCGTTCAACGTGGTGTGACACTTCCACAAGGATCTCCTGCAACTTTTCGGCAGGCAAATATTCTTTCAGCACGTGAAGGACGTCTTCAAAGCTGTGACATATGTGACATTCCTCTCGCTGCAAGCTATGCTCAAAAATCTGCGTGGCAGCAATGACCTCGGGATTCTGCTCGGCTGCTGTGTAAACCTCATCCGCAAGTGGACCATTGTCCAAAGTACCCGTTTGTTCTGCAGCTTCCTGCAGCGCCTTAGACCAAGCCTTTTGAAAATTCTCGCGTGCTGCAGCCACCGGTATGGAGCATTCTTCAATCACAGAGCGGATAAAGGCATGACCGTGCGAGAGCGCAGGACCTACCGCATCAAAACCCATCAAGAGATCGAAGACGAGATCTTCTGCCATGTTGATGCCATCACGCTGACTCAATGCTGCCATTAGAGCGTCTGCAAAGCACTCCAGAAAATTCGGAGAGCATCCACGTGGAGAACTTCCTGAAACAATGAATGTCAACGCTGCTGGAGACTTTACATTGATAGGGTGCTTGCCTCTGTCGCCCCGAGGAACGAAATAGCCCAGACCTTTCAGCTCTTTCCCAAGGCTGAAGTCGTCGATTGCACGCACTTGCTCCTGAAAATCGGCGAAGGCCAGGGCCGTGACGTAGGTTTCACTATCGTGCCCCTCGAAAGCATTGTCAAACACCCTGCAGATGTCACGTAGCTCTTCTCGCCCTTCATGAAGAACAGCTTGAACTGCAAGCTCAGCAGCACGAATCACTTGTGGCAAATGCTCGCCCAATGCCTCACGCACCGTGTAAGGCAACCACACAGTTGGTGCATCGAGGCCAACGGGCTTCTTTCCAAAGAGGAAGCCGAAGTCAATGCGGAAGAGTTCACCTGATTCTGTCAGCATCAGATTGTCTCCATGCCCATCTCCAATGCCGAGCAAGTACGAACAAGCAAGGAAGCCAGCCGTGGTAGCAGCAAGCACTTCAAGTCGATGTGGCTTGCTCTCCAAGTCCAGGTATCGTCGGACTCGTGTTCCAACGCGTGTTCCTGCCCATAAGTCTCTCCTTTTCAGCCTCTCAAGCGTCATGCTATTCTCCACCACTTCAACCAAACTGCTGAACGGATCCACCAAAAACATGCGGTAGGTCTTGACCCTCACCATCTGGCCAAGAACTTGTATGTCACTCTCCGCCCAAACCTGGTTGAACCTTGACAAGATCTCCATGACACAAGCCTCTGAGCCAATATCTTCAGGCTTCAAGATAAGCCTTTTTGCTGGCTGCTGTACACGGTCAGAATTTCTGAGCTGAAACATCCATGGGCGGGTGATGGAATTCATTTGCTTCTCTACTTTGATTTCGTCGTACTCGCACAGGTTTGACCACAATCCCGTTGGCTCTTGCTGCCATGCTTCGGACAGCGTGTCCTCACTCAAGTAAACGCCCGCCGCCAGATTGTGCCATTCATGATCCTCATCAGCGATCTGGCGTACGGCACGAGGTAGCACATGAAGGTTCTTGGAACACCACCGTGTGGCGAGAGCCGCATAGCCAGTATAACATTTGTGCTCAGTATAGAGCTTGCAGAGCTCCATTCCATTCATGACAACCTCAAGACAAACCAAACAAAAGTGCAATGAGAACTCCTAGGCCAATGTGGAGATGTCGACAGGTCAACCAGTCAGACACAAAATCGGCAACCCCCCCCCGGCCAAACTTCGGAGATCGTTCGAGCCGCATCTCGCACCAACCGCAAACTCGGAAAACCTCATGACCACATCACGATCCATGACCAAACGATGCTCACTGACTCATGGCCTTGAGCTGGCATCCACAGGCACCACCGCCGGAAGCACCTGCAAAGAGGGCAGAGCCGTTGGACGGGCCAAAAAAACACGTGTCGGCTGACCCGCTGGCATGATGGTTTCCATCACCCTATAACCTTGCTAGTGACAGGTACTCACCAACGTGGTGAAGACTTCGGCGTTTTGTGCACTCTTTGCGAGAGGACGGGCGTTTCTGACTATAAAGTTCAGAGAGCTGTTGTCTGCCTCACAAACAGCTTTTCCATTTTGCTCTGTTGTATGAGCTCACATGTGCTTCCACCGTGCAAAGAAAAAACAAACCGACATCGCCTGTCAAGTTGAGTTCATCATGCTGCAGCATCTCAGCACCCTACCGGCCTTACCCCTTACAGACGCAGTCGAACTGTCAACTCGTTGCAAAAGGTGAACACAATGCACCTTTCCACAGACACTGTGAGCTTCGAGTACGCCGAGGTCAAGCTGTTCAGCTACTTCTATTTTTTGCGCGGATGCCTCTTTACGGCGTCGGCTGCCCAGTGGGCGAGTCTGCAAAAGAGGTGAGACGGCTTTGCACCATGGCCGACGAAACAAGCAGCGCAACAAGAGAACCAACCAGCACACACCAGCAAAGGCACAAAACAAAACACCGTCAATCACGAGTATTCACAAAGCACGTGCCATAGTCCCCAAAACCAATTGACGTTAAGTGTACATTGCACCGAGTATCATCTTTCTGGCCATCAGTTTTCCTGGCAAATGCATTCTCAACAAATCGATCACTTAAACAGAGTGACTTACTCATTCAAAGTGTGAAAAGCGGCTCACAATCTTGCAATGGTTTTACGGCCTGTAAAGTGGAGCCGTGTGGAAGCATTTTATTGTTAGTGCAGCTGCTCTCATGCGAGTTGGCTTTGCTGCCAATTTGAAACAAGCGTTTTTGAAAGCCTCTGATCGTGCCGTTCGGACAGAAATCAACTGCAGGACGAGACGAGTTCAACTGTCGTGTTCATACGTCAATGTTGCGTGCAAGCCCAAACCAAACGATTGAAAACGCAAAGTGTTTTTCCAAAATGTCGGGGGTGGTTCCCTGGACCCCCTTGGGGGGGGGGGGGGCTTCAAGCTTCAAGGGCTTGAGGGGGAGGGACGGGGGAGGGGGGGATGAAGACCAAAAACAAGAAACGAGGAGAAGCGGAATTTAGACTAATTCTCCACTCTCATTTTTTACTTCTCTACTTTCGAATTATGACTTCAAAACAAAAAAATAAACGATGGGGTGGAATTAGACCATTCTCCACTCTCTGAAATTATTCTTAATTGCTGAGAGGGGTCGAATTACAATTGGTTCTCTACTCATTCTTTTCTTCTACTTTTTCAAATCTCCAGCAACAAAAAAAACAAGGTGGAATTCAAATACTGTGCCAGTTGCAAGTGTTACTTGTGTCAAGCAACTTACAGGGCCGCGTGGCACAGAGTGGCTGCACTTCTCCGATGAACCGGCATCAAGATCACCAGGTCTGAGCAAGGATGAAACGCTGGCAGGGTGTGATGCCCAGCAACACTGACGAATTCTTGAGCATTGCACTGAAGGTTCAGTCCCATCCGGACTGTGGGTCGGAAAATGGGGCCCAAAAAATGGGGCTCCCTTCTTGCAAAAATCCGGACCTAACAAAGCCCCTTTTTTTTGGCTTTGCTTTTTGTTCCCTTCTCCAATTTGCTCTTGCGTGGCTCTGCCTTGAGCTCAAATTACAGGGCCTGTTTTTGGTGACGCTTTTTCCATTACGTATTTTGAAGTCCATGTCGAGGTGCATTTTCGGCCCCTTCAAAAATCTTACAAGAACCAATTTCAACCGAATTTATCAAACGTCAGAAAGTCACAACCACTTGCACATGAGCAGTCACTCTATCATCAGCAAGTCAAGAAAATTGCTGTTTCCAGCAAATGGAAGCTGCTTCCAAGTGACCATGCCTTGATCATACAAAAATGGCTCTCTTTTGTTGGTCGTCCAGCAATTTCTGCACTGGGAAGGCCCTTTCAAGCGACCAGTTCAAACAATTTTTGGAGCTCCCCCAAAAACACCAGCCAAACTTCTAATGGCAGTAAAGGTGCTGGAAGCACCTTGCTTCCTTCGCCTTTCTCGCTGTAAAAACTTGACACTGCGACCCACACACACACACGCACGCACACACACACACACACACACTCACTCCGAATTTCAAACACTTGCTATGGAGGTCACACCAGCTTCTCTACTTTTGTTTGATTTTGCTGCCTCTTTCCAAAAGCACACACAGACACACGCTTTTCTTGAGGCACCCCAGAACAAGCTGTTTGTGCAAAGTTCCAGAAGAAGGAACATATCGTCAAAGAAATGATCAAAGCAGAACGAGAAGAAGCACTGGGTAAAGTGCGTGTGCTTTGCAAGACCGTGCAGTGCAGAGTCAGCAAAACCAATTCTGGCTTGATCTGCACAAGAGAAGTTACTGGGGAGGAGCCAGTTTGGCCGCAATGGTTTTATGGCCTGCAACGTGGAGCCGTAAAGCACGTTTTTTTGTCAGCAGCTGCTCTCATTCAGGCGAGCTTTTTGCCAACTTGAAACAAGCGCCTTTTGAAAGTCTCTAACAGTGCCGTTTGAACACTGTTCAGAGACGTGAATGTTGCGCAAGCCGAACCTTGAGACATGTTTTGGTTCAAAAATTTTGTTTTCTCTCAGTGGTGTTGAAACACGCCGTAAAAGACCAAGGTCACGAATGATACGCACTTGTAGAAGCATCAAAGAAAGCCCTTGGGGTAAGATGCAAGATGGACGGGCTCAGGAAGCTCAGGCACATAAAGTTGAGTTCCGTTCCTGCTTCTTGCAGTCCGAAGTGGATGGGCAACATCTTGGTGGTCTCGATCAAAGGTTTGAGAAGGAAGCGACTGCCTTTGCCTTTGTTGTGCAACAGGACAGACCAAGCCTGGTCTTCCCTACCGGGCCTACAATGGAGCACCTTCTGATTAGGCCGCTACGCAGCAGGGCTGGACGATGGATGGAAACTTGCAGGTCAGCGTGCCAGATCGGCCGGAGGACCGCACACGTATTGGCCAAAGCTACAAGCTCACTTACCTGCTGGCCGATGTCGCTCTGACTTTCGGGCGTGCAATCCGAAAGAATGCTCGAATTGGCTTCGTTTCCCAGTATGAAAAGGTTGTCACGCAAATCAAGGCACATCTCAATCTTTTACACCCTGAGGAGGACATT
Organism: Symbiodinium natans; assembly: GCA_905221605.1. Taxonomy (NCBI): domain Eukaryota; class Dinophyceae; order Suessiales; family Symbiodiniaceae; genus Symbiodinium; species Symbiodinium natans. The sequence goes on along the minus strand of CAJNDS010002787.1, from coordinate 18,772 downwards.
GCTGGAAGCCTGTAGAGAAGCCAAGGACTGCCCTTCTGGTGATCCATGCCGGCGGGACGTGCTCGAACTCCGGCTTTTGCTAAGCGAGTTGGTGCCCTGGCGCTTCTTCGAGGCCATCACCAAAGAAATGCGCCACCGGACTTGGGGTCCTCATTTTCGAAGTCTCCGGCTTCCTCTTCCAGCGCACACTTGCGGCCTTGGACCCGTGGTCCCAATGTCGCCGCCTCCAGGCGCCTGCTTTGTGTCTGCAAGATGCAAGACACAAAGAACGCTGAAACTACAATCGTCTCTGGCGACAAACTCCAGCTGGAGCAGGTGCACATGAGAGGCGAACTCAAGGATGGGTTTACACACTGTGGAGGTGTCTAGATCGAGGCTTGTGAGGCTGCACAAACTGGCTCGAGGAACATGTTTGCATGAAACATGACAGTCTGCTCGAGCACATCTTTTGACATTGTCTTGCTGCCATCTTGACTGTTGACCGTCGGGTTTCCATTGTGCCAGAACTGAGGTCTTTTCCGGAGAACCTGCTGGCTGCCTGCCGCAGCTCGCAAACATGTGCTCTGCACTGGTGCTGGCTCAGTGCTATCGAAGCCATGATTTGGTGACGGGAAACCACTTCCCCCACCACACATGCTCCGTCACACGCCACCATCGCCACTCTTCCTTGTTTCTGGGGCTCCGTGAGCGGGGCGGTTGCTGCTCACGGGCCCCGTTCCAGAGTCCTCCACGATCTGCTGCTCGAACATATCCAAAGGTCTGCCTTTGCTGACTGAGGGTCTGCACTGCAAAAACTTCGCTTCTGTCCTCGATCCCACTGAAAGTTGATGAAGACGTCGCATCGCCTCATATCCTGCAGAAACACCGAGTTCCTTTTCAATCTGCTTCAAAATGTCAAGCCCCCAACAGTCGTAGCACTCGCCATGGCCCTCTCCAGGTGTCCTGCGACAATGACACCCATGACACGAGAGTTCAAAGAATTCGATCCAAGCCTCTGTCCGTGAAAAACCGAAGGTCCCTCTGGTACCTTTTCCCTTGAAAGCACGAACCCAAACCTATCTCAACCAAGTGCGGACACGTCTTTTTCACTCGCAGGCCTTGAGCCAAAAGTCACGAAGTGCGCAAACTAAACGAATTCACATGTGACCTTAAACTCAGCTTCAGAACAAAGTTCCTACACACTGCACACTCACTCAAAGTAGCGTATTGGGCAAAAACATACTCGTATGATTTCCTAGGGAAATCATCGAGGCTCGAACCATCGAGGATGGGATCATAAAGATTCCCAATCACTCCGAAGCAAAACAACTCTATACAAGCTGATCCAAAACATGGCAAAACCATCAATGATCAGCCACGATCTTCCACCCCCCGCATTTTGCTGAGGGTTCATGCCAAAGATCCAAAGTCCAAGCACAGCTCGGCACTTCAACACTAAGGGGATGCCCTGGCCACATTTCCCTTGGTGTGTACTCGCCACCAAAGGGAAACAAGCGACACACCAGCCGATCTTTGACATAACACTTAAACTCACGCAAGATCCCACCATAAGGCAGGTTGTCCTGGGTCCAATTGGTACCCAAGAGTTCGTTGTCCAAACTCGTGACAAACGACTTCAACTTGCATCCTCCTGCACTAGACAGGGTTGTCTTGGAAGGTCTCCAAGAGTTCGTGGTGACAAACACGTTAAAACAAATTAATGCAAGTCTCAGGCTCACCCACTCTCAGGACACGACCTCGACGTAGTCATAGCTTTCAATCTCGCAAACTCCAGGAAAGAACCACCAACCGTTGGCCAGTCGTCGCATCACCAACATAGCGACAGGTTCCAAAAACAAACCAAGACAAGCTGGCAGCAATCAGAATAATCTTTGCGAAGTGGGCCGTCCATACCCATTCCTTGAATCATCCTCACCTTGCTGCTTCCATCAAGCGAAAACACATGCACTGACTCAGGCTTCTCGGAAACCAATGGAAAAACGCGGGCGGGCCATGGCGACTCGGATGCCATGGCGTCCCTCAAACGGCTGCGGGGCATCGTCTTCACCCCTTGAGGTCATCAAGCACCTCAAACCATGTCCTCGCCGTCCACATCATCCTTCTTTTCCTCAACCTTCTCCTCCGCGGCATCTTCCTTCTTCGCATCAGCATTGATCAACTTTGATCGGCGCTCCTTTGCCGCATCTTTCATCTCCTTCAACTCACTCGTCCGCTCACCCATCATCACATCCTGCGATGATCGGCTTTGCTCGGAAGCTTTCTTTTCATTCAACATCCTTTCCAGATCCGTGATGCTCAAATTCGCACGCACTTGCTCTGCGATTTGCGCGATCATGGCAGCATCCATCGTTGGCGAGGCCACTGACACGGGAAATGTTCTCGAATCATCCCTTTCCACTCGTGCTCTTTTACTTCTCTCCGCTTCAGCTTCCGCTGCCTCGAGCTCAGCAATCCTTTTCCGCTTTCTTTCAGCTTCTTCGAACTCTCGATCCTGCTGAACCACGGCTTTCTTCACCATCTCTCTCAGCGCTTTCTCCTCAGCCTCCAAGTTGCCGATTCCTTCGCAAAGGATCTGCCACACCTGCTGCCACATATTCGATGGCATCATCAGATTGAATCTCTCCGCATAGTCCGTCGGGAGATGCCACTTGCATTCGCATTCCCACTTGACCAAGCTCCTGGTCTCGTGCTCCGTGACTTTCTTCCAACCATTGGCCTTGTTCTTCTCTTCTTCCTCAGTGATTCCAGCCACCGACTCCAACACTGCCTTGTAGTTGCCATAGGCATGAAATGCCCAACGCGGCACTGGTCGGTTCTCCTTGGCCAAGGTCGGATCGTGGATCCTCATCGTGGCGCACGTCAGCAAAGATATCATCCGCACCCTATCCAACATCTCCTTGAAGACCAACATGCCATTCTTCGCATGGTCTTTCCAGCGGGTGATCCACGGTGGATGCGCATTGCATTCCATCTCGTCCTTCACGCACCGTTCCCCACCGAGGATTGGCAGTGCAAACAACATATCTACCAACCTCAAGATCCCAAGGTCTTGGGTTTCACCCAGAAGGAGCACAGGGGTGATCCCCTTGCCCTTGAGGTATCGCACGAAACTTATCACACTCAGAGCAAACGTGGCTTGTGGCACCTCGAGGTAGAGCACACCCTCGATCACCGCCGTCTCGTAGATCAGGGCCTTGCCACCGATCTGTCCACGGAGATCGATAATCCCCAACAGCTTCGAGGGTTTCGGCTTCACCTCGGCAATCTCTTGCACCGGCCGCACCAGCTTCTCAAAGCTGCTTTGGTATTTCACCATATCACTGTCTGACAGCTCGGTGACATACTTCGAAACATCCAGATCTTCAATTGCCGTTCCGTGACGACAGATCGCCCACCATGCCTCGTTGTACCACGTTGGCGGTTCCAGCGCAGCCAGGTCTGGGAACCTCAACCATCGCTCCAAGGGCTTGGGTACTCTTGGGGCTGCTGGCCAGACCCTTGGGCAACACTCTTCCCCTCACCCTTTTCACCTTTCTTTCCCAAGTCAGTCATCTAGGGCGGGGGGGGGGGTGCGGGGGCGGGTGGCGGGGTGGGGGGGGGGGGGGGGGGGTGGGGTGGTTAGAGGGGGGGGGGGGGGTGGGTGGGGGGGGGGGGGGTGTGGGGGGGGGGGGGGTGGGGGGGGGGGGAAGGGGGATGGGGGAGCGGAGGGGGCGGAGCAAGCGGAGGGGGCGGGCATGCACTGGAGCAGTCTCCAAAGGCAGTCATGGGGGGGGTGTTCTCGCCCTCTCGGAGGTGGAACGCGTGCGACGCGTTCGTGCTCCACACTGTCACAACCGTTTGGCACTTCAAGCACTGGGGCTTTCCTTCATTTGTCCAGCCAAGCCCGGATGCCCGGTCACTCCTGAAGAGCCATTTGCATGGCTTACACCAAAACGGGGCTTCCATTTCGGCGCCCTTCACCGTTTTCTCGGAGCTTCCTTCAGTACCCATTCGGTCGTCCTCACCTTCAGGCACGACTTCTAGGCTGGGGCTAGCTTCGGTTGTGCTTGAACCAGAGTTCCTGCAGGTGGACCACAAATCCATACCTCGGGTACAACATGGGGGGCTTTCACTTAGGGCTATCAGAACTTTCACTTTCTTTGATGGGTTTTTCAAAAACATCACCGCAATTTTGTTCAGCCGCCTCGGACTCCACAACTCGACGTCCAGTTGCTCCAGCATACTGGTACGTCCCGGTCGGCCATCCAATGTGGCGTCGCAGACCACAGATCCTCCATACCTGTTGCATTCTCGTCAGGGAAAATCCCTAGCGCCCGCTGGTGTTGAGTGAAGGTCATCTGACTCAAACACTTTGTCATGACATCAGCCACCATCGCTGAAGTCTCTGGATCCGAACCACTTGCTCTCCCCTTTTCTACCGTTTTCACGATGTCCGGAGGGGCAGTAACCACCTTCAAGTCCTTACAGAACTCGGTCTCAAACAGCGCATCCATGTACGCCGGGGCACTCTCATCCTGAGATGACTTCCTTGTCTCTCAATCTCTCGCCCCAGAAAGGTGATTTTTCCTCCAGTGGAAGTGATTCGACCCGTTTCCTTGGTTTTCAGCTCCCCATTCAGGGTGTTTGTGACCAACTGAATGGCCTCCTTGGTTCCACATAGAATCAAATCATCCACATAGCATAACATGAGGAATCTTTTTCCTCTCACGGTACCTTCGAAGACGGAAGGCTCAGTTGGGCATTGCCTCAACCCAACTTTCTTCACCACAGTTGCCAGCTTTAGGTTCCACGCCTTGGCTGCAACTTGCAACCATCAAACCATTCATGGCTTGATCCAGGATCATGTACGCCGGGACATAATAGTCCTTGCAGGCAGACACATCCTTTGGCAATTGGATAATCGCCTTCGATCCTTTCGGAAGAGGTGAATGCAAAAAGGCAGTGGATACATCCAAAGTCGCAATATCCACGCCATCCACAGCGGCAATGGCCAACAGCGTCCTCAACGCTTCAAGCGAGGGAGTCGTAGCACTCAGTCCCAATGACGATGCAGTGCTCCCCTTTGCGATATCCTGTACGACACACCTTGCTCGCACAGCTTCCTTCCCATTCACCATCTTCGGACCGATGACCCATCGAGTTGGGATGATCTTGACTCCGTGCTCACGGGCAAACTTATGAGCCTCATCTGCTCCAACCACCTTCCCCGCTTTGTGAGCAGTCATGCTCTGCAGCTCAGTTCGTCGGCCTTCCACAGTCTTCTCCACATCCAATGGACATCCGTCTATCTCAGACAGAACGCTCGTGGGTCTTGCCAGCCAAACTTAGGATCCACACAACTTCATGGACTCCTGGAAGGCGCTATTCCTGTTGAGCAGAATCGAATTGGTCACATGTACCAACTTCGGACTCTCTTCACTACTCACCATTTTAGTAGGACCTTGAGGCGCATCGAGTCTTGAGTCTAAAAAAAATACAATTGATCAGCCGGGGAACTCGATTGGACTCATCTGGAACTGAGTTCACATCTGATGTCAAACTCTCTAAGCGCCGGGGAACTCGATTGGACTCATTTGGAACTGAATCCGCATCCATCTGACGTCTGTCCTCTTCCATGGGCACAGTCTCATTCCCATCAGGAGCTTCTTCTCCTTCAAAGTATCCAGGTTCCATTGCCTCATCCGGAATCCCACCATATGGCAAACTCGGATCCTCAAACTCATCCATATCAACGTCCACAACCTCTGTCGGAGGTTTCGGGACACTTTGCCTCTCTTCACCCTGGAGATCTCGTTGACTCTCATAGGTGATCTCAGGACATTTCAGGAGTGAAGGCTCGCTTCCAGATTCCATCACCCCCGCATCCTTGAAACTTCTTGGACTCGTATCCAGAACTTCAGTGGTCGGCTCTGCTCTTTCCAACCTTTGTCGCTGATTCTTCAACGAGACGTCATACCGCTTTCGGCATTCAGCATTGTGATTCGCCTTACCTCTTTTCGGTCCACACGCTGGACAATTCACCGTTCCTCCATGCTCTTTCACCCATGCTGCTGGTGGTCCCACTTTGCTCATGTCTGTGGTCGGACCATCAGACACTCTGCCCTCAAAGGCCTTGTCCGGTTCACCGTCAATCTGATCAGGCACACCATCCTCTTTCTCCTTCAGAATGGGAGGAGCCAATGTATCCGAAGGATCATGCTCCTTGAGCAAATGTTGACAATGCTCCAACCCAATCTTCAAAGGGATTATGTGCTTGATTGACTTCGCCCGAAAGTGCTTGGGACATCCATCTACCATAGCACTCACCACATGAGTCAAACCACCAACTTCGGGATACACATAGGCCGCTTCCACAAATCGCGATAGCGCTGTTGTTTTCATCGAATCCGGCAGCTCGGCTAGAACTGCGGTCCCTATCAACGAAGAGCCACACTCATGGAGGGGTCTCTGTAGCACCAACTCCTGGGGTGATTTCTTCCCATCAAAGGCAGCAGCATGGTGATTGTGCGTTGCAGCACAGTAAATCAGACCATACTCAAATGCTCCAGGGCTTCTCTGCAGGCCAAAGCCCTGTGCTCTTAGATCCAACCTCACCGTGCTGAACAACTCCTTGAGTGTTCTCACTGCCCTTTCAACACCACCGACCGCTTCGTGTCCTTGCGGAGGTGCTCTCTGGGTCACAATCCGAATCCCCAGATTGGCTCGCTTGATCAGTGCGCTTACCGCTGTCTCGCTGTCCGTTCGTAACAGTACAGCAGAACCTGCAATGTCCAGCCCCAAAGCATTCATCCAGCAGCGAACCCAGCTTGAGGTATTGTCAGCATTGGTTCCAACCAACAGACATCCGATCATCCTGGTTGACATTTCAGTCATGACCAGCACCTTCATGTTGGGAGCCGTTGGCTGGTCTTTGGCAAAAGTACCAGTCACCAGGTTGATGAAGCAAAAATCCGCTTGCAAAGCTACAGGCCGATCCTTAACATCCTTGGTCCGGCGATGCTGTGTAGTGCCTCGAGTCATACGACAGTGAGGACACTCAGACCAAAACGGAATGTGGCCTCACATCCGACGCAGCTCCATTTCCTCTTGCTTTTTCTTGGTCATCGTTTTCACTGACTGCATCTGATCAACCTCCATAGGTTGTCGGCCATCATCCACCTCCATTGGTCGAACTTCGGTTCCTCCGAAGATCACTTTCTTTCGCTTTTCAGCGTCACCCTGCAGGTAGATCCAAGGACATCCAGCCCAGGATACTCCATATCCCATGACTCCTTTCTTCTCATGTCGCAGCGAGATTTCTTTTCTCGTGAATTTAACTTCCCAACCAGTTCTCACCATTTGTTCGGCGCTCAGGATGTTGTGTGCCACATCTGCAACAACTCCAGTCACATACACCGAAATCAAACCAAGGTACTGTTGTCCTTCATACATCGGCAACAAAGCTCGAATGCGAACTCGCTCGAAGACACTCACCGGAGTATCATTGGCTGCTGAGTACCTCTCATTAGGTCCCAACGCCTTCCGATCCAAGATCTGGAACTCATCCAAGTATCTTTTCGCAATCACTGTAACCGACGCTCCTGAATCGATCAACCACCATCGGCTTGCATCATCCTTTTCCAGGCTCTTAACCTGACTCATTGGAGGTCCCATCAGGGATTGAACCGGATTAGACGGCCTCATCTGAGAGAGATCTGTGGAGATCCGATGCTCCAACTCAGCAATTCGGACTCTCGTCTCAACTTCCCATGACCAGTCTACTTCATCAGGGCTCCGGGGAATCCAGTCCTTCCTCACCTCATCTAGCAGGTCTTCCAGAGGTCGCAACACAGATTCCACTCGGGCCTCTGACTCAGGCTCGTTCCATTCACCTCCAACCAGATGGTAGTCACTCGTCTGCACGCTGCGAGGCGTAGCCACCCGAAGGGGCTGTGGGTTCAAGTGAAACAAAAGCTTACTAAAACTGTGGGGTGAAACTGCCGGTAAGTTCCCCCTCTCATTCCTTGTCCTCGGTTTTGACGTACCGCTACCCTCAACCGAAGTGAGGCCGGAATGTCGTTTTGACCAAGTCGTTGCCAGTGGCTCGAAGACTTTGGCCAAGGCAAATTGCCTGTATGCTTGCACATTCTCTGTGTCGTCTATTCGGGAGGTGATCCATGCCCTCGTTCGTGGAGGCCGCTATCCCTCAACCGAATGGAGGTCAATTCCTGTAGACCCAGATGCTCGTTCTACGAGTCTCATTGCATGTCCTCAGTGCTTCCATCCACACCCCTCAACCGTAGTGAGGCCGGACATGTGCTATCCCTCTACATCCCCATAGACCGTTCCGATTGAGGCCCAATTCTGCACTTTCTCGTCATCTCACCTTGACGGATCCATGCCCTCGATTCACACATCTCCAACACGAGCCAAGCAGGAGGACCAGGTGAAGTACCTGCCCAAACATACCCCTTTTTAGGCTGGACGCTAAGCGACCGAAATCGCCGCTACGCACCGGTGACCCCACGCCACACACCTTCAACAGGTGGCCGGTACAGGCGCCTGACAGGGGGCCGGGCAAGGTGCCGACTACCAGGTCAAACCCACCCTGCCTGTGAGGGTATTATGTACGAGGCCGCTATCCATTGTAAGACTTGACATTCTCCAATCCAGCCGTCGCCATTGTTCCAAGGACAGTCGGCTGGTCTTTGGTTGCCACCAAAACGACCTCGACGCCTCCACGGAAGACGTCCCGGCTAATCCAGGGTTCTCAGCAGCTCCGGTGTTCTTGCACTTACTAACCGTGCCTTGCTGTTCTTCCCCGGATCGCCCTGGCTTTCTCGCGCTTACTCCCCAGTCGACGTATTCCTCACCACAAAGTTCATGCCCATTGGGACTCGAGGCTTCTCCATTGCAATGCTGGTATCTGCCCTTTGCTGGCCTCCATGCCTGGCCAGTGTCCCTCATCCACATTCTGGAGTTTGCTCTTTTATCCATAGCTCACATTCCCTCAGACCAAAGTCGAGGCCGAATGATTGCTTTGTTTGATTGAGCACTGCTGGGCTGCGGTTGTCTTCTATCAATTGCTCCGACACACCGGCACCGCGGAGTCTATGCTTCAAGCTGCTTGACCGCTTTGCTCCCAGTAGCATCAGCCGTCCAAGCTGCACGCAGTCTCTAAGACTCAATTCCGGCAGACCAATTCAGTGCCCGGCCTGCCCATTCCATTATTCTTCCCTCAGCTGATGCGAGGTCGGAACATCATGCACCGTTCTTCATCAGCGAGGCGTTTTCGCAACCCTTCTGTTGTTCCCTCAGCCGTGGCGAGGCCGAACCATCCATTCCCTCAGCCGAGGCGAGGCCGAACCTAACTCCAGAATAGCAAGGCCAAAATTTCCCTTGCATAGCCTCACATGGCATCTCCGCTGGTTTCACGGGTCTGAAAGCATTGTGCTGCGGGTATGTTGATCACCCTCATTCCGGCAGACTAAGCCTGCATTCGGGTTTGCCCTCACATGGCCCTTCATGGCGAGGCTGTGCGGCTATGTTGCCTCTCCTGGCGCGACGAACAAAGTGGACACGATGTGACTGCGACAGTTCAGGAAGAGCCCTTCACGACGCCCCTGGTGTGACCATGCAAATACGCAGCATGCGATTGCCAGCATGGTCCGTCGCTCTCCGTCTGCTTTGCAGCAAGTCTCTTTGGCGTGTGGCACACTGTCCAGGGCACAGTGGACGGCCACTCTGCATCGACGGGCGGAATTCTGGGGTTGAGACGAGGCCCTGTTCCAACAAAGGAAGTTTAGGCCTCGGAACCCGATTCGCTCGCACAGGTCTGCTGTCTTCTTGCACCTCAGTTCCAGGAGATGTTTCCCTCAACCGTAGTGAGGCCGAACTATGTTGTCCCTCCGAAGCGAGGCCGAAGACTTTCCACAATCCTCAGCTCAGGCAAGGTCGACAACACCCTCAGCAGCGAGGTTGAAAGTTCTCTCAGCACTCGGCGAGGCCGGCAGCTATGTGGCTGGCAGAACTACCGAGCAAACACAGTGGTTCGGTTTGAGTCCTGTTGGAGCCCACCCTTAGGTCCTCCAGGCCACTGAACAGCTCTGGGACTTCCTTTTGCCTGGACTGTCGCCTTAGCACTCGGGGATTCAGGCTTGTTGGCTGTTTCTCCTCCTTGTACCAACAATCGCGGACATAATGTCTCTTTCCATGACACACATACTGTGGAGGCCACTTTCATGCGGTTGTCTTTTAGCTTGTGTTTAGCAGCCCTAAATGTTGTTTCTTGGTTACAGGAGATTTCGGAGATTTGCTTTGTTTTGCGTTTGTTTGCTATTTTTGCAATGTACTTTTGCTTTTGTTTGCACGTAGACCTGTTTTGCTGGATTTTGTGCCGGATTGTTTTTTCAAGATGCCTTGAGATCTGCAAGACTCTCAAAGACTTTTGCTAATTTTTGCGCCGACGGGCCATGTGTCTTCAACAGATTGCATCTGAGCCGCTGCTCGCTGAGCGCTCTCTTGCCTCAAGCAGCTTCTAGGCCACAGCTAGCGTACTTGCGCCATGTCTGCCACGTCGGAGCCTGATTTGTTGGCCGAAAAAAGTGCCCAGACAGAGTCCGTAGGGTCCATGATTGTGCTTCCAAGGTGTCGCAAGCCCTTCGCAACTTGCTCAGCGAAGTACTCAGTGGAGGAGGTTGCCACATTCGTTACGGGGCGCAGGCGCGGCCGGCCGGTGCGCGGCCGGAGGTGTCCAAGCTCATCCGTGCGCTGCTTGGTGGCCTAGCTGTGTATGGTTGTAGCAACAGCCATGCGCGGGGTCAAAGCTTTGGGTGCAAGAAACCAGTCATGCCTTCAGTCAGGTCCTTGGGTTGAGTCTGACATGAACCCTGAGGCAGGAAGTCAGTCTTGTTCTATAGCAAGTTGTGACGTGGACGGTGAAGCCAGGCAGACGTAGACTGTATTCCTTTTTCTGAACCCGATTGGTGAAAGACCAATGTGTACCTTGACGTTCTGCCTGAAGGCGCGAAGTGCTTCTTAGACGGTCAGCGACAATTGATTCGTATGGCAGGCATGCCCCAGCTTCGGCGCTCCGGTTGACACAGGTCCTCGCCAGAAGCAGAAGAACACCTCTTGCGTCCTTCACCCTTTAGGGGACGACCGGTAGTATAATACTGACATTGGCGTGCGGTGATTGGGTGGCGGGTTTCCTGCACCTGTCCTTTAATAACTTTGTAAATTGCCAAAGGGTGAATCCAGTCCTGATAAAGGGGTTTCCGCAGGGTTTCCGTTCATGTTTGTTAAGCTTCTGGAGGGTTTCCCTGGGTTTCCCTACAGTTTCGCGAGGGTTTCCGCGGGGTTTCTGGGGGTTTCCGGGGTTTCCTTAGATTTCGTGCATGTGTTAAGACTTATTGGATGGTTTTGGTAGGTTCCTCAAGGGTTTCGTGAGGGTTTCCGTGGGATTTCGTGCAGTTTTTGAACTTTCCGGAGGTTTTCCTTGAATTTCTCTAAAGTTTTGTGAGGGTTTCCGCGGATGTCCGTGGGTTTTGTCAAGTTTTGCCTTGGTTTTTTAAAAGCAGATGGTTTCCCTGGGGTTTTCTAAGGTTTGCGGGGTTTCAGTGGGTTTTGTTAGATTTTGCGTAGGTTTTTGAAGCTCTCGGAAGGTTTTTCTAATGTCTTGTGAAGGTTTACCGTGGGTTTTCCATGGTTTTTGACAGCTTTGAAGGGGTTTCCGTTGGTTTCTTAGGGCTGTGTGAGGGTTTCCGCGTGGTTTGTGTGGGTTTTCTTATATAGGTCGTGCGCAGCTCTTTAAAGCTTCTAGTGGAGCTTTGTGAGGGTTCCTGCAAAATCTCCGCGGGGTTTCGATTGGTTTTCTCATGCTTTGCGCGGCTTTGGAAAAAGATGTCAGAAGCTTCAGCGAGGGTTTCCATGAGCTTCCATGGCACCATGGATTTCCTCAGCTTTGGAATTTGTCACATGGTGCGGTCGGGGCTCGTCCAGATAGGCAAGATGCAAGCGGCGCAGTTTGTCGTGCGGCTTTGCAGCGCTGCTAGGTGAGGTTGTGGAGGTGGATGCTGATGGCAGGGAGAAGCAGAAGTGATGCGGCCAGGCAGCCAGGAGCCGCTGGGGCTAACCCAGCTGTATTTTTCCGCAGGAGTAGGTTTTCCATATGTGCTCCGGGTCTTTGCGCAGGAAATTGTTCCGAGGCCAGATTCTGGGTCCGCTTTTGTGCAAAAGTCACGTCCGCTTGTGCGTGGCCTCCCCGGTGCCCGTTTCTATTATGTTGATCACTTCCGCAAGAAAGCTGCCTGTGGGGGGTCGTTGTTCTTAAAAAAAAATTTCTCCATGCTAGGAGCTTGCCTGTGGGTCAGAGTTGCTGTAGCGTCGCAATCTGGGGAGCGCAGGGGCTCGAAAAATGCAGATTTAGCGACACCAAAATTGGGGCCGCCAGGCGGCCCCAATTTTGGGGTCGCAGTTCCAGCCTTTTCATGTATTTACACATTATAATAAGGGAAGCTGGGTGCATTTCGTGGCCCCATTTTTGGGGCCGCGAGACGGCCCCATTTTTTGGGGTCGCAAGTTTGAGCCCTGGGCTCACGCAGCTGGGTCTCGTCAGCGTGCCTGCGCCTGCCCTTGTTCCAGGAACTTTGGGGAGCAGCGTGCAGAACATAAGCTTGGGGATCAGGGGCTTGTCCGAAGCAGCTGCTTGCTTTTGTAATGGTGCAGCAGAAAGGGAGCTGCAACTGTGGAGGCCACTTTCATGCGGTTGTCTTTTAGCTTGTGTTTAGCAGCCCTAAATGTTGTTCCTTGTTTACAGGAGATTTCGGCGATTTGCGTTGTTTTGCGTTTGTTTGCTATTTTGGCAATGTACTTTTGCTTTTGTTTGCACGTAGACCTGTTTTGCTGGATTTTGTGCCGGATTGTTTTTTCAAGATGCCTTGAGATCTGCAAGACTCTCAGAGACTTTTGCTAATTTTTGCGCCTACGGGCCATGTGTCTTCAACAGATTGCATCTGAGCCGCTGCTCGCTGAGCGCTCTCTTGCCTCAAGCAGCTCCTAGGCCACAGCTAGCGTACTTGCGCCATGTCTGCCACGTCGGAGCCTGATTTGTTGGCCGAAAAAAGTGCCCAGACATAGTCCGTAGGGTCCATGTTTGTGCTTCCAAGGTGTCGCAAGCCCTTCGCAACTCGCTCAGCGAAGTACTCAGTGGAGGAGGTTGCCGAGGTCTTCAAGGCCGATTTTGGCGATGCGAGAGGCTTCACATTCGTTGCGGGGCGCAGGCGCGGCCGGCCGGTGCGCGGCCGGAGGTGTCCAAGCTCATCCGTGCGCTGCTTGGTGGCCTAGCTGCAGTGTATGGTTGTAGCAACAGCCATGCGCGGGGTCAAAGCTTTGGGTGCAAGAAACCAGTCATGCCTTCAGTCAGGTCCTTGGGTTGAGTGTGAACCCTGAGGCAGGAAGTCAGTCTTGTTCTATAGCAAGTTGTGACGTGGACGGTGAAGCCAGGCAGACGTAGACTGTATTCCTTTTTCTGAACCCGATTGGGGAAAGACCAATGTGTACCTTGACGTTCTGCCTGAAGGCGCGAAGTGCTTCTTAGACGGTCAGCGACCATTGATTCGTATGGCAGGCATGCCCCAGCTTCGGCGCTCCGGTTGACAGAGGTCCTCGCCAGAAGCAGAAGAACACCTCTTGCGTCCTTCACCCTTTAGGGGACGACTGGTAGTATAATACTGACATTGGCGTGCGGTGATTGGGTGGCGGGTTTCCTGCACCTGTCCTTTAATAACTTTGTAAATTGCCAAAGGGTGAATCCAGTCCTGATAAAGGGGTTTCCGCAGGGTTTCCATTCATGTTTGTTAAGCTTCTGGAGGGTTTCCCTGGGTTTCCCTACAGTTTCGCGAGGGTTTCCGCGGGGTTTCTGGGGGTTTCCGTGGGTTTCCTTAGATTTCGTGCATGTGTTAAAACCTATTGGATGGTTTTGGTAGGTTCCTCAAGGGTTTCGTGAGGGTTTCCGTGGGATTTCGTGCAGTTTTTGAACTTTCCGGAGGTTTTCCTTGTCTCTAAAGTTTTGTGAGGGTTTCCGCGGATGTCCGTGGGTTTTGTCAAGTTTTGCCTTGGTTTTTTAAAAGCTTTCAGATGGTTTCCCTGGGGTTTTCTAAGGTTTGCGGGGTTTCAGTGAGTTTTGTTAGATTTTGCGTAGGTTTTTGAAGCTCTCGGAAGGTTTTTCTAATGTCTTGTGAAGGTTACCGTGGGTTTTCCATGGTTTTTGACAGCTTTGAAGGGGTTTCCGTGGGTTTCTTAGGGCTGTGTGAGGGTTTCCGCGGGGTTTCTGTGGGTTTTCTTATATAGGTCGTGCGCAGGTCTTTAAAGCTTCCAGTGGAGCTTTGTCATGCCGGTATAATATGAATAAGAAGACGCATGAAGTTTATTATATTCGCGCGGTCATAATATTAAAAGTAGTGCACGAAATACAATAATAAAATGCTGCACGCTACGTTCTTTTTACTCTCATTCGTTGGCCGTTCAACCGCGGTATTATAATAATATTGTGTTCTCTTCTTAATATATAACCGGGCGATAATATTATAATTAAGACGCCCGAATTATAGTAATAAAGGGGGATCTTATGGTTGACTTCGTGCGCTCATTGTATTCTCGCGACACGCATTCACGAAGGCAGTAAAACGCTCACTCGTTCCTTTTAATATAAAATTATAGGCCCTTTTATCTTCTTACAAACTAGCCCGCGGATACAAGGGCGCAATGAACTTAATGAACAAAGGAAAGAAGTAAATGGGCGTACTAATATTCTATTTTATTATTCACGCGTATTATTAATTAAAAAATCTTTTCACGCGTGCATGAAATTCTGTAATTCTCAATTTTAATTCGTTTATTCGTTCATGCAATACTAATAGAATAATATAATTATAAGGGCCCTTTTGTAATATAATTCTCTTCTCCTTTTATTATATTATCATGAGGGTGTACAATTAGTATTATAAGTAAGCCCGCGTACATGTATTCATTATCTTAATGCATCACTTGTATTATGTTCCTGCAAAATCTCCGCGGGGTTTCGATTGGTTTTCTCATGCTTTGCGCGGCTTTGGAAAAAGATGTCAGAAGCTTCAGCGAGGGTTTCCATATTTCCATGAGCTTCCATGGCACCATGGATTTCCTCAGCGTTACTTCAAGCTTTGGAATTTGTCACATGATGCGGTCGGCGCTCGTCCAGATAGGCAAGATGCAAGAGGCGCAGTGTGTCGTGCGGCTTTGCAGCGCTGCCAGGTGAGGTTGTGGAGGTGGATGCTGATGGCGCAGGGAGAATCAGAAGTGACCGCTGGGGCTAACCCAGCTGTATTTTTCCGCAGGAGTAGGTCCGAGTAGGTTTTCCATATGTGCTCCGGGTCTTTGCGCAGGAAATTGTTCCGAGGCCAGATTCTGGGTCCGCTTTTGTGTGCAAAAGTCACGTCCGCTTGTGTGTGGCCTCCCCGGTGCCCGTTTCTATTATGTTGATCACTTCCGCAAGAAAGCTGCCTGTGGAGGGTCGTTGTTCTTTAAAAACAAAAATTCTCCACGCTAGGAGCTTGCCTGTGGGTCAGAGTTGCTGTAGCGTCGCAATCTGGGGAGCCCAGGGGCTCGAAAAATGCAGATTTAGCGACACCAAAAAAATTGGGGCCGCCAGGCGGCCCCAATTTTGGGGTCGCAGTTCCAGCCTTTTCATGTATTTACACATTATAATAAGGGAAGCTGGGTGCATTTCCTGGCCCCATTTTTGGGGCCGCGAGACGGCCCCATTTTTGGGGTCGCAAGTTTGAGCCCTGGGCTCACGCAGCTGGGTCTCGTCAGCGTGCCTGTGCCTGCCCTTGTTCCAGGAACGTTGGGGAGCAGCGTGCAGAACATAAGCTTGGGGATCAGGGGCTTGTCCGAAGCAGCTGCTTGCTTTTGTAATGCTGCAGCAGAAAGGGAGCTGCAACGGTGCCCGTTTCTATTATGTTGATCACTTCCGCAAGAAAGCTGCCTGTGGAGGGTCGTTGTTCTTTAAAAACAAAAATTCTCCACGCTAGGAGCTTGCCTGTGGGTCAGAGTTGCTGTAGCGTCGCAATCTGGGGAGCCCAGGGGCTCGAAAAATGCAGATTTAGCGACACCAAAATTGGGGCCGCCAGGCGGCCCCAATTTTGGGGTCGCAGTTCCAGCCTTTTCATGTATTTACACATTATAATAAGGGAAGCTGGGTGCATTTCCTGGCCCCATTTTTGGGGCCGCGAGACGGCCCCATGTTTGGGGTCGCAAGTTTGAGCCCTGGGCTCACGCAGCTGGGTCTCGTCAGCGTGCCTGTGCCTGCCCTTGTTCCAGGAACGTTGGGGAGCAGCGTGCAGAACATAAGCTTGGGGATCAGGGGCTTGTCCGAAGCAGCTGCTTGCTTTTGTAATGCTGCAGCAGAAAGGGAGCTGCAACTGTGGAGGCCACTTTCATGCGGTTGTCTTTTAGCTTGTGTTTAGCAGCCCTAAATGTTGTTCCTTGTTTACAGGAGATTTCGGAGATTTGCGTTGAATTGCGTTTGTTTGCTATTTTTGCAATGTACTTTTGCTTTTGTTTGCACGTAGACCTGTTTTGCTGGATTTTGTGCCGGATTGTTTTTTCAAGATGCCTTGAGATCTGCAAGACTCTCAGAGACTTTTGCTAAGTTTTGCGCCTACGGGCCATGTGTCTTCAACAGATTGCATCTGAGCCGCTGCTCGCTGAGCGCTCTCTTGCCTCAAGCAGCTCCTAGGCCACAGCTAGCGTACTTGCGCCATGTCTGCCACGTCGGAGCCTGATTTGTTGGCCGAAAAAAGTGCCCAGACATAGTCCGTAGGGTCCATGTTTGTGCTTCCAAGGTGTCGCAAGCCCTTCGCAACTCGCTCAGCGAAGTACTCAGTGGAGGAGGTTGCCGAGGTCTTCAAGGCCGATTTTTGGCGATGCGAGAGCGCAGGCGCGGCCGGCCGGTGCGCGGCCGGAGGTGTCCAAGCTCATCCGTGCGCTGCTTGGTGGCCTAGCTGTGTATGGTTGTAGCAACAGCCATGCGCGGGGTCAAAGCTTTGGGTGCAAGAAACCAGTCATGCCTTCAGTCAGTTGAGTCTGACATGAACCCTGAGGCAGGAAGTCAGTCTTGTTCTATAGCAAGTTGTGACGTGGACGGCGAAGCCAGGCAGACGTAGACTGTATTCCTTTTTCTGAACCCGATTGGTGAAAGACCAATGTGTACCTTGACGTTCTGCCTGAAGGCGCGAAGTGCTTCTTAGACGGTCAGCGACCATTGATTCGTATGGCAGGCATGCCCCAGCTTCGGCGCTCCGGTTGACAGAGGTCCTCGCCAGAAGCAGAAGAACACCTCTTGCGTCCTTCACCCTCTAGGGGACGACCGGTAGTATAATACTGACATTGGCGTGCGGTGATTGGGTGGCGGGTTTCCTGCACCTGTCCTTTAATAACTTTGTAAATTGCCAAAGGGTGAATCCAGTCCTGATAAAGGGGTTTCCGCAGGGTTTCCGTTCATGTTTGTTAAGCTTCTGGAGGGTTTCCCTGGGTTTCCCTACAGTTTCGCGAGGGTTTCCGCGAGGTTTCTGGGGGTTTCCGTGGGTTTCCTTAGATTTCGTGCATGTGTTAAAACCTATTGGATGGTTTTGGTCGGTTCCTCAAGGGTTTCGTGAGGGTTTCCGTGGGATTTCGTGCAGTTTTTGAACTTTCCGGAGGTTTTCCTTGAATTTCTCTAAAGTTTTGTGAGGGTTTCCGCGGATGTCCGTGGGTTTTGTCAAGTTTTGCCTTGGTTTTTTAAAAGCTTTCAGATGGTTTCCCTGGGGTTTTCTAAGGTTTGCGGGGTTCCAGTGGGTTTTGTTAGATTTTGCGTAGGTTTTTGAAGCTCTCGGAAGGTTTTCTAATGTCTTGTGAAGGTTACCGTGGGTTTTCCATGGTTTTTGACAGCTTTGAAGGGGTTTCCGTGGGTTTCTTAGGGCTGTGTGAGGGTTTCCGCGGGGTTTCTGTGGGTTTTCTTATATAGGTCGTGGTAGGTCTTTAAAGCTTCCAGTGGAGCTTTGTGAGGGTTCCTGCAAAATCTCCGCGGGGTTTCGATTGGTTTTCTCATGCTTTGCGCGGCTTTGGAAAAAGATGTCAGAAGCTTCAGCGAGGGTTTCCATGAGCTTCCATGGCACCATGGATTTCCTCAGCGTTACTTCAAGCTTTGGAATTTGTCACATGATGCGGTCGGCGCTCCTCCAGATAGGCAAGATGCAAGCGGCGCAGTGTGTCGTGCGGCTTTGCAGCGCTGCCAGGTGAGGTTGTGGAGGTGGATGCTGATGGCGCAGGGAGAATCAGAAGTGACCGCTGGGGCTAACCCAGCTGTATTTTTCCGCAGGAGTAGGTCCGAGTAGGTTTTCCATATGTGCTCCGGGTCTTTGCGCAGGAAATTGTTCCGAGGCCAGATTCTGGGTCCGCTTTTGTGTGCAAAAGTCACGTCCGCTTGTGCGTGGCCTCCCCGGTGCCCGTTTCTATGATGTTGATCACTTCCGCAAGAAAGCTGCCTGTGGAGGGTCGTTGTTCTTTAAAAAAAAATTCTCCACGCTAGGAGCTTGCCTGTGGGTCAGAGTTGCTGTAGCGTCGCAATCTGGGGAGCGCAGGGGCTCGAAAAATGCAGATTTAGCGACACCAAAATTGGGGCCGCCAGGCGGCCCCAATTTTGGGGTCGCAGTTCCAGCCTTTTCATGTATTTACACATTATATTAAGGGAAGCTGGGTGCATTTCGTGGCCCCA
>CAJNDS010002786.1:0-277832 GCA_905221605.1 Symbiodinium natans | reverse complement strand
GGCCAGCAAGCCAGGGAGGCGGGGGTTAGGGGCCAGGGGGCCGCGGGGCCAGGAAGGCCAAGGGTAGGGGGGTCAGGGGGCTCAGGGAGGTCAGGGGGAGCAGGGCGCCAGGGGCGGCCCATCGTGGGTGCCGACCCCCATGCTGTGGGAGATAAACCAACCCGTAGATAAGAAACCTGACAGCCTGGCAAATGCGGCTGGGATAAGACCTTAAACCCTACACCCTGAAGCTTTAAATCTAAACCTGATATACCCTAAATTCTGAACCCTAAACCTGAAACCCTAAAACGCAGACATTTCGGCTCAAACTGATGTGCGCAGGCGACCATGAAACGGAGTAACTGAGAAGTGGCTCCTACGTTTAACGGAGACATTCCCGACAGCTTCAACGAAGGCAAAAGCTACTCTGAAAGCAATGCTTTCGAGATGAAGTTCTGTTCCGTCAAGCCTGAACTGAAGCTTTTGATTTTTTATTTTTTTTAACCTCGACCGCAAACCGAATATATTTCAGCTCAATTTCTATCAGCTCAATTTCTAACAGATATGGATAATAGAAAAAACAGGAAACCTTAACGTGCGTGCTCTTGTAATTGCAGAACATGTATTAAAATCTGTCTTTATAATTACTACGATCTTTGATCATAGATGATTTTTGTGGAGCCTATATGGAAAGTAAAAGAAAGCAAGAGAGAAAATGGACAGAGAGATAGAGAAATCTAGAGAGATATAGAAACATTAAAAAAAGTATATAGAGATGGAGATAGAGAGACAGATATAGATATAGACAATAAAAAATAAAGAGAAAGCAATGAACATAGAACAATAAAAGCATGAAGAGAAGGCGAAGGTAAGAAAAACACTGGCAAGCCTTTACAGCTTGGCTGCAGCAACGTAATGCAGAATGAGAAGAGTTGCTGCGCCGAGTCAGCGCTGCAACCAGAGTCGCAGAATGAGAAGATTTGCTGCGCCGAGTCAGCGCTGAAACCAGACTGGCAGAAACGGTCCCGAGTTACAGTCTGATCGAGATGGAAGCTTTTCGCCTTCGGTCTTCACCGCTGCACCAGCTTAGGCTGAGATTCTGGCGACAGCTTCGGCAAGCTTGCTGGCAGCGCGACGTGCTGGCGCTTTTTTGTTTTTTTCTGTCTGAAGGCGCGTCCTTCTTGTGGCCAAGCAAGTGGAGAAGTTAGACCTTTCTGCTGTTCCGTCACCTCGTCACAGATCTGGTGCGTTCCTACATGGTAGATTTTGCTAAGCGTTTGACCAAGCGTTCTCGAAAGTTATATTTCTGACATGTGGGCTGGTGCGGTCCGACGGTCGGTGGAAAAAGAAGGTGGCATCGTCAGCCACCTAGCTCGGCTTCTCCCTGGCTGGGCAGAATAAGCACGCTCGCCGCAAGAGAGTAGTGGACTACGACTGCGCGCATCGTCAGCGGACCCTGAAGGCTTCGAAAACGCCTTCACGTAAAATGATTGTATGCCAGATCGCAGAGAATGGATCGTCTCGAGCGGTTAGATGCTGACAAGTTTCGTGCGATGGCCGCACGAGTCAGTCGCCGCGCGAGTTGTGTAACTGGCATGTTCTCTCCAGTCACTGGAGGAAGGCTTGCACTAAGTCCAGGTGTCGCGATATCCAGCGTACCGATGCACCAGGCCTTGCAGAGACAAGTAAAGAGAGAGAGAGAGAGAGAGAGAGAGAGAGAGAGAGAGAGAGAGAGAGAGAGAGAGAGAGAGAGAGAGAGAGAGAGAGAGAGAGAGAGAGAGAGACAGAGAGAGAGAGAGAGAGAGAGAGAAAGCGACAGACAGATAGACAGAGAGAGAGAAATAAAGGAGGGCAGGGGCCAGCAAGCCAGGGAGGCGGGGGTTAGGGGCCAGGGGGCCGCGGGGGCCAGGAAGGCCAAGGGTAGGGGCTGTGGGGGGGGGGGTAGGGAGGGGGGTAGCGGGGGGTGTAGGGGTGGAGGCTCAGGGTTTGGGGGGCTTTTCCAAAAGAGTCCTTATGCCCTGTGCAAAACCTCTGGTCCGTGTGTTTACGTGGTGTGGGTGACCTGACCCTGCACGGAAAAGCTGCCCGGGAGGGGGGTGTACCCTCCCACTCCCCCCCCGCGTTTTGGGGGGGTAAGGAGGGAAAGAGGGAGGTTTTCACCTTCTCAAACCCATCCAACACGCCGCCAGGGCCTGCGGACCTAGACACTAAACCCTAAAGCTTGCAACCCAAACCCTAAACCCTGAACCCTAAACCTTAAACCCTAAACCCTAAACCGATATAAGCTAGGCCAAAACGCTTCTGTATAATCTCAAGGACGATTCCAACTTTGACTTCAGCGATAGTTTGCTCAGTGGCCAGCTTGACTTACGCAGACTTCTGCAAATCTCAGCAGAAGAGATGAGTAGCTCTCGTAGCAGTGCATAGCGAGCGCAGCTAGAACAGGAAGCCTTGGCAGAGACATCTCTGCGACACTCGGGACTCGTTTCAAGAGTTGAGTGCCGTTGTGGACGATGCTTTGGTACGGAGACAACATATGTATGAAATTTTTCAGTTGAGAGTTGCGTGCGATGATGTGGATAGCACGTTGAAACAACAGTTGCGTTCGTGACATGCTTTGCTGGCCACCACACCTGGACAGAGCGCAGTGGATTCTCTGAGCCGCGTAGCCTTGGAGAAGAGATTAAGCTGTGAGATGTGCATTGCTCTATACATAAATGAGGTGATTTGCATCATATTCAGATAGTTGGTGTTCCTGACTCCGAAATACGAACCCGAAACCCTGAACCTTGAAGCCTAGACCATCAATTTCATGTTTTGATTCATTGGTGACGATTCTTGGTGCAGCTAGTGAAATTCGCTCACGGCGTCTTGTTGTAAATTATAATATTTAGTGTTATTAAAGTGGTCTAAGCAATTTAGATAACAAGAGAAGAACTCTTGGACAAATAAACCCTAAAGGTGACGACCTCATATATATATATACCCTTTAAGGGACTACATAGGGCCCTCATTCCCTCATTCCCTACTAAGAGCCAGCCAGTCTATGGTGCCTTCATGAGCGTCGAAGCCGAGTTGCGGTCGAAGTGGTGCCCACCTGCGTCAGAATGGAAACCACATGAGAGGCATGCCGAGGCTACGCGCGGCGGCGTCTCCCTAAACCCTAAACCCTAATCCCTAAACACTAAACCCTAAACCCTAAACCCTAATCCCTAAACCCTAAACCCTTCCTGCGGCAAAGTTGTACCGGGTGGTGGAACCCAAACTTGTTGCGAGGCACAGCCTGGAAGAGCCCAGGTCCGCTTCGCCTGCAAAATGCACCGTCGCTGGTTTAGGGTTTAGGGTTTAGGATTGAGGGTTTAGGGGCGGATTTGCTCGGTACCTGCCTCGTCCGAGCCCCATCGCGGCATGCTTCCGCAGACCTGTTTCCGGTAGAGCGCATGAAAGCAAGCCATGCGGATGATAAGCTGCAGCAGCTCGAGACTTCGGGCCTAAACCCTCAATACCCTAAATAGCCGGAAAAACCCTAAATACCCCAAACCCCAACCCTCAATACACTAAATACCCTAAACCCGAAACCACAAGAAGGGTCACCTGCGGATTTCGCTCCAAGGCTCGAAGCACGGACCACTCTGCACCTGAAAACTGCACGAACCAAAGCAAGGAAAAGTCAAAACACGAAAAGAACCACATGGGGGTTTCCGAAAATAGGGGTACCCTTTTTTGGGGGTCCCCCATAAAAATCCCTACTGTTAGTATAAGGTATCAGGCGTCCTAGTAGTTTGCGTACCCAAACAAGGATTAACTTCTTGAGAACTGACCATGTGTGTGGGTGTACCTGTCTCAGAACGCGCGATAATGCGCAGCAGCAGGCTGGCGAGATCCTCGAAGCCCAGAAGAGGGCAGGCAAGAATCAAACATTAACCACATGGTGGCAAAACCACAAGAACAATTAATTAGTCTAACGTCCTGCTGGTTGTCTTTGGTCACCATCTGGGCATCCGAGGCGTCCGAACAAAAAGACACAGCTTGTCTCACTGTTTTACGGACCGTCTCTCTGGCTTAGGCCTTAGATAATCCTGCCTCGCCTCAACGGAAATCGTTCCAGTGAATAGCTCGTACAGCAAGAACAAGGGGATATCGACCGAGCCTCCAGTGGGTCTTTGCTGCAAGCAACTGGATACTTGGAGGTTCATGGCTCATGGTACCAGTTAACCGATTCTAACTGTACTTATAACTGTACTTGTAACCATATTAGGGCACTTAAGGGGCTTACAAGTGGGTTATAAGCACAGCTTTTATTTGTTAAGAAGTACAATGAACCTTTAAGTACTGGTAAAGGAAGCCTCCGCGGATGCCGCCAAAGAGGTCATTGAGGAAGCGCATGGCGTCGACACCCACCATTGCAGGAACCTGCTCACAAGCTGCCCTAAACCCTAAACCCTAAACCCTAAACCCTAAACCCTAAGCCTAATGTCAGGTGGCCACAAAAGCCCAGGTGTGCCCCCTCCCCCCTAGTAGATCGCAGCAAAACTGAAATAAAGATCAACCAAGACCAATGATGAACCATACTTCTTGAGCAATGATCTGAGCTGGATCTAAGGGATCCACTTGCTTTGCATTGTTGCGACAAGTTGCCCCCGCAACTCTGCATCATGTTAGGGATGTCTTACTCTACTCAGATTGGTGGTTGTTCAACAGGAAATGGCCAACTTCGCGAAAAAAAAGTGTTTCGCGCCTTCGCGCGTAGCTTTGCCTAATTATGCATATCGCCTTATCATCAAGTATCAACGTCGAGAGGTCCGGTAGCTCTCTTGGGCCAGGTTTTTGGAATCCAGCACAGGGCTTGCGTGCGGGCTTTCAAACAACTTTCGCGCGTCTTTCGCACAGTTTCCTGGACGGTCCTGGAACAGTTGAGCTGCGCTTTGGCTCAGCCGGGCCACTTGGTTGGTTGAAAACTTCGGCGGCATTTCGGCTGCAGTCCTTCCGTCCTACCAGCACCTGGCCTGACAACTCCGGAGCCTGCAGCTGCAGCAGATACTCCATTGTATTGCTTTCGCACCTTCTTCGGGGCCTTTCGCGTGCCTTTGAAACCGCCTCAAAAGGTAGCCCAGAGTATACGTAACTGGAAGGCGCGGCCCCTGTAGAACAAGATGTACTCAGTCTCTTTTCGGCGCAACTTCCAGAAGTTGTAGAAGAACTCCAACCGAAGCATTTTTCGAGATACAAAAATATGATTTCAATACTGACGTCATTTGGCGCACATACGCATTCGGGTTCTCCATGCCTTTATAGTGTGGAAGAAACAAGTCATTTTGCTTGACAAACACGTTAACCCCTGACGTCGCGCGGGGGTCCATTTTCCAAATTATTCACAATGCATTTTGCACCATGACCACCGAAAACCTTCGTGCAAGTGCGTTCTGTTTGCAAAGATGCCACAACAGTGCCGCAACAGATCCATTCAATGCAGCAACGTCTCCCACAGCGACGCGGAGCTGCAAAGGCGCCAATGTCGTCCATTGCACATGCATGCACAAAGCCTTCGCAAGCATCAGCAAGTCTCGCACGGCTGTAGTTGCAAAACCTATGTTTTGGCGGCGGCGGTAGTTGGTTGTGGAAATTCACTTTTGGGCATCGTTTCGTGAGTTCACGTTGGCGGAGTGTCTGGCTGAGGACGTAGTTGTCGAATCCTGTGTTTCGGCATTGTTTCGGTACATCTTTGTGTCACAAAGATGTTGCCAAGAATGCCGAAACACGCAGTGGCTGTGCCCAGCATTGTAGCATGATTTTGTCACGTGTTCGTGAGTGGCTCTTTTTTTAAACTACCGTAGGAAACATAGACAAACGTGACTTACGCTAAGTCACTTAGGAGTTAACTCCTTGCACTCCTTAGAAGCCTGAACTCTAAAACCCTAACCCCCGTCCAAAAACCTGAAGCCCTAGACCCGAAACCCTACACCCTACACCCCAAACCCTAAACCCCAATTCATGAACCCTAAACTCTAAACCCTGGACATGGCCACAGTCTAGTTGCGAAATCCTGCGTTTTGGAATAGTTTCGCAATGTGTCCGCCAGTGTCGCATCGCGGCGCTAGTTGCGAATGTTTTTGCTACTCTGCTGAAACAAACCTTCATCATTCCGAGTTCCGCGATTCGTGTCGCGGTTCACGCGCGTTCTCTATGCGGACTCTGTGTCATGGGTTCGCGGCATCTTGTCGGGGCTTCTGTTGAGGGCTCGGGTCTCAAAAGCCACATGTTGCAACTGCCACTCTCAACACACCACAACCACGTAGTGCAAGCATTGCAAGCATTGCAAGCATTGCAAGCATTGCAAGCATTGCAAGCATTGCAAGCATTGCAAGCATTGCAAGCATTGCAAGCATTGCAAGCACTGGAGCAAATGCATGCTTCTCAACTCGCCACCCGTGTGGGCATCTGCATCATGAGCCCGCCTTGGGCCGATTGTACGTTACGCCTTGTGCGCTCGCTGCAAGCCTCGCATATCAAGACAAGGCGGATCAAGGCGGCAACAGTCGAGGGCTCCAGCCCCACGCCAAGTTTGGGCGCGTGGCTTTTCGAAGAAGTTCAAGTCTTTCAGGAAGGATCTGGCACCAGTCGACAAACAACGGCAGGAACATCGCTCACCAGTCTTGCCGAGACATGAAGCACGCACACACACAAATGCACAGAACTGAACAAGGAAGAACACCCAGGTGAGTGCAGGCCACGCTGACTAAGCCAAGGAGCACATGCAATGCAGGTGTTGTCAAACATGTCCCAAGCACTTGTCCACCATGCGGTCGAACCCTGAGTCGTCAGCCAGTGGTCCCAAGTCCAGGTGCATTTGGACCTCAGCGTGGCCCCTATAGGGTTTAGGGTTTAGGGTGATGGCCTTTACATGCATGTACTGTTTTGTACTTGGAGGTTCATGGTGCTTATAACGCAATCATAAGCTGTACTTATAACCCAGTTATAAGCCCCTTGTGGTTGCCATTGGGTTACAAGTACAGCTATTCTTGGGTGATTAAGTACCATGAACCTCAAAGTACTGCCAGTGCCCTCGGATTCGCAGGCTCGTGGATTCGCATCGGTTGTTGCGGGTTTGGCAGTGTTTGCAGGCTCCGGAATCGCGCGTCGCCCCGGGACGCTGTCAGGTTGGCTTTGCACCTTTGGCTTCCTTTGAGGCGGGATCCAAAAGCCGCAGCCCATAGAAAAACTGGACACCACCGGCACCAAAAAGACATTGCCATGTTCTCCCGACCCCTTTCTGCGGCTTCAAATGCGCTTTACGAAAATTTCGGACCCCTAGAATAGACCCCCAAATAGTAGGATCCCCTTTACAACAAGGACCCCAACAAGGTAGCCCCTTAAGGGCTCTCGCCTGTTCAGGGGTGCCAAGTGTAGGGTTGTTCCCATAAGGTGGAAAAGAGGGCGTTCGAGCTCCCCAGCCGAAACCCGTGCCCGTTTTCATGTGGGAACCCCCAGCTGCAGCAGGGGTTTAGGTTTTTGGGTTTAGGATTTAGGGTTTAGGTTTTTGGGTTTGCTTTTGCCGCCCGCGAAGCAGCTGTAAGCCCTACTTGGAGGTGCATGGTACTTATGAGCCCAAATACAATGGCACTTTAAAACCCAGGCAGCAAAAACCACATTAGGGCATTTAAGGGGCTTATAAGTAGGTTGTAAGTACAGTTTTCATTGAGTGAATAAGTACAGTAAAACCACTGTATACGAAACCGAGACCCTAGATCCGGAGATTTGGGCCATTCGCGGTTGCCTTTTAGCGACGAAGCCTACGGTATACCCTACTCTGGGGCGGTCCCTTTCTTAAAATCCTGCCTGCAAACCTGTCCGGGCTTCCATGTCTAAACACCAACAAATTTTTGGCTGTTGATAAACCCGAGAAATCCCAGAAATCCTACAAACCCTAGATTCCCCAAACAAGCTCTAAACCCTATTACAAACCTATAGGCCCGACTAACGCCTAAAAACCTACAAGCCCTATGGACGAGATTTGGTTGATGTCCGCAGGGGGATTCGTTGATTAGAAGGGCAACGCCTTGCGCCCCAGAGCATTGAAACCTACGGCCTGAAGAGCCCGTTAAAATCGTCATTGAGATTTGTGCTTCAAAAGTCCTGAAATGCGGGGGAGTAACATTCTAGAGCCTTTTTGGGCTGAACAGTCCCAGAATGTGACTCCCGGCACTTTTGGCGTCCCCGTCCTCCCAAGATGCGGGGGAGTGACATTCTAGAGCTTTTCAGGGCTGGGATTTTCGATTGGAAGGCTCATGCCTGTCTGCATATATAGGCTTGGTCTAGTGGTATAGCGTACTCCCGTAAGAAACCAATTAAGAAACCAAGCCTACCCTGTAGCTCAATCTGCCTGGCTACATGGCTTAATGAAAGTGAAAACTAAGAAACTCAGGGTATCCTAGTCCCGGAAAACCGTTTTCTTTTACAACGTTTAATAGTACCATGAACCTCCAAAGTAGGGCCTCAGCCTGATCACCTGCAACCCAGCCTTTGCGGTTCCTTGATCGGTTCCTTTCGGTGGCAAACTTACCTCCGGTATGGTTCGATACGGTGTCGCTTGTGCGTTTTAGGCACGCTTGCAAGATCAACTCAGCTCCCAAGCTGACCGTAAACCCTTCACGCGTAGCCAGCCCGCATGCCGCACGCGCTTGAACCTGGCTTACTTGAAGGTTAGGAAGTACCCCAAATAAGGTTATAAGCAGTTATACTTATAGTTACCCTACTTATAACCCCACTTCTAACTACCCGTGAACAGACTATAGGCTTGGGAGAGATTGCCATCTCTCTCTCGTCTGCTGCCCGAATTGCACAATACTGTAAACCCCAAGGGCCCATACATCAGAACCCTCTTAAAGAAGGTAAGGGACCATACTATGGGGTGTGCAAAAGCGCACCTTCAACCCCCAGTCTTGTGCAACAGCTTCCGAACGAAGGCCCCCACGCGGCCCTCTTTGCAGGCTGCAAGCGGCTCCACTGTGGCCTGGTATGCCTCGGGAATATGGGTATTTCCCAAAATAGGGGGGGTAGCCTTTTATATACCCCAAATAGAATAGAATCCCCTGAAAGGGCTACCCCCATTTTCGGAAACCCCCCCATATGGCAATGAGGATAAAAGCGAGGCCAACCCCGGCCTTCAGTTTCGAATACTTCTTGGAGCTTCGAACCTGCCCAGGAGTGCATCGCAACCACTCCGCCCTCGGCGTTTATGGCGGCTACGTGCCAGACATAGCTGCTAGCAGTCAGCAGCTTGGTGATGTGCGGCCTTGCCAACTCTTTGGTGGCGTTGGACATATTGGACCCAGCCCCTAAACCCTAGACCCTAGACCCTCCCTAAACCCTAAAACCCTAGTGCAGTGGTACGCCTGTCGGCCGCGCCTCGTCTAGCTTCAGAAGCGCCAGCTCCTGAGGCCGAAAGTGCTTCTCTGCTGCCTTCCAACCTTTGGCCTTCACATACACATATATATATATATATACATATATATACATATACATATATATATACATATATATATACACATATATATATATATATATATTATATTAATGTTTATTGTCATTGTAATTACTGTATTGTTTTTTGTTATCATCAGAGTTGTTACACTCAGCTCCGAACTTCCAAGCCTGCTCCAAGGACAAGGCGCATGACGTGGAGACCAAATGCCGCTTCCTGGACACTGCGTCACGTCGTGGCTTCTCACTCTAGGGTTTACGGTTTAGGGTTTAGGGGTTAGGGGTTAGGGTTTAGGGTTTAGGGTTTAGGGTTTAGGGTTTAGGGTTTGCAATGGACGCTTATGAGGCCCCCTATCGATGTCGATGTCCGACGGTGCCTGCCTTGAGTACTCCAAGAGCTGAGCTGCTGTGCTCCAAGGCACCCTGGTTCGCTGACTGCTAGACATCCGATACAAAGGGGAGGCAGCAACCATATCTCCACCGTGCCAGAGGAAAGAGTGGTGCTATGTTTATGCCCTTGGCGAGCTCAACGAAGCCAGCAGGGCGATGTGGCATATGGCGCCATTGCCTGGCACAATGCTTGGATGCTTCGGATATCTATGTGAATATAAATAAATAAATAAACAAGTGAATGAATGTATATATATATATACATATAGAAAATATGTATATTATATATTCATTATGTATGCAAGAGATGTGTATTTACATACACATATATATATATAAACATAGACACATATGTGTATTTACTTACCCGAGCCCTCAAATCGCGGCAGATTGGCCAGGGAGAGGTGGAGCCGGCAAGCAATCGCATCGGCATGGCAGTCGGGCACCAAAGCTTTCATGGCGTCCCAGAGCTGCTTTTCCTGGTTTAGGGTTTAGGGTTTAGGGTTTAGGGTTTAGGGCTTGGACATGGACATGGCGTCTGAGGGACTGCGCATCGAACTCATGCAGCTTCTCCTTTTTTCAGCTCTGTTGTTTGCAGCAAGAGGTGTGGATGGGAGGCGCCTTGATTGAAAAAGTTGATACCTCTTGGCCTCAAATCTCCCGGACGACTGCCTCCGTGCCACCTATCACCCTTGAGCACTCCTATCCGAACCACATGCTGTGGCACAATGTCTCCAACCCATTCATGGAGTGCTCAGTGTTCTTGCTTGCCTTCGGCATTTTTCTGGGTGAGACCGGGGCACCAGCTTCACATCGAGTGGCATACCTGCTCTGCATCGTAGACCCACACGCTCCCAGCAGCCTTGACAAGGTGCGGGTCTACGACGGAGAGCAGGACTACAAGCTCCTGCAGAGGAGCTTGTAGCCCTGCTCTGCGTCGGAGACCCGCACCTTGCCGTCCCTGCCGCCGGCCTCCTGCAGCCCGCCGGACCAGGCCACTGCCCCGCCGACCAGTCGTAGAACCGCGCCTTGAAGTTGTCGGCGGCCACAGCGATCGCCAGGAGCTTGCAGTCCTGCTCTGAGTCGGAGACCCGCACCTTGTCGTCCCTGCCAAGCGACTTCACGAATTGGGCCGACGCGGTTCTTTGGCGCTGGATGGTCTGCTGGCTTGAGCTGAGATGGAGCTCATGCAGGTTTACTCGGCGCTATCTCTGAGTCTGAGCAACTGAGTCTGAGCAACTGAGCGCGACTGCACCGTGAACCAGCACATCATCGGGACCATCCCCCAGCAGTATTGGAACTACAGGGCGGCATCCCAATTCACCAGCCGATCCGACAGGACATCCAAAGGAAAGGTTGAGATCTCAATGAGAGTTTTCTGCTTCAGGGTTTAGGGTTTATAGGGTTTAGGGTGACAGTTTAAAGCAGCCTGCCTCTTCTGTGCAAGCTTCAGTGATGGTTTCGGCCATGTTGACAGCCTTCACGATCACACAAAGATGCACTGTGAGTATTTCCCTTGGCCGGCTGCCTCAGCAAAGTGCCAGGTGATAAATCGACCTGGTTGCGGCGCAGCCAATCTCTCGCAAAAAAGACCCATAGCACATCCTGGCTTTTCTGCACCAGCTTCTCGATACGATACGAGGCCGCGACAAAGCAAGAAGTACAAGCCTGCCATGGTTCTTCGCCACGCATAAGAACGGCATGCACAGCACATGCACAGCTATCAGCCGGCAGGGCCAGCAGCGAGTGTTGGCGTGAAGGTGAACATCTCTGAGAAGTGTACATCATACCTAGCGAAAAATCGAGAAGCCAGAAGACGCTCAAGCACAAACATGCACAACCCACATCATCAAATTGGCCTGTAGTGCCGAGGCCCGTCCAGATTCTGCAGCCACTCCTGGCAGCCAATACTCAATACACAAATCTTCCGCGTTTTGCAGTTGATTTGCCCGTGATTTCGAGCGATGGCTTTGACCAAAGCTCGCTCGCAAGTCTCCTCCCGGCCGCAGCGGAACCTGACCAACTGGACTCACACAGGCATGTCCATGCGACTGTCTTACCGGCACCGCCTAAATCGACCCAGCCATGAATTGAAACTTTGCAGCTGTTCCCAGACCATTCGTTTGCCGAGTTGCGCCAGCTGGCCCGGCAAGAGCTTCTCGGGAGTTCCATCAGCGGCCCATGTCGCAGGGCGTACCTCGTCACACGCTGCTTCTGTCACGATATGTGTAGATCTCTAAATTAAGGTCCCTTTTGGGGGGTCCTCTTTCTAAGGTGCCGTACTAAACATGTAGGACCCAAAAAGGGACCCCCACCACATGCTGAGGTGAGGTGACCTCAGGCATTAAGGTATCGGGGTTGGCGCACAGGCTCCGCAGCAGCCGACACCAGGATGGCATACTCGCCCACGCTGTTCTCCAGCAGCAGGGTACCGCCACCAAACCTTACAGGCCGTAGCCATCACAAGATTTCCAGCACACAACATGAAAAGTCAAGCCAAGCACTGCTGAAGAAGACGGCTCACCTGCGGCTTACAAACCAATCTGAGATGATCCATGTCAAGGCCAACATTCCCAGACTGCCACCAGAAGTCAGACCTTGTTTGACCACGCTCGCTCAGCCAGCCAGTAGCCGCCTTATGGAGTTTCTGCAAGATGTGGGCAGTGAATCTGTAGGCATGCAGGGGGCCAAGCTGTGCTGTTCACAGTGGAGATGCCCGCCCCGCTCCTGATCGCCGACTTACCAAACATGCACTCGCAAGGTCCGTCGCGGTAGGTGTGCCGTCCTGGAATGACAACCAAAGCCTGGGGAACTCGACCCGCGCCACCCGCCCACCTGCATGCTTCGAAACAACCCATCTGAAACTCAGGCAGGCTGCGCACCCCAAGCCTGTCTGAGAACTCCAGGCAAGAATGTGCGACAAGTCCTCGACGTGCGGCGGGAATCGTGCACGGTGGTGCAAGCACGTACGTGAGTCAACACCCAGCCTCGATCCGCGCAAGCAGGCAGGCAAACTTCAAGGAGGAGCTGTGGCGAAGGTTCACTAGAACCTTAGAAGCCGATGAATAAAGGTTTAGGGTTTAGGGTTTAGGGTTTAGGGTTTAGGATTTAGGGTTAAGACCTCTGAGAAGGCATGTGGCATGCTTGTCACTGGGTGGCCTCTGCAGGCTTGGAGTCGTCAATGTCCCAGGAACAATATGGACCTGCCCACTGCGGTGTGAAACATTGCCCTAAACCCTAAACCCTAAACCCTAAACCCTAAACCCTAAACCCTAAACCCTAAACCCTAAACCCTAAACCCTAGACGAGCCTCGCGAAGGCTTCAACGAAACTCTCCGGATAGTGGCGCTGACTCGGAGCTTGTCCCGGTGCAAGGTCACCTCTGCGATGAGACTTCTATGCTACTTCTATACTAGTCTGTTTAGGGTTTAGGGTTTAGAGTTCAGGGTTTAGGGTTAAGGGTTTAGGGCATTATGCTACCCTATACCGTTCCGTAGTTTTTTGTTATACTATTTCTCTGATTCTGTGATTCTGTCACTGTTTCCTGTTACTCTGCTACGTATCATTCTTTTGTGAAACACAGCATTATGATTACGATATGGAGGTTTACGAAAACAGGAGTACCTTCTTGGGGTCCTTATTCTACCAGAACCGTTTGAAGGCCTGTATTGGGGTCCCTTATTTCCGTAAACCCCCATATTATGATTTGTAGTCCATTGAAGTATACACAAACCCAAACGGTGCCATAAACCCTAAACCCTAAACCCTAAACCCAGAACTCGGGGAGGCTTTTGCCATGCGGGGGGGCCTGAAGCCTCGTCGGGCTGTCACAGGGCCGCAGCTCGTCGCCCGTGAGTAAGCCTTGTGACAAGGCAGTGGAATTTTCCAGCTCTCACGCGTGCGCGCGAGGCACTTGGAGGTTCATGGTACTTGATAACCCAATTGTAGCTGTACTTATAACCCACTTATAAGCCCCTTATGTGCCCTCATGTGGTCATACTTGGGTTAGAAGTACAGTTAAACCTGGGTCATTAAGTACCATGAACCTCCAAGCCGGGAAGGCTGCGGAAGGTCATGGTCATGGTCGGCAGTGACTATGTCTTGCTACGTGGTCAGCTACAGAAGGAACAAGGCTGACAAGCCAACACCAACATCGATTCCGACAGCCGACTATGCGGCCCTTCAAAAAACACGGAAAAGCAGGGCTTGTTTTTGTTTATCGGCGCTGCAGCTAAGACCGGCTACATATACACTTGCATTCTGCCTGCCTTGGGCAGATCTTTGCAGCGTTCGACTGCTTTGGGGCTATGAGGGGCCATGTTCTCTGTGCCTTGAGGGCAGCCCAGCGGCGCTTGTTCATGCTGCTAAGCCTGCTCAGTGCATGGCAGACCTCACAAAACAAGGCCCGACTTCCCTAAGTCTACTTCGCCGGAGGTTGCAGGGCTTCCGACTGTCGGAGACTCCTGCGGGTCTAAGCCTGTCGCTGCCACTTTTTCTTGGTCAGCCGAGAGCCTTCGTCCAGTCAAAGTCGGCAGCGAAGCGCTCTTTCAGATCCTTGCAGGCATCTTTGTACTCCTCTTTGCACGTGTAGGCACGATCAAGGATGGTCATCTCGCACATCCCTGCGATGACATGTTGGGCAAAATCCCGTGGGAATTCGGCCACATTGTCCACGACGTGCGCGAAGCCGCCCCCGAGACTGAAGTCGACGTGGACGTAGGGAAAGCCTTTCGGAACAGAATTTCGAACACCACCCTTGGAATCGGTGTCCAAGACCTTCTTGTGAGTGGTTTCAAACTCATTCTCAGCTTCATCCAGGGCCTTCTTCCAATAGGTTCGCGCTTGCACCAGGAGACCCATCTCAATCCTAGCTCATGGTTGGGATAGTATAAAAAAATTGAATTTTCCATTCCTTATTGAGTTTAAGCATCCTTAAAACATGTGAAAAAGGTTGCCCCACTATGACACAGAATCGGGTACGCCACAATGCAGCAGTGGGGACCAGCTCCCAACAGCGCCTTGTCCCTCGAGACGCGGTGCACGGAGGATTCCACGAAGAGAACGGCACGAGGTGGCTGCTCTGACCTATACTGAACTTGGAACCCTAGCAAAAATTATTTCTTTAGCTGCTCCTTAGGGATTATAGTAAGAAAACAATCAAAGATTGTTTCCAAATATCCCTAAGTGACTCGTAGAATGAGATGAGGCACTTCTGATAGTTCCGGACATCCGCCCACACGGCCTCGTCCGCATCGGTCATGGCCATGACATGCTCCTGTGGCACTATGAGCACCTGGCCCGGAACCTTGTTCATTGTTGGGATAATATTAAAATTTAAATGTCTATTCCTTTTTGGGGTTTAAGTACCCTTAAAACTGTAAAAATGTTACCCTTGACTATGACAAAGGAACGATGCACCGGCCTTGTGCCTCCACGCACAGGTATGCATGAGGCGAAACCGACAGGACGGCATCCTTGCGGAAGAACTTCTTGCTTTCCATGCACAGGGTGCATCTTTCAAGGTTGACCTGGATTCGGTTCTTGTCGTTCTTCTCCTGCTTGAGTCGTCTCTCGGCAGCTTTCTTGGAGTCCGCCTTCTTGTCGGCATTTTCGTACCAGCCAAGTGCATAGGCCTCGTCTTCATCCTCTTCCAACATCTTGAACTTATCGCCCCTCTTCAGGATGTGCTTCTCGAAGTTGGCATCATAGTCCTGAACCCCTTCGATGCGCTCGCGGCGCACCAACTCTTCAAGGGAGACGTCGTCATCCTCGTAGTATCCTTGCGAGCCCTTCTTGTCCTTACCACCTGGGACCGCGTTTGCAGTGCCTCTTCTGTTTCTGCCCTTGGTATGGACAGAGGTGGACTGGACCGACTCAACCAGCTTCTTGCTACGCCCCGCTGCGTCGACCTGCTCGAGAACCTTGACATTCCTTGTTCATTGTTGGGATAATGTTAAAAAAAAAGATTCTGTTCCTTATTGGGTAGTTTATTTAAGTACGCTTAAACATTTACAATGTTACCCAACTATGACAAAGACTCTCTGTGTCAGGGGGCGGCAAGGTGAAAGCCTTGCTTTCACCAGCACCAGCAGATGCCTGGTGCTTCTCGAGCCGCCGGTTCAGGTCTTCATAACGGGCCATGTCACCACTCAACATGGCTTCCATCGCCAAGGCACCCAGCTTGTTGGGATCGATGTCATCTTCGACCTCCTCCGCAGCCGAAGCTGGCTTGCCATCTTGCTTTGCAGTACCTTTGCTGTACTTGGACTGCAGCTTGCGGATGACCTCGTCGGCATCACCCTCGTCACCCTCGGCCTCCTCCTGCGCCTTGACTCGACTTAGGACCGCTTTGGCCACCTGCTCTTTCCGGCGCTCGGCATCTCTGGCCCTGCTGGAAGACGAGTCAGACGTCCTTGACCGAGATCGCCGCCGAGAGCGGCTCCGGCTCCGGCTCCGGCTCCGGCTCCGGGCGCCGCCAGAGCGGCGGGAGCCACGAGCTGAGCCACGCCGAGCGGGGCTGCGGCTGGGCGAGCGAGCCGCGCGCTCCGCGCGTGCCTTCGCATTTGCACGCCATCCCCCACCGCTGACACCGCCGCGGCCTCCAGGCGGTTTAGGCTGCTCATCGTCCCTGTCGGGTCGACGTGAAGTGGGTGGAGCCTCGTGCCTCTCCTTGTCTCCGTCGGCTCGATCCTTGCGGTTTTGCATGCGTGCTCTCCAGCCGTTCTTGGCCGCCCAAGGAGTGCCCACGCACAGGTGCTTCGGAATGGAACTGGCACTTGCTGACTCCGGAACGGGAAGATTGGACTCCTCTCCACGAAGGAAAGGATTGTACTCCTTCTCGCTGACCTTCATTTTGTCAGGATCTGGCTTGAGCTTGTCCTCCTTGGTGCGTTCCTTTCCCATCGCACCGAAAAAGTCCACCTCGGCTGCAGCCACCGATTCATCCTGCGGCGTGCCTCCAGTTCCGGGCGTCTGCTTTTCAGACTTCCCTGGCCCATCCTCTTCCTTTGGCTCGGCACAGTTGGAGTCCTCTGAACTGTTAGCCGATGGCTCCTTCTGCTTCCCGGTCTTAGCCTTCTTGCGCTTCTTTTGCTCTTTCCGCTTCTCCTTCTTCTTCTCCTTCTTGCTGACCTTCTCTGCATTCTCCTCCCCCTTGGCCTTGCCAAATTTCAAGCCCGCCAACATGGCTCTCCGGGCTCACGCAACTGAGCATGGCCCACTTTCGGCGCAGCTTAACGTTCTGCCAGTACCGCTAAAGTATGTATGTATTGTTTGCATAATAAAAAATAGATACATATATATATATATAAGCATAAAAACAAGTGTGTGTGTATATATATATATAGTGAAGAATGTTTCATGGAAATTACGACTAAGCAGAAGCATAGAACTTCCGTGCAAATCGAACGGCAACAATCTTGCAACAGCATCTTCGACAACTCGTGGCAAAACAACAATGCGGAGCTTGGCTGCTAGCCATGGAGCCATGAGGTAGGGATCCCACTCAAAAGCTCTACCAAACCTGTCCTGATGCTAGGTGGAGACACTAGGTGGGCGATGCTCAAACAAGCCATGACGGTTTGCTGTAGTATTTTTGCAGGGCAGGAGAGGCTTTGCGAGCACCGCTGGGATGCGCCTGCGTCATCGGGAGCACCCTCCGAGCGCCAGAAACTGTAGCGCCTCGAACGTTGTGTGCAGGAATGTCGAAGCTTCGTCGAGGCATCGTCACTTCGGGGGCGTTCTGAAATTGAAGTCCCTCCCTGCGGAACCTGCACAAGGTATCCAGGCATTCGACCTACGGGTCTAGGCTTGGCGTCCGGCTCAAGCAGAGCACTGGGCAACAAGCCACGCAAGAGGCGCGTGGGCACCTGGCAGCTCGCGATACAAGCTAAACATGATGGGTGCTCCCTCTTGAAAGGTACTTGGGATGTTCCCCCTTACGGTACAAGTCCTCGTCCATAGGGATTCTAGTACCTTCCGTTATAATCCCTATGAAGGACTCTTAGTATAGGGGGGGAACATCTCAAAAAGGTACCTGCAAGAGGACCCTCAGTTTAGAACCAGCTCCCACAGCAACAAGCAGCTCAATCTTCATATTGGGCAGCGCGCTAAGCCCCAATTGGAGGTTCATGGGTAGGTATATAAGTGGGCGTTAAGAACTAGAACTGTAACTAGTTATAAACTTATCTAGGGTACGTATAAATAAATGGGGCTTCTCCAGTAAAAAAATAGAACTACAACTGATTATATCCTTATTACTTATTACACTACTTATAACTGCCCATGAACCTTCAAGTAGCCCTAAACCCTAGACCCTAAACCCGAAACCCTGAACCCGAAACCCTACTGTAGGAGATGATAACCTTCAAGTCAACCATCGCATGTAGAAACCCTAAACCCTAAACCCTCAACCCTAAACCCTAAGGTTAGGCTGCGCGGCATAGAGTTGCCGCCCGACGTCGGCCACCGTCTGCCGATAGATCAGTATGCTGGGCGCAGGCCTGTCATCCGCGTGTTCAGAAACAGTGAGACCCCAAGCTTTCAAAAGCCCTGAACCCTGAGCCCTAAGCTTTCCTAAGCCCCCTGAACCCTGAACCCTGAACTTTCCTAAGCCCTAAACCCTAAACCGCCTTAATCCCTCAACCAGGGTTCAAAATTCCGAGAATCTCCGAGGGCAGACTGAGGCTGAAGCGGGTAAAGCTTGTCGGTGCTTCCTGTGGCCAGGCTCCAACTGGCAGTCCTCAGCTGCTCAGCACACATAGCAGTGCAATAACAAAAATATGAAAAACACAGTATAAAGAAATATGAGCTACAGTAATTTAACACTAGAACTGGTAAGTAGACGGCAAAAACGATAAGACAATAAGGTAACCATGTAAGACTACAATATAAGAACGCAACTATGTAAGTTAGTCACCATGCGCAGGACTATGCACAAATACACGAAGGCTCGGGAACGAGGCATTAGCTGCCTGGGCCCCGGGCTCTGGTCGGTACAAAGGTTGCTCACCATCCTTGCGAAAGACATCAACAGGGTTTAGGGGGACTCTCGCACTCGCAGAAGTAGGCAAGGATTCTGTTTAGGGTTTAGGGTTTAGGGTTTAGGGTTTAGGGTTTAGGGTGCCAGAACATTGCGGCATCTGGCATGGGTTGACCGGACATGCTATTGCAAAAACACCTGCTGATCTACCGTCCTGTGGCACGTGCAGGCCCCATCTGCTGTCCTCCATCCACACAGTCGAATACCCGCACAGCGCTTGACCCAAATCTGGTGCGATATGGCATCTTAACAGCGTTTGAGCATGCTCTTCTCAAGCATGCTGCGTTTTGATGTTTCTGCTTTCAAGCTGTCCGAGCAAAACGCCATGGACGGGTAGAACTGGCGGCCATACCTGCACGTGCGTGAGAATCTCCAGTTTGCAGAGATTCAGACCACGTCCAAACATGCAAGAAGGACTCGACGATGTCGTACACCTGCAGGCAAGGGGAAAACCTTAGGGTTTAGGGTTTAGGGTTTAGGGTTTAGGGTTTAGGGTTTAGGGAACCTAGACGTCTTGGGCAGGTTCCATCTGCGCAGTCAGGTGTATTCGGGCCCATTCAAGCCTCGGCAAGGGGCGGATTCCGATAAGCCAAGACCTGTGCCCCGGCGCGGAAGAGCCGTCAGAAGGCATCACGACTTTGTTTGACAAAGCTTGTCAGACACGTCATGAGATTTCCCTAAAACCCTAAACCCTAAACTCTTAGGGTTTACATGTAACCGTGCCAACCCCCCACCTCTTTGAGCTGGTTGAACTTCTTCTCCTTGTCCTCCAGACTGCCGCTTGCAATCAAATGGGAATTTCCCGAAATGGGCTACCCCGAAAATACCCCCAACATATTGCATGTCTCACTAAGAAGAGCCCACCCAAAAAGGATACAACCCTATTTTGGGAAGCCTCCCCACATGAGTTGTGGGGAAGTTGCGCAAGCTACTGTATGGCCTCGCTCTGCACCACAAGCACCAGCCGTGCTTCGTCCGGCCTACTCTCGACTTTCGACTTTTTGGTTTGGGGGCGTAGGGCTTTGGGGGTTCGGGGTTATTCAGTGCTTCTCAAGACCTAGCAGACCTACTCATGCAAGAGGTCCTTAGTGGAATGTATGAACTAGCACCCAAGAGTAGCTCCAGACGCCTCGCACCAAACTATGTACAGAAAAATTAGCAGCTGCTCCCGTCAAGGGTTGAAGAGATGACAAAAACCCACTATTCAAAAGAAAACCCAAAAGGGTTCAAACAACAACGAATGCGAAGTCCACTGAGCCCGCTGCGACACCTCTTGAAAATGCAGGGCTCCTCGAGGACAAGTCGTGATGCAACGGACGGAATGTCTGGAACATTCTGGAGCCCTAAACCCTTTTCTTAAACCCTATAAACCCTGAACCCCAAACCCCAAACCCTGAACCCTAAACCCTAAACCCTAAACGAAGAAAGCAACAGGCCTGAGAGCTGCAGCGGTGAAAGGACACGTGCCAGCCTGGGACTTCGAGATCATCCCATTATTCGGGTTTACGGCTTGGGGTCGAATAGGGTTTTGGGGGGTGATTATAGTATAAAAACAAGGGGACCATGAGGGAATAAGGGGCCTTAATGAGTAGAACAGGGTTTGGGGGGGTATTGTAGTATATTTCTGAAAGGGACCACTAGCAATTATTTGGGTATAGGGCTTCGGCTCTCACACTCGCACAAGGCAGGCAAGGACTCGGTCGGAAAGTCTGACTTGTGGCCCTTTCAAGGGAGTCCTGCATGTTCACCAGCTTCATAGGCCGGCAAAGGACAGGAATGTTGGTTTACTTTTACGGTGCAGGGTTTTAATGGGGATGTGGCCCCTGATAGGATGAGAGTACCCCCGTTTGTAATCCCTATCAAGGACTGTTAGAACAAGGGGGAACATCTCAAGTGATAAGGTTTTACAGCAGGACCGCCAAAGGGAGCCAGGGATGCTTCCGAAGTTGGATTTTTGTTGGAACTCTGACCATTCTTGATGCCCATATACTACGAATTGCTGAAGAACCCGCCCAAACCAAAAACATGTGCTTCCTTATAAGGGCAATATGAGGTCCCTTTCTTTTTTGGGGGGGGTTTCGAAAGCGCATAGTAGAGGCAGAGGCACAGGCCCTGACAGGAATGTCGATTTTTTTGTTCGCAAGACGATCCTCCTAAGATTGGGGAACATATCTTTCTAGCATGTTTTTACAACCAATTCCTCTACATTATCGGGAAGAAGAGTCCCCCCCCCGACATGCCACGTTCCCGCCAAATTCTGATCAATCCTAAAGCTGGGGCCGCGAAATCCTGTTCTGGAATTTACAGTGAAGGGGAGCGTCTCTCCCTTGCAGCTCTACTGGTTTTTGCGGGCCACAAGGTCTGTTTGGTGCCTTTCCATCAAGTTGCGAATGGAACTCCGATCAGTGCCTGCGTGTCACAGTATGTATGAAACAATGCATTCTTCGGAATCATTGGGGCCCCCATGTCTCTACTCGGGATCAAGACAAACAACGCCGCAGGCTCCGCATGGACCAAGGCTCTTGCCACTTCTCGCCATCAGCAAGCTTGGCCGGGTCATACCTTTCGTCCGTTCTGTCTGAGGGTATTTACATGGTCCCTTGATATGGGCACTTTAAAGGGGTCCCCTTGTATACCCCTTATATACCCTGCACAAATCAAGGGCCCATACATCGGAACCCTTTCAAGGAGGTAAGGGACCATACTAAGGGCCCATGAAACTACCCTAAACCCTAAACCCTAAACCCTAAACGATCTGTTGCGAGTTTGGCCCTATGACTTGCCCCGAACTGGGGGTTTCCGAAAACAGCGGTACCTTCATTGTTGGGGTCCTACTTATCCTTAAATTATTGGGGGTCCTTATTATGAGGGGGTCCTACTGTTTTGGGGATCGAGATT
The DNA here is from genome assembly GCA_905221605.1 of Symbiodinium natans. Classification (NCBI taxonomy): domain Eukaryota; class Dinophyceae; order Suessiales; family Symbiodiniaceae; genus Symbiodinium; species Symbiodinium natans. The sequence goes on along the minus strand of CAJNDS010002786.1, from coordinate 256,045 downwards.
AGGGCGTCCCCTATTTTCGTAAACCCCCAACCCCAAACCCCGGAACCCAAACCCTAAACCCTAAACCCCCAACTCGCAGCCACTCTAGGACTGTAAGAGGCGTGCACGCGGCCGCTGAGCCTGGCGAAGCCAGGTGCATGAGAGAACAGTCAGGGCCGGGGACTCCAACACCCCTGAAGTAAGGAATTTTCCTTAAAAATGTCAGAGAGTTCCTTGTATGATTTAAGGAATCTTCCTTAATTCAGGGGTATGGGAGTCTCTGAGCCACCGCGTCAGATGGGGACTTGGTGCCCTGCGAACTGTGCGGGTCATCATTGGGCGTTCGCTTGTCTGGCTCCCATCCTTGGCGTGGCCGACTACCACCACTTCAGGGTACCAAGTTTGCTGAAGAACCCTAAACCTTAAATCCTTAACCCTAAACCCTCATCTCTCTTTTCTCTTTGTCTCTTTATCTCTCTTTCTTCCTGCTGGGCATGAGGGGTGCCCGAAGGTCCCTCCCCAGCATGGCGCGCCCCGAGTCGTCTGGAGGTTGGCGTGTGAAACTTGGCGAAGAACCAAGGGAGGTTCTGTTGTTTTGGTGCATTCTTCCATGTTCTTCCATGTAGTGTATGCAAACTGAAACACGCTTATCCCAAAAATCACACAACACTATCACGACAATTGGTTCCCCCCGGGCAGGAAGTACTGTGATCCATTCCCAACCCCCTTCTCACTCTCCATTTCTTTCTGTTGTTCTTTGGCTTTGATCTTTCTTTCTAGCGTGGAACGCTTGCCCTCCAACTTTACCCTCTCGCTCTCTCGCTCTCTCCCTCGCTCCCTCGCTAGCTCGCTCTCTCTCTCTCTCTCTCTCCCTCCCACGTCTCTTTCTCACATTCGCTCGCTCACTCTCTCTCTCTCTCTCTCTTCCCTCTCTTCTCTCTCTTCTCTCTCTTCTCTCTCCCCCTCTCTCTCTCTGTCTCTTCTTCTTCTTCTCCTTCTTCTTCTGCGCACTTTATGGGCCACCCCGCCCCCCAAAGAAAGGGACCCGGCCGCGACGGCCAAAGGTTTTGACTTGTTATTTTGCCCTCTAGCCTCCTACTGAACAGCCATCCTCCATAAACTCTCGGGCTGCCGACAAGGCAGGAACGTGACTGCCCCCGCTATGTCTGGGACGGCATGGTACATTGGTACATCAACATCAAAAGGCCGAGGTTCGCTGAAGGTCATGGTGATGACCCACGATCTGCTTCCAGGCTCGATTTGCCGACACCTGCAGGGCTCTGCTTGGGTCTGCTTCTCCCGCTCAGCTCAGACGCCACCGGGCGTGGCAATGGGAGTCCTCTACGTCGCAGCAGTGCACATCGGCGCGCCCAAAGGACTTCTGGAAATCCTGCAGCTGTTCAACTCCGCGAGCGTCCCCAATTTGTCTTGACATCTCATGACATCTCCTCGTTCTCAACCGCCCACTGTGGTACCAGCGACATGCCGTGCCCCTTCACCTGCCAGGTTTTTTTTTCTCCACCACCAGCTCATAGCACATGACAGCATGGCAGTGGGTGGCATTCTGCTGGGTAGTCAGATAGTCAGAGGTCGCATGGTCTAGCAACTAAAGCAACTTGGGGGCCTTGTACCGACCCAAGTTCACAGAAATCTGTGCGCTGCTCTCATTCGGCCCATTCCTGCAAGCAGTTTTTCTCAACACTCGAGAGGTATGCAACCTTGTCTCAGGCAGTCTTGAATGGAGAACATATGAGCATTTTTTTTTTTCATTGTGTGGGCTCTTCTCATGGCATTGACATCCTACGCGGGCCTACGCGTGAACTCATGTTTAGTAGCCGCGCGGCCTACGCGCGGAGTATGTTGTTGACGCGTGCCTACGCGGACCTACGCGGCAGGCACTCGAACAAAGCGCAAACGCATTATTTGACTTGCTATATTGTAGCCACTGGCACATTCGGATTGCTCAACCAAACTTTCTGCCCAACCCTGCCCGATTTTCTGCCCAACCCTGCCCGGTTTTTTGCTCAACCCTGCCCGAATTGTGATGTTGACGGATGGGCTACGACGTTGAAAACGACACCTACGACTACGCGCGGGCTACGCGGAGCCTACGCCGCGCCTACGCGGAATTCCTACTTATATGTGCAGTTATACATAGGGATATTTCGATATACATATAAATACATTTTGTCATAAATATAAATATAAACAGAAATATGAGAATATTCTGAATCATATATATATATATATACATATAATGATAAAACCATATAGTTACAGTTATATATATATATATATATATCTCAATTAAACCAACAACCTACGCGGACCTACGCGGACCTACTGCGTAGACTTGCCTACGCGGACCCTACGCAGACCTACGCCCTGCAGGCAAAATGCTACGCGGCCGACTTTCAATGTTCGCGTCTCTACGTGGCCTTGCTTGTAGAAAAAAAACGCTGCTCATATGATTTACCATCGTAAGCCCAAGTTTTCGTCTGGGGTTGCGGCGTCACCCGCGTGAGCCAGCGCTGGTACTCTTCCTTTGGCTGCGGCCGGCGCCACTCTGGCTTGGGTGCTGCAACCTTCCCGCAAGTTGTCTTGGCGCAAATGCTTGTTCACCGTTTGTTCTTGCAAGCACGTGCGTGGTAGTTCCCTCTGACGGCACCACCTTTGGAATGTAGTCTCCTGGTTCAGCTGGAAGTTCAACCTCATCGTCAGCTGAGATGCTGCAGCTCTGCCATAGATGCCGAGACGTGCTGTCTTCGGCGATATACTTCAAGGCCAGTTGATCTCAGCAGCCGGCCCACTCCATCCCCTCACAAGGCATTTCACAGCTGCTGTAGGCTTCGGCTTGGCTGACTAGAGCGACTAGTTGGGATGTTCCCCCTTATACTAACAGTCCTTAATAGGGATTAACTTTGGGGGTACTATAATCCCAATGAAGGCCTGCTAGTATAAGGGGGAACATCCCAAGTGAGTAGAGACAATCCGAACTCGCATGGCATCGTGTTGGGCCTGCACAGCTTCTCCAGCGTCCAGGCCATCGACGGTGCCTTTGAAGGTAGTTCCGCAATACGGCCAAACGTACCTCCTCACCCACATGAACTTCCACTGCCTCTGAACGTGGCCACCCACTCGACCTCGGTGCAGGCTGCGATGCCTTGCATGACCCGGTCTGACAAAGAGTGTCTTCGCACAGCAAACCCTAAACCCTAAACCCTAAACACACAAAAACAGATGTTCTGAGCCATCGGACACGCTCTAGAACATCATCGGCCTCAAGACGAGCATCCGGAACGAGCGAAGTACATGGGGGCTTACGAAAATAAGGGGGCCCCTAAGAGAGTGGGATCCCCCTGTAATTAAGGACCCCAAGAAGGTATCTTGGGATGTTCCCCCTTATACTAACAGTCCTTAATCGGGATTGTAATAGGGGTACTAAAATAGGACTAGTATAAGGGGGAAAATCCCAAAAGGTACCCCGCATTTTCGGAAACCCCCAGAAGGGCACGTGGTGAAGGCCTCGGATGTGTGTTCACGCAGCCACTTGGCCAGCACACTGCGTCGGCCTCAGCCAAACCACCCTGCCAACAATGTGAACCCGAGTTTGTTCCGAACTTGAGCACCACGCCTTCGAAGATGTCGAAGAGCTCAAACTCACAAATGCCAAGCCTCCGCATCATGCTTACAGCCGGAAAGCAAAAATGTTTAAATCCACAAGTGCCAGTGCCAACAGCTACAACCTGCACCCACGCCTTGGTGCAGACGGACCTGAAAATTGAACCAGTAGTAAGAGGGGCTTGAAGAGCTGCGCATTTAAGTCAAAGCAGTTGGGGAATCCTGCTCTCCTTCTCCGTCCTTGCAAACCACCTGCGGGACCGCGTGCGCATGCAGCAAAGGAAGGCGCATCGAGCATGCCAGCCTGTGGTTCACGTTGAGGAAGGCCTGCTGAGAGACTATTTGGCTCATCTGGTACTTGCAGTTGCCAATATCAGGCACATCAGCTGCAAGGCATGACAAGGAGCCTGAGCCGCTAGGAATATTGCGGCGCTTCGCGTTGTGAACTCGACCCTGCTGCTAGAGAGCATGCCGGCTCATATAGCTTCACATTGGATCACGCGCTCCGGATTCGAGAGTCTCGCCCATTCTTGCCATAGATCAGAGCAAGGTGGGCATAGGCCCTGCAGCCGCAGACCTTGGACACTCGATTCTAGCAGCGATCCCGGTGGCAAATTTCTCTGGGCGCTGACCAGCAAGTCCTCCTTCTTTTTTGCTGCCACCTGTATTGCTCCAAGGCACGGAAACGAGGCACGCTCTCTCCCCGCGCAAGACTGCCATAGTCATCGTCTGTCCGGTAACATGACACAGATGGGGTGTCCTTTGCCCAGTAGAGGAGCATGTCTGCAACCTGCGGGCACGGGGCTCGTCACGCATCCGGGATCAGGATGCAAAGGGCATCATGACTTCTAGAATACTTGAAGGTTCAGAGGTTATAAGTACCTAAATCAGGTTCTAACCCGTTCTTATGATAGTTCCCCTACTTAGAACCCCACTTATGACTACCCCTGAACCTCCAAGTAGCCCTAAACCCTAAACCCTAAACCCTAAACCCTAAAGCCTAAACCCTAAACCCTAAACCATCCTTGCTCACTTTGCCGTGGACTGGCGTGAGTGCCTTGCCCTCCAACACCTCCCGCAGCTCAGCATGGAGCCCCTGCAGCCAGCTCCTGGGACGCGGCCCCACAGCCCTAAACCCTAAGCCCTGAATCCTAAACCCTAAATCCTAAACCCTAAATTCTAACCCCTAAACCCTAAACCCCAAACCCCAAACCCTAAACCCTAAACCCTAACCCTAAACCCTATGCACCCAAAAGACGTGGACATCGACTCAGCAACTCAGCAACCTCCCAAGGCCGCGGCAAGACCTCCTGGCCGGCCTTGTCTTCTCCAGTCGGCAGCCCCCGCACCTTGGGCACCAAGTGTCTCACGGGGTTTGGGGTTTAGGGTTTAGTGTTTAGGGTTTCGGGTTTAGGGTTTAAATCCTAAACCCTAAACCATCCTAAACCCCTAAAGTCCCTCAAATCCAAGCATGTCCTACACTCGCTCCTCGCATGTTCGTCGGTGCCTTCGCCTCCCAGTGGGCACCTGCCCTCTCGAGGTAAGCTCCAGTCCTTTAACTCTGCAACTATATGGCCGCTTCTCTAAGTTATGGCCCCTTTTGAGCTACTACTATAAGGCGGCCCCTAATATTCAGTCCGGGTGCCCCAGCAAGGGACCATGAATTTTCAGAACTGACTATACAGTGCGCAGGGCAACATAGGAAACCCACATGGCCAAGTCCTGGCGTGGTTCACCAGGAAGAGCAGGTACGATTGTACACCTGTACACGCAAGCAGGCCATGATGTGGACATTCTTGGCACCAGGCCGCTAGCTGAGCTTGTGGCGACTGGCAAGGCGAACCAGGTAGAGAATCAGCCCCTGCCCCCCAAAAAAAAATAACAGCCCGCAGCATTCTCCTGCAAACTCTTGCTGGAAACCTCATTCGCGCTTCCGGGGTGCCCAGGATCTTTTTCCACGGCCACCTTGATCCCAGAGCCACAGGTCAGTCTAGGGCTTAGGGCTTATATAGGGCTTAGGGCCTGGGGCTTAGGGTTTTTCTGTTTAGCTGAACCGCTCATCTGGCTTTTTTCGGCTGCATGGCAGAACCCTCGAACACAGGGTGTATGCCTCCGAAAGACACGATGCATCTGCACACATGATATGGTATGTCTTATGCTTTCTTTTATGCTAGAAAGAAGCAAGCACATCCAAGCTCATGACATCCAACAGCAAACGGATCGTGTCCAGCACCACCTGAGATTCATTGCCAGAAGCATGTGTCCAAGTGACTGGCATTTCCACAGTTAGGGTCTAGGCTACGTCTTGGGCGTGGCACAACACCGTGCCACAGAAAAGTCTGTTTACCCACAAATACCACTATCGAGCGAAGGCAGCATTGCTATATAATAGACAATGTATATATATATATATATATATATATATATATATATATATAATCCAGAGCATATAGCATGTAACATATAATGAGTCATTTATCTATGACCTATTAACATAACATATACCATGAAAAATATAGAAGTATACACTCATGAAGGCCAAGCTGACTCCATCACTACGGCCTCAGGCTGTAACCCTGGGTGACTGCAGCAGCTCGTTGAAGAGAAGCCTGGCCAAACATGTGCGGTTTTCTTTTCCCACCCGATTCGCATGCGTTTACGGGGAAATGTGTGGGGTTTAGGGTTTAGGGCACCACGGGCTCTGGTAACAACAATCCATAGATTGCCATAGATGGCCGAGCGCGAGGCCCTGCGGGCGTGGCCAAGTGAGAACGGTCCGGTGCTGGCACTGCTGTGGGTGGCCCTGTAGCAGCTGCCTCGCTGCGACGTGCTACAACATTGTGACCGCTCCCCAAATTAATAGTAATCATGCTACTAGTAATAATAACTGTAAGAATAAGAATTTATTATTATTAGAATAACAACAATGTTAATAAGAGTAGTAATAGTAATAAAAAAAAAACATTCTTTTAATAATCAGCCTCGCAAAATCTGTCCATGTCCGGCCTGCTTGCTTTGCCATTGCCCTGGCTCGAAGAGAGCAGCATCGAGCACCGCCTGTACCGACACGCTTCAAGTCTCATAATATTACCATTGTTACTGATATTATTAGTATTATTATTATTCGCATTTATTACTATTAGTTATTATCATGATTATTAGTCTTCTTTAGTTTTTATGATTACTATTATCATTGAGCGCAACTGAGCACGTCAATGAGTTCAGCCATTTCGGAACCACCCCTCCCATCCCCCCCTTGCGCCGCGAACCTCACAGCACACAGCACGACGTGCTGCACAAACCCTTCGCTTCTAGCGATTCACGCCAGCTTGCGATTAGGGTTTAGGGGTTTAGGGGTTTAGGGGTTTAGGGGTTTAGGGTTTAGGGTTTAGGGTTTAGGGTTTAGGGTTTAGGGTTTAGGGTTTAGGGTTCGCTGATGAAAAGCAATGAACAACTCGCATGAACAGGGCTGCGTGTCCTCGGTGAGGAACTGCCAGCCCGTCTACCCCACACCCCTCACCTCCCAGCCCTCACCCAAGTCGTGCTGCGCAAACCTCGTCGTCTAACTCAGTTCCTTCGCTCCCTGCTCTTGGCGTTCTGGCTCGACATTCATTCGCAATCGTTCGTCCAGGGCGACTCACAGTGTCCAGCTAAGGCCAGCCACAGCTCTTTGTCCGTTTGAGGCTTGCCCCCCCCCCCCCCCTCATGCACCAACATCCAAGTCGCAGGCGCAAACAAGGCCGACTGCGGCGATTCAATGCTTTGGTTACCTGCAAACCCTTGCCTGCAGCAGCGGCTCTCGCAGCAGTGAAACACGTTCACGGTCGGCAAAGAACCCCAGAAGCAGCGGCACCCGAATGTAGGGAGCGGTGAGGTACCTACAGGTTCAAGCCGCTCAAGTCCATCATCTCAGCTTGCAGCTCTGACTACAGTGCGCACGTGAGGAGCAGCTCGCTATCGCCAGGTTTCAGCGTCCTGGATGCGCTCTCAAAGTTTAAGCAACAGTTTTCTTGCTGCTCCTGACCCTGAGTCGCAAGCTCATTGAAGTTTGGCATGTGCTCGAGGAAGAGCACGTCATCCTGAGCATCCGTATGAGACATGACACCTCGCGACCAAAATCTCTCAGATCTTCGGCAGCTCCTCTGTGTGGATCTCGGAGCCCGCAAGGACGCTGGCGCTAGCAGCGCTGACTGCCTGCGGGGGGGATTCGGAACTGCCGCAAGCGGCACGGAGCGGCGAGGAGTCTCTGGGGGAAGTCCTTGCTGCGAGATTTGTACTTGCCGAAGAGCCAGTCGAAGGGTTTCTTGATCTCAGCAGACATCTCAGCCATGGAAGCATCATCTTACAGGCCCCGTCCCTTCCCTCTCTTCTCTTAGCCCTGCACCACCTCGCCGATGCCTTTCTTGCCCTCGCGCAGCTGAAGATGTATTCGGACCCGCTCTATTCCTTTAAGACGTGCAAGTCAGCCTCTCTTCTGGATCCTCCCCTTCCGAACCATGGTAGCCCAGTAACATCCAGTAGCCATATTGCAATAAGGGCACCCTTTTTGGGGTTGGTTGCTTTTGTAAGGGAACCCAGAACCCAAAAGAAGTGTAAAGGGTACCACCGGGCTAGCAAGGAGCAATCATTGTAATCACATTAGGGCCCTTAAAGGGGCTTATAAGTGGGTTATAAGTACAGTTACAAATGGGTTATAGGTACCCTAAACCCTAAACCCTATACCCTAACCCTAAAACCTATATTATTATTGGGGTATTAAGTACCATGAACCTCCAAGAAATCCTCGCGCGTTCGCCCCTGCCAGCCTCCTCAGGCACCAATTCCATGTTGAACGCGCGCACCACGAAGTGATCCTCCGCTTCCATTCCGGGCATGCAATGATTGAGGGTCGGGGTTTAGGGTTTGGGGTTTGGGGTTTAGGAATTAGGGATTAGGGTTTAGGGTTAGGGTTTAGGATTCTGGGGTTCAGGGCTCAGAGTTCCATCGTGAGCGCTCCAGCCTTGCGCCAGGACCATTGCAGGATGGAGTCGGTCGCCTTCGAAACAGGCTGTTACTTAATACCCCAATAACATAGGGTTTAGGGTTTAGGGTTTAGGGTTTAGGGTTTAGGGCAAGAAACTGCCTTGAACTTGGGACGTTCCTCCTTAGACTCGCAGTCCTTATCATCGGGATCCCATCCCCCCTACTCTAACCCCTTATTAAGGAGCTCCGTAGGTCTCAAAAAGGAGAACATCCCAGCCCCTGAGCCCTCGAACATCCTACCCCCCTGGTAACCCTGGGTGCGCGCACCCGCCAGGTGCCCTCTGGGGGTCCACTTCCGCTCGGCAGGATCAGCATCTTCCAGAGGAACACCACGTCGCGAAACCTTGCGGGTTTTTAGGGTTTGGGGTTTAGGGTTTAGGGTTTTTTATGTTAAAAAAACTTTTTGTTGTAGCGTCGAAACAAAAACCTAAACACCACGTCGCGAAACCTTGCGGGTTTTATGGCCGGACGGCTCCTCCAATGTTTGCCCGTTTGAGGACTTGTTTGGGGAAGCATGCCCAACACTCTCGAAAGTGACTTCTAGGGAGGATCCAGAGCAGCAAGGGTGGGGGACGGCAAGTATCTGGGGATCAGGCCCGCAACATCCACGAATTCAAAGGGAACAGCACTTGGAGGTTCATGGGTAGTTACAAGTGGGGTTATTCTCTCGCTTGAAACTGTTATCACGACCTGCTGCTGCTGGTGTCATTTAAAAAGAGAATGAATTCCATTTCCAAGATATTCCAAGGTCATTTGAAAGTTCTGATACACTTGTGGTTGGTGCGTGTGCGAGTTGCACAGGAAATCGAACAAAGTGAAAATACATGCCTTCAAGATCCGAAAGGCCCAGAGCCTCCAACTGGTCGAAGTACTGCCACCACAGAAATCTATAGAAAACTCACTGACTTACTGGTATTTATGATTGTAGAATAACAATAGTAATCATAATCGTCAAACTGATATCTTACTCTTCTGGCTGAGGAGCAAGAAGCGAACATGACATGAAGTGTGGTTTCAACGCCTTTGTGTGCTGCAGGCTTGGCTTGGCTCCCCTACCACCACCACGCCATTTCTTTCAAGCAAAACCTGCGGCCTAAAACCTGGCCTTCAACCTCAATTCACCGGATGTGACCGGTGGGACCATTGGGACGTCTGGTCTGACAACCTGTTACTACGGTGAAAGCAGCCACAGGATACTGCTGCCGCTGCTGCCCTCGAACCCATGTTATTGCTATTGCTATTGCTGTTGCTACTGCTAATGCTGTTGCGCTTGCTCTCGCTCTTGCCCTTGCTACTGCTCTCACTCCTGCTCCTGCTCCTGCTCGTGCTCCTGCTCCTGCTCGTGCTCCTGCTCCTGCTCCTACTCCTGCTCCTGTTCTTGCTCCTGCTCTCGTGCTGCTGCTGCTGCTGCTGCTGCTGCTGCTGCTGCTGCTGCTGCCGCTGCCGCCGCCACCGCCACCGCTACTGCTATTGTGCTGTTTTGGCACGCGCTCTCTGCTGGCAGTGCACAGCGCTCCCGTTGCTTTCCGAGGCCGCGGCACATGTGGCCGAACCCCCAGAGCATGCACACACTCAGGACTTTTCATTGTGCTGTTTTGGGGTGTCTTGTTATGTGTTGATTTTTGTGAGTGGCTTGATTGCTGTCCTCATTTTGTACTCTTATTGCTTGATGTTTGTTTGTGCCTGCATGTGTGCTTGCGTGTGCATGTCTATGTGACGTAGATTAGATGATTAGATGTAGTCGTGTTCCCGTATTGGTTGTCTGTGAGTACCTCTGTCTGTGGCTGTTTGCTGTTGCTGCTGCTCGCGTAGGGAACCGACTTCTGCTGACACTGGTGGTCCTGCTTTGGGGATGTTTTTGCGGTTTCACTTTGCCAGCCGCCCTATCAGGCTCAATGTGGGCACGTATTCGGTTGAAGCTGTTGACCTTCCGGCATCCTCCAGCCATACCGGATAGTGCCAGGAATGAACTGTTAGTAACTGTAAAGCAACAAGTCTCTTTCGTTGGACCCTGAGATGTGCACCAGGCCAATTCCAAGAACAGCTCAAGGAGCTCAGGCCTCAACCACCGATGCGCGTCACATCCAACGCAGGGTCATGCAAAAGATCTGATCTTTGATGCAATTGCGCGCCTTTCGCCTGTGATGAGAAGATGAGCCTCACGTCGGGCGGCCGGCACACCTCCAACATTTGGCGTGAGGCCCCGGCTTTTGAGGGAAGCATTTTTCAGGCAGGGAACTGCGAATAAGGTCACTTCTCTAAACTCTAAACGATGGTCAATTTCGGGGTCCTTATTATAAGGCGGCCCCTCTTATGTAGGGCACCCTACAAGGGAGCACAATTTAGAGAACCCATATGCTGAAATTGGGCAAGGTGCCAATCGACAGGCCGATCTGTTCCATAAACCTGGGAGCATGCGGCTAGCCGTGTGCTTGGGGAAACGCCTGCGTGAAGAATGTGAAAAATCATTGCATGGCACTAAGGGCTTGTGCACGCATACGCACACACACACACACACACACCCGTACGCGCAAACGCACTTCTCGCATGTGATGGACGGAGCTAAAGCCAGGCAATCGACTTCCGATCTCCCTCACCGCAGTTCATTGACCTCGACCACATGGCTTCAAAATAGCATCAGAGAGTCAAAGAGCGAGGATTCTGGAGTCAACTAAACCCTAAACCCGAAACCCCCTAAACCCTAAACCCCCTAGACCCTAGACCCCAAACCAAGGGCAAACAGCCTGAGCCCGAAGCTTGTCAAAAGAAAAGATGACGTGGTCCTCTGGCAAGCCTCGGCCTCAATTCGGGTTTAGGGTTTACTCGGCGCTGTCTCTGAGTCTAGGGTTTAGGGTTTAGGGTTTAGGGTTTAGGGTTTTGGGTTTTAGGTTTAGGGTTTAGGGTTTAGGGTTGTTCTGCACTTGGACTCTGACCCCCTGGTTCTGAGGAGGGAGGTTTAGGGTTTAGGGGGGGGATGGGGTGCCGAATTCCTTCATCCCTGCTAAGAACCAGTAAGCCGAGCATGTCTTACCCATGCTGCAATCGAGCATCGGATGGAAGTGAAGTAATCCAGAACCAGTGATCGCAACGAAGTATACCTAAGTGCGAGCTGTCCGGTTTCTTTGGCACCTTCGGATCAACGTCGTAACGATAAATGGGGTCGGAACTCTGGCGCAACCAGAAGTAAGCTCTCAGACGCCTGGTGGAAGTCACCAAGCACATGGGAGTTTCCGAAATTAGCGGTTCTCTTTTTGGGGGTCCTTCGGTCCTTCAAGGGGATTCTATTGTAGTTGGGGTCTTTGAAAGGGATACCCCCCCCCACCCCCATTTTGGGAAATGCCCGCATCGAAGCCAGCAAAGCCTTCTCGAAGCCACCGGGATCCAGCCCAAACCTTGACTCAGTGTGACTCGGCGAAAGTCAGTCATAGGCTGTCTGTAGAACCCTCCCTAAACCCAAATTGTCAGGCACTTCGTGGTCAGGGTTCGCCACACAAGCGCCAACTGACAGAATCAAGATGCTCATAGCCACATGGGCGTGTGGTCGCTTCGGGCATGTCCGCATTTACGGCAGGGGGTGATGGTGTTATAGTGTCTTGATGTATTAGGGTATATTGGGGTCTTCCCCTCTTCCCCAAAACAGTTTTTGTCTGACCCTGGGAGTACAGGAGATTCATATAGCCTCTCCCCACGCGCGCGCGTGCGCGCGCGCACGCACAAGAGACGCCAAAGTCCTCGACCCCCTCTGTGTTTCAGTGACATGCGCTCCAGAGAGCCCGCAGACGTCGGACAGCACCCTAAACCCTAAACCCTAAACCCTAAACCCTAAACCCTAAGCACACAGCATGGTTGGTGGCGTCGGCAGATGCGAGTCCCGTGCGCATTCCATGCGGGAAATCGTGCTCCCGATTTCGTGCTCCCTCGCGTGCACTTTTTGGGGCTTGTGCGTGTCGCGAAACGTGGCTCTTGGATGGGTTAGGTCTGCCCGGCAGCCGACGTGGCTGGGGGTTGCTGCACCTGCATACATGGGTTGGCCTTGCTACGGACTTTCTGGGTCTTTGCTTGTTGGGAGGTTTCTTGGTACAGGGTGCACATCAACGATTGACATTCTGCGAGGTTCTTCAAGCTTGCTGCTGCAGCTTGCCCAAGGTGGGAAAAAGCTTTACCCTCTAAGCTTGCTTGTGCTACCCATGCTGCGGCAGGCAACCTGGTTGCCGAGACTTCCTGCTTGTGAAAGCCTGGATCCATTCAGCGCAAGTCTAGGGACCTTGCATCGCGGTGGGGCCCTCAGCCTGAAGGCAACAAAAGTCGCCGCAGACCCAAACCACGAGATCTCACAAGCACAGCACAAAGTATGACTGATCTTATAACTGTACTTATGACCATGTTAGGGCACTTCAGGCTTAAGGGGCTTAAGTGGGTCACAAGTACAGTTATAATGAACCATTGGCCGGCCTTCCCTGAGTAATGCAGCGTCACCTGACACCCGAACTGCTCGAGCACCCCACGATACTCCATGGCACTCCTGACACCTCCACACGTGCTCTCATATCCCCGACCCTTCCCTAAATCCTGAACCGCACCTGTGATGCATCGTTCTCACCGGTTCCCTGGAAGTTCGACTCGTGACGAAGGAGGGCATCCATCACCTGCACTTTGATGCGCTGCAATGTAGGGTTTAGGGTTTAGGGCACAATCCCTCCAGCAACTATCTCTAGGGCAGGAGCAGCTGCAAGACCACCAGCCTTGGCTTGCGACCAGCTCTAGGGACGTGGTGCAAGTGTGTGCACATTCGTCGTGCAGCACGGACAGAACAACTGGGAGCGTTCCAAATAAGGGTCTCACTACTGTGACAGCTATCTTTGAGCGGACATGATTTGGAACAACCCCCAACAGATCCAAGTTCGGCACGACACAAACACGGGCACCTGATATCTCAGCACATGCTGAGCTGTGCTCAGCACATTGCGCCGCATCTCGCTACGAAGACAAGCTCAACCTCGTGGACCAAATGAACCCTAAAATTGGGGTCATATACCCCATACTACTATATATCCTTTTAGGGTCCATTTCGTCCCCAAGGAATGTAAACTCATGCCGACACGCACCATCAGTCTCCCGGTTCTCCTGGAGACTGAAGGCTGCAGCTGCAAAATGTCGTGCCTTACTCGGGTCAGGGCGTATATACATGCGCAGGTCTGCCAAAGGAGCTGCTGATTTTCGCGGTCGGGCAAAAGAGTCCCCGCCGCAGTTGTGTTGTTGCTATAGATCAGAGCTTTACGGCCTTTTTCGTTCCGCTGTCGGGCGCGCTTTGGCCGTTCCGTACCAAACAAGTGAAACGTTAAACCATCTCCTCACTCTGCAGCCCCTTCCTCCCCCTCTTCCTCCCCTTCGTCTGAGCTGGAGCTGTAACCTAGCCCAAGACCTGTTGACTCTGTTGACCCTTCCTTGCCTTCGGCTGGCTCTGCCTCAGTGCTGGCTGCTGGAGCAGCAGCGGGACTCTCGGTTGCAGGTGGCGCGGGCTTGGCCTTCTTCACGGCCACAAAGCCAGGAAGCTTCTTGTCCTTGCCTTTATCGCCTTTGTCCTTTGTGGCCTCAGGTACCCTAAACCCTAAACCCTAAACCCTAAACCCTAAACCCTAAAACCCTAAACCATAGCGAGAACTGTGCTCAGATGTGCTCATGGCGGGCCAGATCGCATGTCGCGCACCCCTGCGTGCCTCAAACATCTTCCAACACTGGCTGCATTGAATGTCGCCTAAAGCCCTAAAGCCCTGAAGCCCTAAAGCCCTAAAGCCCTACAGCCCTAAAGCCCTAAACTCTAAACCCTAAACCGCCATGTTGTGTTGCAGCGCTTTTTATATGATTCCTATGATTATTTCTAGTTTTCATATGGTTATTGAGATTTAGGAAACTCACATCGTCATTGTTCTTGAAATTGTTCTGACTGTTAGAAATATTTTACTGTTTTTAATAAACAATACTAGTAGCTCTTTTTTGTGGCAGTCACTCGACAGCCTGCACGCGCAGCGTGAGAGATGCGCCTTTGGCAGTCTGAGCCTGGCAAGTGGAGGTCGCATCATGTGTTTCATGTTCTTATGTTGAATCAATCGGTGGCGATGATGGGTTCAGGGTTTAGGGCTACTGTTAACTTACTCCATGGTCTATGGCAGGACTGGGGATGTGCTACCTAAAGGACTTTCAACTCCCTCTCGAGCCTCTTCAAGGAGAGCCGCCACTTCTTGTTCGTTTTGTTGCTTTCGCTTCAAGGAACTTTGGCGCTCAGCTTCTAGGTCTTCTTGGCTCGCAGTGGCCGATGCAAATGCTCGCGCATTTGCGGCGCTGTAGCCTCTGGCACAGGAGCTCCCGCCCAAGTCCGCGTGCCCAGAACAGTCCCACGCAGCAAGAGATAGCTGATACTATGTGATGATGTGCCAAGATACGGTTCACCTGGCTTGCATGGATTGCCGCGCGGCCCTTCTGCTCCTCCTCTTTTGATCGCCAGGTGGTTGAGTTGGCAAACATGCTGTTGATCCTCGCTTCAACAGATCATGTCTGCGCTCTATGCCAGTCTGGCGGTAGGCTTCACAAAAGCAAGCGGCACAAGAAAGGAGGTCCTCTCGCTTGAAGTTGCCATGGTTGCAGATCCATTCACAACAACTAATCGTTCTTTTCAACTAAGGGATTTGAGATCTACGCTGCGCAGCCAGGAAGAGTTGGTGGTGCAGCTGCAAGATGCAGCTGGCGCATGCCTAGGAGCTGGACGATCAGGTACAAGTGGCGCATCAAATCCGCCTGCAAGGCACTGGCGGCTTGTGGGACCAAACGTGGCACAACTGCATGTCATCGCCTGTGTTATGGCTGAGCAGGGGCGGGAGTCAATCTGTACTCTATCAACCATGTCATGCTACAGAGGATCTGTCAAAGCCTGTATGAAACAAGCACCTGTGAGCGGAGTGGCCACATGAAAAGGCATGAATGAGGAGAGACACAGGGACGGGCTTGCATTCACCTGTCATGACCAGCCGTGGAGAATCCGATGACAGTAGTGATTCAAACTTCTTGAGGCCCAAATCATGTGCCGCTCGATGCCACTCGGCTATCCAACACGACAGAGGTTTATGAAGCTTCGTAACGGTAGCCTGCAAGAGCCTCGCACCCCCAATTGACAATTGAGCAACCAGCCTTGGTCTCATAGACCATTTCCTGTGCCCAGAAGCATAGTTCAGCCTGGCCGCCCGGCTCAGTGTTTGCCCCGTCTGCATGTGCGCGGACTGCGGCTAAGGTTTAGGATCATCAAGTGTGGCTACCATTAGGTTTCCGGGATGTGAAGAAAACCGGCTTGAGCTCATAGACCATTTCCTGTGCCCAGAAGCATAGTTCAGCCTGGCCGCTCGGCTCAGTGTTTGCCCTCTCTGTCCGTCTGCATGTGCGCGGACTGCGGCTAAGGTTTAGGATCATCAAGTGTGGCTACCATTGGGTTTCCGGGATGTGAAGAAAACCGGCTTGAGAAAAAATGCTTCTTTGGACAGGCCCTGCTGGGCTTATTCCATCCCGTACGGCTTAGCTCTGATGTTTTTTTTCCCTATTGCTCCGTTCTACTTCTGGTCCTGCTCTGGCTTCATTCTAAGCCCAATTTTAACATTTCCTGCAGCCTGTTCCACCGATAGCCCATACTTGACAAACAGAATGCCAGCATATGGTCCTTGCGAGGATGATCCAGAGGCAATGGCATTGGAAGAAGCCGCCTGGCACTTCACATGGGCATGATCACTGCACATGCCAACTGCAGCACGTTAGTGCTATGACCGCCTTGCCATTGCAGCAAAAAACAGGCACAGCAACCCAACTAAGCTGAGACGACTCAACGAAATCAGAATGACATCGCCAAGTGTCCAACCGCACCCAACCCACACAAACACGGGCAAATTGGGCCGCTGGCGTAAGCAGATGGGCAACCACAGCGAAGCAGGATGCGGGAGCGTGAGATATCTGGTCCTTCCATGTGCATGCGCGGAGAATTTGCGGAACATTTCACCCTAAACCCTAAACCCTAAACCCCAGTGTCTCTGCTTGCCGACCGGAACAAGGCCTGCTGGTTGATAAGTAAAGTGAGCAGTTGAGCCTGAGCTGTCTGGATCCGGCCACGGCTTTCTGGTACATACTTCTATCTGGATTTATATACATTAAAATCTTGATTCTGTGTATATATATATATATAGACACACATGCGTTGCACTGCAAATGAGGAAGCAGCCGTTAGGCGGCAGCAAGACGCTGCCTCCAGCGGCGTTCGGACCGAGACTGGCCTCAGGTACAGCGCCACACTGCTGTTATACCGAACACCGAATAACAATAACAAAAATAACAATAAGAATAGTATCAAAATAGCGAAGATAATCATTACACTGCTGGGAGTCTAAGTGCGTTGCAGGCGAGACGTCAACACCTGAAAGCTGACATGTGCATGCGCAAGGCGCAAGTTGCTTTCGTACCCGCTTGGGGCGGTGCCGGGATGAGGATGCGAGGAGGATCCACTTCCCCTTTCAGCTTCTCTACATCCTCCTTCACCATGCGCTCAAAGTGGGAGAAACCTCATGCAGCAGCAAGAAATGCAGGCTCACGGCAGGCTCACTTCCTCTCGTCTCAGTCGAGCTGAGGGTTCTGCGAGTGGCCGCTTCATCAAGAGCCGGCAGGGCTGCAGTGGGCGGCTGTGCCTCTGGCGAACATTCTCATGCCTAGACAGGAATGTGTTGATATGGCGTGATGCTGGCGGGAACATGCGCGTTGTGTGCCAAGTCGAAGGCAGATTGGAGCTGGCCATCGGACGACTCGAGAGCGGCGACTTTGTCCAGAACCCTGCCAGGCGTGAAGGTGAAGAAGTGCTGCGCATGTGGTTTTTGGAACGGCTTCACCTTGCCCAGTACTCTGCTCACACTCAACATCCACTTCCAGGCTTGCAATCAAGCTGTGTAAACCGAACGCTGAAAGAGTGAGCCGGAGTGGCCTTTCGGTAAGCCCACGGACCTCCCAAGGTTGGCTCTTTACTGTCCTATATACCCTCCATACAACCCAGATCTTCCAAAACTCCTTAATTAAGGAATATACCCTAATTCATAATAAGGATCCTTAGTATAAATTGGGTTATTTCCCTTGATTAAGGGGTTTTGGAAGATCTGGGAACCTCACAATCACTCTGCTACTTGCATGAGAAGGTCCTTCTCATATGCATCTGGCGGCGAATGCCTGGCCCACGTTCGCACTCGAAGTGATATGTATGCGCCATCGGGGGGTGACCGACATCAGGGGGGGACAGTATCTTATTGGAATCCTTATTCCTACTATGTCGGGATCTATATAGGGGGCCCCCGTATTTTTCGTAAACCCCCATCTGCTTGCCGCAGCCTGCTTGTCCCAAAATGCTCTGCGTGCTCAGTTGCAGTCCGGCACAAGGCCTGTGGCAGGTCGTCTTTTTTCTGGGAACATTCTTGGGGTGAGAGGTCTGGCAAAAGCAAAAGGCCCTAAACCCTAAGATCCTAAACCAAACCCTAATCGCTCGACTTTAATTCCGTTGGCCTCTGAAACCTAAAACTATCTTGGCTTCCGGGCAAGAGCATCGCAGAAATTTGTAACTTTAACATAAGATAACATAAGAAGAGCTGGCCTGGCTCTCTCTCCCTCCGTCTGGTGCTACATACAAAACTCTCTCATAATTCCTCAGAGAACGACAAACTTAACGCCACTAATTGGCGAAGTCTTACGCATCCCAGATGCAAGTTCCTGTCCTGCGGAACGCCCTTGTTGACGTGTGATCCCACGATTCCGGTCAGTACTCTGTTTGCGCGACCTATGGACCCCTGCCACCACGAAATCGCACACCCCTAAACCCTAAACCCTAAACCCTGGCGCACCGACGCAGCAACGTGAACGAGAGCCAGTTCTCCAGGAGTGGTCTTCGTGGCTTCCTCAGGTTCACTTGCAGCTCCCTTCCCTGCCATTCCACAGAAGCATCTGGGTGGTTGTCAAAATTTAGGGCTTTGGGTTTAGGGTCCAGGGTTTACGGTTATGGTCCCTTTTTGGATCCCTATTATAATCTGGCATCGAATATTTTGGGTACCCCAAAAGGGGTCATAACTGTGACAACCACCCATCTAAGTAAGCGCTGCTCAGCTGGCAAAGCCTGCTCGATGGTCCTGAAACACCCACGACAGAGAGGCACAGCATGGCACAGTTCACTGTCCATGTTGCGCAGGACTGTCGTCGCAACTGCCGTGTACTGTACGCAGTGTGTACTGCATCAAGTCATTTCAGCGCGCGCGCGCGCGCGCGCACTGAGCTCGCGACTCCAGCAAGCCAATGCGCGTTTGCACCATACTCCACCACGAAGCCTCTCCCACTCATCTGATCACGGCTGCAAATAAAAACGTGGGTCGGCCCTCCTACTCGCCTCCTCTTTTGACAGGCCAGCAGCCGCAAAGCAAAACAGAAGGGCACGTTCGACGCACAGTGCGAACGACTTGTCCTTAGACGGTGAAGCCACTGACGGAATATGGCATGCACCTGCTTGCTTCTTGCATCTTGCCGCTGCACTCTTTGTCGATCTGAGGCGCGGGCGCCTCCTGCTGGAATAGGCATGGGCCTGCGAACAAACCCTCGTGATCCTCGTGGCAACGCAGCTTGCGCGTGGACGTGGTGAACGCAAGCAGCCAATTACGCGCTTTGCCTCGTCCAGCTTTCAGACCTCAGAAGTGTCTTGAACTTCAAGATGAGAGGCTTGTACTGTATCCCCGCTACCGCCATATTCTTGTTGTTGTTTTATTGCTATTATCTTTATTGATATTATGATAGAACTATTGCTATTATGATTAAGCATGCGCCGGGAAGCCATGTCAAGTCTGCCAATGACCCACAGACCCACAAGGGCGTGGCTCGGGGCCGCAGTTGGCTCTCAGCGGCTTCTTGTTTGCGAAAGGAAGTACCATCCCATATAGGAGCCGTGGCCTGTTTAGGGTTTAGGGTTTAGGGTTTAGCAGGGACTTCCAACTCATGCTGCTCCAGAAACGGCGGGGTTTACTGACAATGCTACATAGGCACCCGTTGGAGTCGCATGGAAAGAGCAGCTGACGATAGATGAGGTACCTGGCGCAGAGTGACGTAATGCGGGGCGCAGCTAAACTGCTTCTGGCATGGGGGGCGGACCAGAATCCGCTTGAGCACAATCCGGCGCGACTGCACCCGGAAAGCACCTTGCAGCAGCATGCGGGTGGGATGAGAGCACCGCCAGCTCGTTGAAGGTCCCAAGGTTCTCCAAGGCCCACGCCAACGTATCGCGCAAGGGCAGGCTGGGATGTGGTGCTTGTCCACTAGCCACTACAGGATGATACCTGCAGCATGGCTGCGAATTTAACCTGCCACCCCTTGGCTTGGCAGCTGAGATGCTGACTGTAAGCCCTCGCCAGTGTTTACGACCTTGAACCCGGTCACTACAGTCACCGCCGCTTGCTATGATGTTCTCCACGCAAAAATTCGGTGGAAGGCAACGCACCTCTGAGGGGCTCGCAGCTAAATGGCACGTCTCGCTGCTGTCTTTCTTCCCCCGGACTACGACAAGCAACCTCAGCGATGCGGCAGGTATCAGAAAGCTGATCTGGAACGACGAGCTCTCCCGGGAATGTCCATCTCAACTATCTAGCTTCTGCCTGGCCCGACAGATATTCTGTGCGGGCAAAGGTCCCGGCAAACAGTGTCCAGAGTCGTCTGCCACATCTGCCTGTCGCAGCACAAAGAGTGTTGGCTCGACTTCAACCTTGGCAGGCTGAGTCACCCTGGGACATGTGGGACGGCCGACACTTACCTAGGATGGCCCATAAAACCCCTTGGAAACAAACATCCTGAGTATGATCCTCTTAAACCCAACCACGGGAAAACATAAAATGTCCCAACCCTAAGCCCTAAGCCCCAAACCTACCGAGTTACTATGGTGTTGCTTGGTGGCATGCATGTTTCTGCCTCATCTTTGGAGACAGTGCTGCGCAGCCATCCTCAGGTGACACTGTTGGGCAGACGGATCCTGAACGCAACATTGCTAAATGGACCTCTCTCTAAATTATGGCCCCTTTTAGGGGTTACCATTAAAAAGGCGGCCCCCAGTAGTTAGCGCACCCTAAAAGCCCTATCGAATTTAGAGAAGCCACCACATGTAATTTGAGCACCTCTAACCACATGTCCAAACGTAAGATGGCAGGGGAGGATGTTCATGTTTCTTGGGATCGGCAGAAGCACAGTGACGCGGACAGGGGGGGTGGACGACTGGAGCGAAGCGTGTTGTTTGGCATCCGGCTGTCTTCCCAAAACGTGCGGACATTCGCAAATGCCGCCAGCCATGTTGAGGTGAATTGAGAACTTCAATATTTGGGGGTTTACGATATTTGGGGTACCTTATTGGTCCCTTGTTATCGTACACCCCGATTTAGCACAAGCTACTGAGTTGTTTTACAGAGTGCCCTTTTTAGGTGATTCGGAAAGTGACTGTTTAGGGCTTATAAGGGTTTAGGGCTTAGGGTTTTTGCCACCTGCCTAGCTGACACTCAGGCCACATTGTAGGGACTCGTTCCGAGAATGATTGCCCATAGAAAGAGAAAAAACTGAGGCTTGGGGTTTAGGGACCCCGAGACTAAAGTGCTTGGGATGTGGATTTGTCCCTCCCCTTGATTGTCCAGATCTGATCTCAGGGCGTTGCCGGCTGGAAGCAATGCCATGCCTCCCTCAGGGACCTCGCAGCCATACAGCGTGCGCGCAACTTGGACAAGCACAACCCTAAACCCTAAACCCTAAAAGCCCGCCTGCTTCACCAACTGGACCACCTCCACAACGAAGGCGTGGAATCGGGCTTCAAATGCGGTTACCTGAGGACTCGCTCTCTTTCCCTTGGCACAGGAGCTGTGGCCCTACTTGAAGGTCATGGGTAGCTATAAGTAGGGTTCACAGTATCCTAAATAAGATTATAACTTATAACCAGATATAATTAAAGTTACCCTACTTAAGACCCCACTTAAAAACTATAGTTAGCCTACTTATGACCCCACTTAGAACTACCCATGAACCTCCAAGCAATTACAGCAAGGCCCATCTTGGCCACCAGGCTTTGCCGTGCTCAGCTGCCACAGCATCCTCCCCAGAGCACAAGAATTCTGCAAACCCTAAACTTCCTCAACCCTCGTTGACCGGCTTGTCTGAGGGCGCCAACCCAAAACCCTAAACCCTAAACCTTAAACCCTAAACCCTAAACCCCCCCTAAACCCTAAATGGGCACCTCGCGGAGAAGTGGTCTCGGCATGTCCTCTCACAAACTGATGGCAACATCTCACATCTCAGGGAAGTTACGTGGTCCCCTACTATGGGCCAACAGGGTTTAGGGTTTAAGGTTTAGGGTGTAGGGCTTGGGGCTTAGGGTTTAGGGTTTAGGGCTACTTGGGAGGTTTGGGTAGCTAGAAATGGGGTTCTAAGTAGGGTAACTAATAGTGATAACTGGTTATCACCTTATTTAGGGTACTTATAAGCCGACATATAACTGCCCATGAACCTTCAAGTATGGGCCCTTAAAAAATTTTAGAAAAACTTATATGCCTATACCTCAGAACTCTTTAAAGAAGATGCCCGTAGCAGTCAAGAGGAGGCAAGCAGCTAAGAGACTCCTTGGTCAGATTCAAGCAGCGCTTTAACACCTCAGCTCCGGAAGCTTCATTCTGCAAGGGGCAGATAAACCAAAAACCCTAAACCCTAAACCATAAACCCTAAACCCTAAACCCTAAAGTGCCGTGTCTGGGAAGCAGACTTCGTTCACCTCCGTTACTTCGCGCGGGGCGGCATGCTGGGCTGAACGGCCCAACAGCCCATGGGCGACCTGCAACGCCTGAGGCCCCAGTGTGAACTTCCAAAATGTCAATGGTTTAGGGTTTAGGGTTTAGGGTTTAGGGTTTAGGGTTTTTTGCTGGGGTTTAGGGTTTAGGGTTTTCTCGGCGCTGTCTCTGAGTCTAGGGTTTAGAGTTCAGGGTTTTTTTACTCGGAGCGGTCTCTGAGTCTGAGCAACTGAGCGTGCCTGCACTGTGAACCAGCCCCTAAACCCTAAACCCTAAACCCTAAATCCTAAACCCTAAACCGTGACCCCACAGCAGTACTGAAACTACAGGTCCCAATTACCAGCCGATCCGACAGGATATCCAAACAAGATCCTGAATAGGACTTATAGTACCCCCGAGTAGAATCCCTATGAAGGACAGTATAAGCGGGAACATCCCAAGGTTTGGGGTTTAGGGTGTAGAGGGTTTAGGGCCAGGGCATGTTGGTTTGCGCATGTTTGCGCAACTTCTGGCCTCCGCCAAGCTGTCCAGACTTGGTGCGGAAACACTCGGCGCGTCCGGTTGATCGGGGCCTCAGGCTGCTGTGCCAAAATCATGCAACCCTAAACCCTAAACCCTGAACCCTGAACCCTAAACCCCTTTCAGCACCTGTAAACACCAAGGGTTGGGCGGAAGCCCTGGAACACCTCACGTGCCACCAGGGTCACAGATAAGGAGTCCTAAGTACATAGCTGGATCATACCCTCGCCTTACCGATGTCCGGCAGCGCAGCCTCCGCAAGGCACTGGAATGCAGTTCAGACTTACTCAGAGAAGCCCGCTCCCACGCATAGTGACATCCAGAAAGTAGCACCGCCCCTTGGGAGAAAAAAAAGAATGAATTCCAGTACTCTGTTCCCGACCTTGGGGTCTGCAACGAACTGAGCAAAAGAACTGAGTCGCGAGTTGAGCCTAAGATTCAGCTCGCTTCGTCGAAACTGCCAGGGGAACTTCTGCGGCTTGCACCACGAGTCATGTAGGTCATCAGGGGCAAAGGGCATCGTGCTCGCAAACAAGTGCAGTACAGAATGGCAACATGTCTCGCAGTCACTGTAAGTGTGGTGCTCGTCTTGCGCTGCAGACTGGAACAACTTCAATTGCCGCTTTGCCTGATCGCCGACTGCTAGTGGGAACAAAAATTAACAAAGCAACACGATACCTTGGGATGTTCCCTCTTATACTAACAGTTCTTAACAGGATTTGTCTTAGGAGCTACTATCATCCATATTAAGGACTGCTAGTATAAGGGGGAATATCCCAAATTATAACACAAACACAAACACAAACACAAACACACACACACAAACACAAACACACACACACACACACACACACACACACACACACAGACACACACACACACACACACACACACACACAAGCTCCTGCTTGACGACGCGCGCAACACCCTCCTCAGGCTCCTTGCCAGCCGTGTCAGCCAGTGAAGGACACATGCAGGTGCTCTAACAGCTTGTAAGTGTGGTCCTCCAGTTCTGGCTGATAGGATGGAAGGACCTTATCGATGGCACAGGAGGGGATTTACAAACCGTACTTTGCGACCACTGGAGCAGTTGTCATGAATCCACAAGGCTTACCTTCTTCCATCGTCTTCTTTTGCTCGCCCCACATCCCTCGTTGTTCTGGCCAGTTTTGTCCCCTTTCAGGATGCATGCCCCGAAACGGATCTGTTCAACACCTCTATCATAAATCTTGGGAGATTGGACGCGTGCTGCTGAATGACATCTTACGCTGAAAGGAATCTAGTCTTTGAAGCCAATCTTGGATTCTTTGTAGCAATGACCTTGGAATCCTTCGCAATATGGGTGGCAAGGCACAACATCGCCCCCAGCAAGATCAAGAACTGCCGGCGTTGCCAGAAGAGGTCGAAGGCCTCATTTAACAAAAGCGATGCATACTGCAAGCTCGTGACGACGCTTCGGTGTCATGGGCAGGAAATTCCCCCCCCCCCCCCCCCCCACAATCTGAAGCTCTTTGGTCGCCAGTAGATTAAGAGGTGCGCCCACGTGCTCCATCAGGCGTGCGCAGCTGCCATGTAGCTTGTCATCCAGAGGTTGGAAGACTTCTTTACGGCAATCCTATATTTCAAGGACTTGGCTCGGTGTGGGATGCTGCTTTGAAGCGTCTGCTACTTAGACTGGTGCACCAAGCTCGCTCTTTGTCGCTCGGAAGCCTCACGCAAGCAGAAGAGCATGGATCCATCATCTTTCGATAAATTTGGGATGCCGATGCGAAAAATCATGGGATTACTGCCGCCTTCAACAGCCACCGACTAGAATCACTATGTTCCTGTTCCCCTGTTCCGATAATCGCCGCGTCGGTCTCAAGAATTTAAGCTAAAAACTCATGCGTTTACAGAAAGACTCTGGTTTCAAGTGGGGGAATCTCTACAAGGCTCTACAAAGCAGAGTGCCCCACAAAGAGTGCACGAGGGCTTCAGCTCCCGCCATCTGCACTGCGGGAACAGCTTTCGGACGCGGAATGCCTAGTCGGATATGTCCACGAACCCCAACTTGGTCCAGGGTTTAGGGTTTAGGGTTTAGGGTTTAGGGTTTAGGCCACAGGCATCGGACAGGGCTGGAACCCGTGGTCTGCTGCCCAAAGGGGAGGTTGCCACGGACGTACCATGCAGCGGCGGAAGGGCTTTTTGTTTAGGGTTTAGGGTTTAGGGTTGAGGGTTTAGGGTTTAGGGCTTAGGGCTTGGCATTTGGCTTGGCCTGGCTCGGTTGGGGGCTTTGTTTGCTCAGGTGCGGCTCAGGTTTTGTTGCTTAAGTGCGGCTTGGCTTGGCTGACTTTCTACCTTTGATAGTAGGAATTCTACGAAGCTTCATGGGATTTCTAGTAACATTGTTTTTCTTCATGGGGGACCTCTAAAAGTATTCCTATCAACTTCAAGCGGATTGCTGATAAACTTGATGAAACGCCGCTTAATTTGCTAGCATGATGGCGTTGGCAAGCAGGCTTGCACAGCTTATACGAGCGGGGGCTCTGAAGCAAGCTTGCACGGCCTAAACAAAGCAAGCACAATGCCGGTCCGTGTGCTATTGAAGCTAGCTTGCACGGCTTGAAAGAGGGGGGGTTCGGGGGGGTTCGGGGGGCGCGCGCACCCCCCTCCATCCAATTCTCCAATGTGCAATCACAAGGATTCATCTGCTTTGACTTCTGTTCACGTTTGCAAACAAACTGCTGTTTGGAAACGTCAGGCCACAAGCTCATGGCAACACGAGAATGAAAGCGAATCAGTCCGCGTGAAATTATATGAACGGTGATATGGGGGGGGGGGGGGGGGGGGCCGGTGCTCTGTCAGTAGAATGCACCGCAAGCATGTCCACAATGGGCCGAGCTCATCAACAATGTTTGTCTTCCTGTTTCTGATGTTGCTATCAATATCATTATCACTCTCATTTCGTACTAACAAGAAGAAGAAGAATAATTTCATAACAATACTAATAATGATACTAATAACAGTACCAATAGTAGTAAGAATACTAGTACTGATAGGAATGAACATAATGACGTATCCAGTTTCTAGCCTGTTTTATCATAGCCACGTCCTTTTGCATTTGCTAAGAGTTGTTTATGTAGTGATTGTCAATAAATTCAAAATAATCTTCCCGACGAGTACAATATATAATAGTGACGATAGAGCCAAAAGCGCTAACGTTGTGACAATATCACCTGCTCGGAGTCTGACGTGGTCATCCCTCGCAGTTAAGTTGGCCGAGTCAAGCTGCCATGATGCCAGCATGTGGATCTTCATTTGCTCCATGTTAAGGTCGATGTAGTGTACCAGGGCGTCCGTGGACTTGGTGGAGTCGCCGGTGGTGCAGACATTCAGACTCATGCCGGTGAGCCTACGGCATCGAAGTGCGAGGGGTTTGCTGTCATTATCCCTACATGAGCTTCAGCACTGCATCGGTTGTGCACAGATTCCGAGCACAGAGACACATGTGAGAAAGGGTTCCCACGATGGGGGGCTTTTTTGCAAGACTTCGGGTATGTTTCGGGGTATGATTATGCACTTGCCCAACGTCCCTTCTCCGCCGACCCTGGCGGCGTGTTGGAAACGGCACCCCTCAAGTTGGCCCCCAACTCAATCCGCGTCACGGAAGATGCCGCGCTCTTCTTTTTTCTTCTCGGTGGGCTGCCGTGTTTGTGGTGTTGTGAATTCTGCTCCTAGTGGTCCTAGCAGGTGCTGCAGCATCTGATTGACGTTCGCGGCTGGCAGCCCGCAGATGGGAAACAGCAGACCCAGCGGAAGTTGGAACACGTTGAAAATACAACTTCCCGATCTGTTTTCTCAGAGGTTTTGCTCCAAAGATTCCCTAAACCCTAAACCCTAAACCCTAAACCCTAAACCCTCGCAGCACCTGCACAACGCCATGCAGGTGAAACCCTGCTCTGCCTTCGGCAGCTCAGCGGCGCACTGCGCTGCGCAGCACAGCTTCCGGCCTACTGCATGCCTCTGCTCCCCTTAGAACCCTAACAAAGACTTACATTTTGTTAACATCCTCTTGGGTTTTTTTATATAAATAGAAATAAAATAATTCCCAAGGGGGATATGGATGAGCTTGAGACGGCTCTCAGATGGCGGCTTCCTTGGGCGTTCTGTCCATGAGCTCCTCTTGGAACAGCCTTTCAGGGCCGGGACATGACAGGCGAATCGATTTTTCTAAACCCTAAACCCTAATAAACCCTAAGAAACCCTAATAAATCCTAATAAACCCGAATAAACCCTAATAGACCCTAAACCCTAAATCCTATCGATCATGACAGATTCATGCAAAGTCTGGCAATCCTGCCTCTGCATCGTTCGAACAAGATTTGGAGGCTCAACGTCTTGACGACTCATGCGGATGAATTCCAGCTCCTAACATTTCATCATGCCGAGTCCCCCCAACTACCATCAAGATCTCAGAAACCCTAAACCCTAAACCCTCTGTCGCGGCCCCTCTCGCAAGCTCCAAACTCCCCTGGTCCTGGCTTCGAACTACGGACTTCAGTCTGCTGTCTTCGCTTGGTGGCTTGGCCGCCTGACTGTGCACCATATGATCACTGGATGGTTCTTCGTAGGGAATGAGGGAATGCGGTACCCCATGTAACCCCTTAAAGGGTTACATAGGGCGCGAATTCCTTCATTCCCTACTAAGAACCAGGGGAAGCATGCAGTATGCAGGGAGCTCCAACATCGCAACTTGAGAATTCAGGCCCCGAGCATGCTGGAAAAGATTCGCTGCAATCTGCTTGATCTTGCTTCTCCTGGGAACGAGGTGCCCCAGAGTTTGACCCAAAGTCGTCGCCAGGAGCTGAGGCAAGAGCGTCGCAATTTCGCCAAACGTGGAGCGGACCAAGGCCTCTGCCTCCTCGACGGACCTGTGCGCATCAGGCGGTGCTGAAGGTACTCGCAGGCACTCATCACTCTACTCCCAGCACGCTAAACCCTAAACCCTAAACCCCAGACCCTAAACCCTAAACCCGAAGCATGCCTCGGCATCTGGGAGAGTGCCATTGATGGAATGACCTGCTAGTACCACTCTCTGTCAGAGTGGGCACCCACGGCACATGATTCTTATATTCTTATATTCTTATCGTTATACTGTATGATATCATATTACTATAATACGATATTGTTACATTACGCTTCCAGTGCACGCCACAAGCTTCTGTGCATTGACGCGTGTAGCCTACAGGGCTTTCCATGAAATAACGAACCCTTCCGCGGAACCCTTGCGCGAGTGCAGTTTCTACTCGTCCGCCGCGTTTGTCTCCGCGGACGCTTTCCAGAGCTGGTTTCACTCTTTGAGAAACGTTATTATAACACATCAATATCATCACATAAGATACAAGTATAACACTATGCAAAATACAGTAATCTAACAATATAGTATTCTATACATACAATTTAAGATAATACAATAAGAATATAAGAACACATATCAGAATATAAGGCGATAAGACTGTAAGAATAAAATAAGAATATAATCAGATACTAATATACTAATAGAATATAATGATATAATAGTATAATAATGGAAAAAGAAGAAAATAGTAATATAACCATATATCATATATAGTAAAGATTATACCATAATTGTTATTAATATCACAATATAATAATATAATATAACAAAAATGCTATAACAATAAAATGATATAATGATATAAGAACATAACACTATGAGAATATAAGAAATGGAAAAACACAAATATACTAACAATAACAATGTAATATGAGAACAATATATTAATGAACAAACAATGTAAGCATGTAAAATAGAATAATGTAAATGTAAATATGAAAGTATAACAATGTAATCATGTTCTGGTATATTAATAAAATAATATAATAATAAAACAAATAATCGTATAATAAAACACCTAATAAGATAATAAAATAAACACGTAATCATGTAACAATATAGTAATATAATAATGCGAAAAATAGAAACAATAATGTAATAACAATATTTCTAATACGTAAGGTCATACAAGAACAGTACATTAATGATAGTATTTTCATATCATAATATGAATCTATTTAAATAATGATATAATAATTTGATGGGGCGTCCGCACAGGCGTGCTTCCGCAAGCAATTTCGCATGCTTCCGCGGCCAGAGTCCCATGCACTTTCGCGTCCCGGTTCCCGGAGTAATTTCCGTACGTAATTCGCCTCGACTTCCGCCCCGAAGCCCCTGCCCCCCCCCCCCCCCCCCGCATTAAGCCGGCCGGGCTGCCGAGGCGGCGTACTCAAGCGTTTAAGTTTAACTTTTAGCAAAAAGAAACCGCTGCTCACCTGAGTATTATGCACGAGATACGGATCGCCACGCGCATAGGAACTGAGTCCGCCGAAACAGCTTCATGCTACCTACTTCTCATCGATTTATGCGGCCCCAGCAATGGGATGTAAGGGCCGGCAGCTCGGACGTCTGCTGAACGAAGGGAACATGTGCAAGTCTGAGGTCGGGGCCTTCTCCTGATTGTTAGCCTGAGCAAACACCCTTTCGCACGGTAACTTTTACATCCAGGCCGCCGGGTAAGTATGCGCAAGGTAAATGCACTAAAAGCCTAAAACCCTGAACTAACCGGATCTGATCTGAGGCAAGAGATTGAGCCGGTGAAATCCGCTGAGGCAGAGACTTCCAGTTGGGCAGCATGCCTGCGACTTAAAGACAATAAGCATGACTCAGCATGACCCTAGTTCGCGGCAACATGTGGCAAAACCCTTGTGTTTTGTTGCAGCGAGCTGCTTCAGCACAGGTGCGGCAACTTCCCGTCACGCGTGTAGGCTAAGTCGTGGACCCCAGGGCGTGCCCACCGTGTACTCCTGGCGCCTTGCATGATGCAGTGTGGCAGTACACCCAGCCTGCCAACAATATCAAAGATGATATATATATATATATATATATATATATTGTATATTCTGTATTTATATTTATTTTTATATTTATATTTATATTTATATTTATGTTTCTATTTATATAAATTATATATATATATATCATATATATATAATATAAAAATAAATATTCCATATTTATATGTGAGATATATATATATATATTCCCGACGCTCATCTTCAAGAACCGGCAGATCCCATGCAGCGCAGCCTGGCCTGATTGGTCTCGAGGTGGCGGTGCATCCACTCTGGCCTGGAGCAAAGTCACCACCATGCTTTTTTTGTTTTATGCCTGGGTGCGCAGGGGCTCCTTGGCAGCGTGCTCTGTCAAATGTGGCAGCTCATTGGCTGCGCGGAGTGTGCTGAAATTTGGAGACTTCACGGGGGAACAGCGAAGGACGTTGCGGGCTACCTCCACACCTCAAATCGGCAGGCGGTGCAGTCAGTTCCTCGCCAGCTGTACATGTTCGAGGTTCCGCAATGTCGAAACACAGAGCAGTAGCTTGTGCAAACGCCCTTCTGCAATGGAATGCCGCCGTCACCACTGCCGCCATCACGGCAGTGCGGAGAGTAGCACTTGCTGTCGCATCTTCTGGATGGTACCAGGACTGCGCCGCATGAAGTGCAGTCGACAGAACCTTGAAACTTATAAGCGGCCGAGGTGCCACAAAATCCGAAGCTGGAGCAGTGGTGCGTGCACTTGCCGTCCACCAATTCCACCCCACCATCCCCCCCGCCGGCTCTGCAACGCTCACATTGTGATGGACAACTCGTTGAGGAGATTTCGTCTGCTGCCGTCTGCACGGTGCCCAGGGACCCGTGGCGCTGCAAAGCTTGTAGGGCACACGAGGAATCAGCGTGTAAGCAGTCATCATCATTGGGCAGGGTGCTGGTGATCATGACTTCCGTGTCGGTTGTTTCCGCAAGCGCAAGGCTGGTGTGAAAAGCCACCCACAGCAAAATCAACGCCATGGGGGCATGCAAAAAATGAGACACGATCGCTGCTGTAGGTCTCGGAAGCTTTGGAGCCTACGCAAAAATGGCATGCATACGCGCTTGAGCCCAAAATGGCATCATGCGTTAGGGTTTAGGCTTTCGGGTTCATTCATCACTTCCTCAAAAAGCGCCGGGGCTCCGGCAAGCGCATCTCCCTTACAAGCCTGGTCTTGGCGGGTGGATGCCTCAGCTGCTTAGGAAATCCTGTAGCCGCCGGGGTGCCGTGAGCGTGCGCCATGCGCAATGTCTCCCCATGGCCAATATCATAAGACGGTGGGACTAACTAGGTGGCGAAAGACAATAAACCCTGAACCCTAAACCCATGGCATGCCACATGCATTGGTTGCTCTCTGGGAGAGTGCGGAGGATCCGTGCAGGGGGCCGCAGGTGGCTGCTCAGGCTGCCACACGCCCATAGGCAAAGGAAGGATTCCACTCTTTGTGGGACGGCACCTGGGTAGTTGCTTGGTTGTCACATCGTGTCAAGTCTCGCTGTAGGAAAAAACCATGGCACGAGCAGCACACCACAGCACATTTCCCGCATACAACACGTCGGATTGGGCTGCTGAGCTTTGTGCTTCTCCATTGCCTGAAGGCGTCCACTCTCCGAAAAACGAGGGTAATGAGAGACGCCGTGTCACAAGCTCGGCCTTCAACACAGCAGCCTTGAACTTCTCGATATCATCTTTAAAGCCTGTACCGGCAAGCATGAAAACGTGACATCCGCCCATCGCAATAGCAACAACATCGTGCACTTGCCTGGGTTGGACTTCTCCAGCACCTGCGGCGACAGCAAGCTGGACGGCCGGTCACGAATTCCTGCGCCCTACAAGAATCAAGCCACCAATCCTTCTTTTGAAGCAAGGCCTCGTTAAGTCCATGTGTTTTAAGGTCGGAGGCTTTGGGTTCTGAGACTTTTGAGCTTCAAGAAGCTTGGCCGAACATGTACTCAGGACAAGACACCCTGAAAGACTTCGAGCAATCAGCAACTCATCTTGACATGGGAAGACGTCAAAGTATGTCCAAGTGCTTGTCGCGGGGCCACAATTTCTCGAACAAGTTTTCCCAAGAAGCAACACATCTGAATTTGACAACTGTATAGACCGCGGGGTCAGCTCTTATCAGGTTGGCATGCTCGGTTCTTTTTGTGAGGTGAAGATGGTTTTCAGGGCCCAGCCAAGAAGATCTTGCTCCCTGACATTCGAGGGCCTCTTGGATCCTCCCAGCTACCAGGACCCTCGCAGGCTAGCCGCAGGCTTGTCAGCATGATGATGTAGGATGCGACTGGCAAGCGAACTTTTTTTAATTGAGAGACTGCCCAAGCGTAGGCATGTATGTTCAGAAGCATGCGCTTGAAGCTGCAGATAGGCCGATTTCCTTCCATGCTTAGGTTGCGCCTTCCTGTGTACGTCCCAGACCTTACCAGGACCCCTTTGACAGGCCTCTTACTGAAATCCACTGATTCACATGCTGTCACCCCGAGCTCATTTGACTAGCACGGATGCCGCTGATCTGCATCGCCCCGCCATGAACTGCTCCATGACAGCTAGGCGGTGCTGCTGCACAGGTCCAAGGCCTCAATGGCTCAAAGTTGTCACAGGGTTCGTATTTACATGGCACAGAAGCAAATGCAATCCACCAGATCGACCGCTATGGTCAGTTCTCTTCAGTTGGCCATCCATCCACAAAGAGAAAAAAACCATTCCTGAGGCCGAAGCCGCTGCCGGCATGCCGTCGCATAAGCTCCAACCTCAGCACGTAGACGCTGGCAAACGACTATTGTGCAACGTTTTGGCCCAAAAGTAGCCAAGGCAGTGGCAGGCTGGTAACCTTCTGGAAGCGAAAGAAGTCAATGGTGATGCGGCGATTATACACCTGCAAGGCGATTCGTTCTTAGCGATTCGTTCCCAAACAGCGGGCTTAGGTTCGGCTTCAAGAAGTGAAGACCTTGATCTTGTCATAGTTTGACCAGAACCGGAGCGACGGCAGCGACCTCAGCCATTGCTTCCCAGAGCTCAGCTGTGCGATTTGAACATCGTTCCTGGCCGTCTAGGGGCCCAAGCTGCTGCAAGGATCTCTGTAAGTGCATGCACGGATTGATGAGTTGGCCTGAGCAAAGGTTGCATCTTGATCACATCAGATGCCCTACTCTTCTCAAGTGGGGGCATCTGTGTCGAGAGCTGTATCTGTAGCAAAGCTCGATGAAGTCTTGAATGCGGAACCTCTCAGTTGTCGAGGTGCTCATGAACATGACGGCGCTGCTCATGAAGCTGTGCACCACGAAAGCTCCCAGGACCCTTGCTTTGCCAGGGGAAGCTTGGCGAAGTTGATGGAGTTCGTGTTGAAGGCATGTACTGGACCTGCGGGCCCGAAAGCGAGCATGAGATTGGTGACCGCCCACAGGGACTGAGCACAGGACAAGTGTAGTAGTCATCATAGAACTCTTCGAGCTGGCTGCTCGTGAGATAGTGCACCTCTTGTTGCTCCATCAGAAATACCCGGGCCAGGACTGGGTCGGTAGCTAGGTGCACACAGCTGCCAACGCCTAACTACACAGGGAAGGTAGGGATGCTACAGTCCAACTCTTCATCTCCTTGCACACAACGTAGAACATGACCTGCAGCAGTCTGTGTCCAGCGAGTCCAGCACTCTCGTGCTTTCGTGAAGAAGTCGGCCGCCCGGCCTGACAGAGCTCCAGCTTGGACAAGGCACAGAACCTCAATGTCTCAGGTATTCCAAGAACCGTAGGGTTGCAATACTGCGCGGCCACATCTGCACCCACATTGGGGCCGCAACTGCATGGTGACGTACAGGAAGCCGTCCCACGTGACCTAAAGAAGTGGGGGCATTCACGAAGCTGCTGCCCACTCCTAGAAGAGTCAGGGCGGTGTGCTGTGTCCTTGTAGCCAGCCAAATCGAGAAGGAGTATCATGATCTTGGCGACCTGAGCAAAAACCCTCTGGTTTTTGGGTTTAGGGTTTAGGGTTTTAGGGTTTTAGGGTTTTAGGTTTTTAGGGTTTTAGGGTTTTAGGGTTTTAGGGAATTGCGCCGGGTGCAACCAAGGCATCCGGCCCACTGTCGATGGTTCCTGTCCAGGCATACACAGATGCCATGCTATCCAGGAAGCCTTAGCATGAATGAAGTCCCGGCTTGACCAGTCTCGTCATACTTGCTGTG
Source organism: Symbiodinium natans (assembly GCA_905221605.1). Taxonomy (NCBI): domain Eukaryota; class Dinophyceae; order Suessiales; family Symbiodiniaceae; genus Symbiodinium; species Symbiodinium natans. Next base: position 221,940 of record CAJNDS010002786.1, on the reverse strand, counting down.
CTGACCTTGGATGACACTCAGGCGATTCACGCTCGGGGCACACTGTGTGCACCAAAAGCCTGAAGCCACTCCACCGCAAACCCTAAACCCTAAACCCTAAATCCTAAACCCTAAACCCTAAACCCTAAGTTCCAGGCTTCATCTGGCCCGACCCGCAAGGTGATGGAGTCGTACCGCTTAAGCCTCTTGGGTCCGTCGTGGCTATGAACGCGCAAGTTCTCGGCCGTGGCATCTCTCATTCTTGGGGCGTCGCTGCTTGAAAGTCTTGAAGAACTGCACAACCCTGGACACAGACGATGGGAAAGATGCGAGCAGCTGCGGGCGTTTTCCACCACTCGCTGAGCTCCAGGCAGGCGAGGGGTGATTTTCATGTCTTGCAGCAGCTCCACCACCTGACACTCAAAACGCAAAGCACCACACATACTCAAGACTACCCTAAACCCTAAACCCTAAACCCTAAACCCTAAACCCTAAACCCTAAACCCTAAACCCTAAACCCTAAACCCTAAACCCTAAACCCATGCTCTGCTGTGGTGATGTGCCGGTCCTCAACGGCAGGTTCCGGCGGCTTGTCAAAGGAGAAGTTGCTCAAACAGGTCCTGGCTGCTGCATCAGCTCGGAGGTTTACTTGGAGGTTCATGGGTAGTTTAGGGTTTAGGGTTAGGGTTTAGGGTTTAGGGAGTTTAGGGAGTTTAGGGAGTTTAGGGAGTTTAGGGAGTTTAGGGTTTAGGGTTTAGGGTTTAGGGTTTAGGGTTTAAGATTACTTGGAGGTTCATGGTGCTTAATAGCCCAATCATAACTGTACCAATAACCGAGTTATAACCAGATTATAGGGCACAATAACCCAAGCATCACTGCACGTATAACAAAATTATAACCACATTGGGGCACTTAAGGGGCTTATAAGTGGGCTATAAGTACAGTTGTGGTTGGGTTATTAAGTACCATGAACCTCCAAGTAGGGTTTCAGCCAGCTTGGTGCCTGAATGCCCTCAGAACCTTGCTGGCAGCGGCAAGGACGACGCCTTCTTCCTGAGGGAGATACCACGGGGTTTAGGGTTTGGGTTTAGGGCTCAGGGTTCAGGGACCAGCACGCTTAGCAGCAGGTTCTTGCAACCAGCACGCATCCCATGCACAGTCTGCACTCCGATCGGCATGCGATGCTTTCAAGATCTCCCGCAAGTGATACAACGCACTGCTCGCAGAATATGCTGCTGGCCTCGTCGTCGGCACTTCGTTTCGACTTTCCCATTTCTGCCTGTTCTTGCGGTACAGAAACGCAGCTTCCCAAAACTGCACACGCATGAATGTGCAGCTAATACTTCAGCTTAATATCTGCCTAGTGTGGCGCCAGTTACTTGGGGCGAGAACAGTCCCGGTCCTACGGGACTGCGGACGCCTTGATGCAGCAGTTGTGGCAACAGGGTGAGCACGTCAGGCATGTGCAACTTGCCCACGTGGCGAAAAAATGAAGAATAAACAGAATAACAACAAAAAAAAATAAGCCACCTTACAGCCCAGTCATCTGGACGGCGCAGCCATCACCTGCATATGACGTTCGCTTGCTACTTTCGTATGTTTCAGGGGGCTGCCTACAACCCAAAACCCAAAACCCAAAACCCCAAACCCAAAACCCAAAACCCCAAACCCCAAACCCCAAACACTAAACCCTAAACCTAAACCCTAAACCCTAAACCCTAAACCCTAACCTAACATTCATACACAAGTTCCCAGAGTCGCCTCCATAGGACTGGCCACATGGAGGTCCCCTCCGTCTTGAGCCCACATGGAAAGGGATGTTCGGGTTTAGGGTTTAGGGTTTAGGGTTTAGGGTTTAGGGTTTGGGGTTTGGGGTTTGGGGTTTGGGGTTTGGGGTTTGGGGTTTGGGGTTTGGGGTTTGGGGTTTAGGGTTCTTTTTTGAGTTTAGGGTTTAGGGTCCAGGGGAATGGGGTGAGGCAGCTTCACTGACTCACCAGCGCGGCATCAGAGTAGAATAACCAGATCATGTAAAACATAAGATTGTTCGAATGTAATAATGTAATAATCTATTAAGGCTACACCGTGAAATAGCAATATAAAAAAAAAAAAAACATAGTATAACAATACATTTGTGCAATGGTTTAGCAACTTAAGAATATCGTAAAATGTAATCATATAACAATGTGATAGTATAGCAATATGTTAATACAACCATCGAGCAATACATTGGGTATCACAAGCTGACCATCTATCAGTATAAAAAAATATATGCTTAATAGGAGAATATAGGCTTTGGCAACTTTTTTGTCATGCTGCGCGGGATCGGTGGATTCTGTGTCTGGCTCCCAGCGTCGTTTGCTGCGGCTCTGGCCGGCGCTGGACCTTTCGACCTCCTCGTTGGCCAAGTAGCTGCCATGTGGCGACTGGATCAGCATAGCTGGCGTTCCTCAGTTGTGCTTTGAAACCTTTGAAAATTATTTGCGCGTAGGTTCCCCTTAGAAAGAAAGAAGGGAAGTTAAAAGCTATTCCAAAGCACGACCCAGGGTTCTGCCTGCCTCCATGAAATTCCGCTCCACATGAGGGCGCGCGGAGTCGCTGACCACCAGGGCATGGCCAGGGTTCTCCGATAGGCGATTGCCTCGAATGACGCACGCTGACTTCTCGGCTGCCTTGATCGCCGGTAGCTTGTGGCCTCGAAACGTGTTGTCCTCTATTGTTGGGGATGCTTCGCCCCGAACGTCAATTCCTGCAGCATGATTGTCGTAAAAGCTGTTCTCGACGATCTTTGCAGATGACGAGCCATCCATGTGAATCGCAGCGCAACGGCACGCAGACAGGCGGTTTCGCTCAACAATGGGGAAGGCTTGCTCGCTGATCAGAATTCCGTAGCCATCATTCTTCTCAATCTGATTGTCTCGGATTGTGGCTTGCGCTGTGTCCCGGACAGCAATTACACATCTCCTGGTGCCCCTTGCAAGACTTGCGCCATTCAGGGTCCCACCCTCTCCATCGTCGGCATGTCCCGCGCGCATGGGTTGCTGCAAAGTGTATGGTATGTTGGTTTCGCCGGTTTTGTTGCGCAAGATCTTACCCTGCTCATCAACATCCACCCACTCCTCCCCAGTCTGCCCGGAGATGTATGCCAACTTGTGTGTAAGCTGATTCTGCGAGTCTTCGCGCTTGCCCGCCACTTTTGCTCGTACTGTGCCTGACGCAGACCGAAACTCAATGACAGGCGCACTCTTGCCGTTGTTCGTCAGGGTGTTGTTCTCCACAAGAACCTACACTCCCCTTGGAACCTTAATAAAAATAATATTTCTAATATCCTCCTGGGTTTTATATACACAAAAACAGTTCAAAAAAAATACAAATTAAAAAACTCCCAAACGGGATATAGGAACGGAGGCCTCGCCACTGAGGAGGACCACGGCGCCATCATTTTCTTGCATCACGTTGCCCCGGAGGGTGCCGCTGGCGCTGTGCTGAAAACCTTAGTAAGGTTTAGGGTTTATAGGGTTTAGGGTTTAGGGATGTTTAGGGTTTACTAAAGGTTAACCTTTGGGATCACTAAGGGAACTACGTTACCCCAAAAAGGTTCAGGGTTACTCTACTGCTAGGAAGCTAACGGCGGCCATCTTGTGTCCTCTCAGCTCGCAGGATTCGATTGAAGCCTTGGCCTTGCCACGAATCAGAACACCGCAACCTTTGTTGGATCGAAGGCAGCTGCTTCTCACTTCCGCCGTGGCATCGTCCCGGAACTGCATCACAGGCGCGGCATTCCTCTGCAGTGTGCATTCGCACGTTGTGACGGATGCCCTCTCCCGCGCAGAAATACAAACGCCGAGGTTGCTTTCGAAGCTGCAGCGGTTGAGCTTCACAACGGCCTCGTCTCGCAGGATGCACGCCGTGCGCTGGCAGCAAGTCACGGCACAATCCTGCAGAGTGGCCCGCGCGCTGCCCTTGGCAGTGACCCCTTGCAAGGAGAGTGCGCAATCCTTCAGCAGCAACCTTCCACCTTCCGCACCTTCCGCACCTTCCACCTCGACTCCGCCCTCCAAGGACAAGTTGTACAGCGAGGCTCCAACACCCCGCACGGCCGCTACAGGTTGTGAAGATATGCCTTTCAATGTCACCTGTGCTCTGCCGACCAGCTCCACTGGCTTGTCAATCACGACACTTTCGTGATAAGTTCCAGCAGAGACGAGGATGGTTGCTACAGGCCATGGTGAGAGCCTCTCCAGAGCTTCTGCAATTGTCGGACAGTCACGCGGCACGCAAATCGCAAATCGCAAGAAGCCCCAAATCAAGCGGTCCAGATGGTGCCAGAAGTGACTTCCAGGAGGGGCGATCTTGGCTACACTCTCACGCACTGCCTGGCGTCGCAGCCACTGCAAGACCGGTTGAAACTCTTCCGAGTCCATGTCCGCATTGAATCGAGGCAGAACGGCTTGCAGCTTGTCTGTGGCTTTGACAATGCATAAGTTGCTTTTTTAGCTGATCGGATCGCATGTGGAACTGCGTGCTCTGGTTGGTAGATGTTGGCAGGTGCTCATGTATGCACGCCTTGCTGTGAATGCTTGTACTCTGTTACATGTGTGCTGGTCATTGCCTCCCCTCATCCAAAGAGCCAGACGTCCACCCGGCAAAACTTCTCCATGTCATTCCGTGTCCCATGCCTGCGTGCACGAGGATTACAACCCTAACGTAACACAGCTCAAGCACAGCTCCGGGTGGACGTACGGCCTTGCAGACAGCTTGGCTAGATCAATGTCGAGCGCGCAGCTCATCAGGTGTAAACTGCGGTGAGATGGGGACAATAAGATCGTTGCTTCACAAAGTAAGGTACTTACAACCATATTAGAGCACTTTAGGGGCTTATAAGTGGGTCATAAGTACAGTTATAATTGGTTACTAAGTGAAGGCAGTGCAGAGAAATCGGCGACCGTCATTTCTGCTGCATCTCGATCATGGTGATGCAAGTTGAAAGCTTTGCCTACACAGCCGTCACGGGCATCATCACAACAAGCAGAAAGAACAGCAACAGCAACGATCACCCACTCACACACTCACGCACTCACACACTCACGCACTCACACACTCACACAATCACACACTCACACAATCACACACTCACACACTCACACTCACACACTCACGCACTCACACACTCACGCAATCACACACTCACGCAATCACACGCTCACGCACTCCCACACTCACACACTCCCACACTCACACACACACACACACTCACACACTCCCACACTCACACACACTCTCACACACACAACACAACACAACACAACACAACACAACACAACACAACACAACACAACACAACACAACACAACACCACCCCACCCCACGCCACCCACCCCACGCCACAACATTAGGCGCCAGCCAGACAGAACAGATGAAGCACACTGAGCAGACAAAGGAAGTCTGCATACCCACAAACACAAACAAGTAAACATTCAACCAATCAAAACGCCTCGCAAGCGAAACGACAACCCAAGTGGCAGCCATCACATCGGAACAAACAGCAGTCGCGGCAACAGGCAACGCTCGGAATGGCTACTAGTACATGCGGCTGCTCGCATCTCAGCAAACCTGCAATGGCACATCACAAGCCGCCTCTAGTTCTGTCAAGAGTTTCGTGGACACACTCCCTGCTGCCACAGCAGCATCGAGCCTAGGTCGCAGGCTGGGTTGAAACAGGTTGAAACGAGCTCGACACACGTCTCAAAGTCTGCTGCCCTGCTGGGATCCTAATCTGAGCCGGCTACGACGCAAGTGATGCCTGCAAGCCCACGCCGCCTGAGCTGCTCACTTCGGAATAGTGCCCCGACAGCTGAGAGCCTTCGCGACACAAGCACCCGAATCCGTAAGCCCCAAGCAAATGTCTTCGGCCAGCCGGCGCAATCCTTGTGCCTTGGCCTGTGCAGCGGTACTCGCGCAAAAACCTCATGCAACGAGCTTTGGGGGTTTGAAGGGTCGCCGGGTCATGTTCAAGCAAGTAGTGTGCGCACATCTCTTTCCCTATATATATATATATATATATACACCTGCCAAAGGGTGTGTATACATATGTACGTGATATACATTTCTAGCTCATGCGATACAGTTCCTGTAGTGCTTCTTGTCCTTCAAGCTTCTCTCAACATCTCTGTCCCCGGACAAAAAACATACAAGTTCTGCGAAAAGTCGTCTACACGCCTTTGAACTTAAACCCTAAACCCTAAACCCTAGCCCTAAACCCTAACCCTAAACCCTAAACCCTAATCCAGAGCGTCCGAAAGCCTCTAAGCAACCCCGAGCCGCCACCATCCCCCAAAGCTGGTGACCAAACGGGCGCACCTTCTCCGAGCTAACTTTTCCTGGCAGCTCTGCTGCATGATCTGACGGCATCTAGGGTTTAGGGTTTAGGGTTTAGGGTTTAGGGCATGTAGAGCACAGCTTTGGAAAACACAGTGGCTCATGATATTACTGCAGGATGAAAGCACCCGCGAAGCACAAGGGACACTGTGCACAACTAACTGTTGGAACAGTAAAAGTTTCCACGCCACTTTGACCCAAGCCGATGTGGATCTGGCAAGCAGAACTTGTGATAGTCAGACGATGCCACACCGTGCCCCGCCCATGGGCAGTCCAGCTTGGGGGGGTGGGGGGGTTGGTTCGGGCCTCAGGTTGTGGCACGCTGTGGCGTGAAGGAAGTTGGAGTCTGAAGCTCTAAATAGCTCGACGACCTTCTGATGCTGCGGAACACTTATGCCTAAATGTGTCCCCCCCGACAAATGTTCCGCACCCCCCTCCCCCCTTTTCCCGGAAGCTTTTCTTCTATCCCATCCACGGATACCATACGCGCACTTGCAAAGCAAGAAAGTAATCCAAGCTTTGAAGACTCGGGCTTGCATCTTGGATGCCCTCTCGAGAAGATTGCCCTGCAAGCTAGGGCTGCGGGGTGCGGCGAGAACACGATCCGCGCGCAAGGCGACTGGTCGGGCAAGCCTTGACTTGTGACCAAACATGCAGCCGCCCAAGGTATGGCGTACACGCACCCGTGTGTCCAGGCCCGGGCATCTTGCGAGCAGTCAGGGATGTCCCTCTGTTCCAAAACCAGGGCGGCAGGTCGGCCGGCTACCTTGTGTCTCGTTGAGTTGGCGCGGGTTCGAGCCGCTTGACCAAAATCTGCTCTAAACATCTACAGAAGCTTGTCAACGCATGCTCCCACGCTCAAGATTGCGCGGCTGCGTACAGTTCTCAGATTGCGCGACTGCGTGCAGTGCTCAGATGGCGAAGCCTGCATTTCAGTAAAGATGGCTCGAACAGAACAAAAGCTTTGCTTGGCCAGGCACGGGGCGAACGCGATCGCGACCTGGATCACAGCAACATGCCACTTCGGTTTTGTCTGTGTGGGTTCAGCTGTGCCGTAGCTACTCTCTGAATGTACACAGCATGGTACAATTGCCATGCACAACTTGTCGATCAGACATGCGAAGCGAGTTGAACATGACGGCAAGAACTGTGCGAATGCTTCACTACAGCACGCAGGGAAGTTGAGAAATTTCGAATTCTGTCTTAGAGCGCCAATCAACATGTATAAAGAAAACAAAGTTTACAAAAGTTTGCGGAAAAGTAGGCCGCCGGTATCTATCTAACTTGTACAGGTCATGCCATGCCATAGCAAGCTACTTGAAGGTTCATGGGTAGTTATAAGTAGGGTTGTAAGCATCCTAAACGAGGTTATACCCAGTTGTAATTGTAATTATAGTTACCCGACTTACAACCCCACTTATAGCTACCCATGAACCTCCAAGGACTGGGTCGGTCGAGTTGTCGTGGCGGCGATCAGGGTGACCGAGGCCACCCCCAGTAATCAGTAATCGTCTGTTACTTAACTTGCAACTCCCGAAGACATGTAGAGGCCTGCACGGGGCCGACTTCGACTTCGACACATCAAGAGCTATAAATGCAGCTCCCCAATGTGGACGCCGATCGATGTGTCGGGTTTTGGGCTGAGGGTCCAGGGTAGATGCTGTGTAAATCACGACTCGGCCGACTTCGACCATCAGGAGAGATACTCTGGGGGAGGCGAGAGAAAGCGACTGCGTGTAGAAACCTTTCTTCCTAAACCCTAAACCCTTAAGCCCCTAAACCCTAAACCCTTTTTCCCCTAAACCCTAAACCCTACTTATAGCCCAGGCTGCAATCAGCTGTAAACAGGCCTCCGATGCATCTTGTGCTCTGGATCCTCGGAGCGTCAGATGACTGCTGAAGTGCTTGGAGTGTCAAAAACTAAACCGCGGTTTAGGGTTTAGGGTGTAGGGCTTAGGAGGGTTTAGGGTTTAGGGTTTAGGGTTTAGGGTTTAGGGTTTAGGGTTTAGGGTTTAGGGTTTAGGGTTTAGGGTAACAATACCATATAGTCATCTAGTAAAAAGAATGGCATGATGATACATACATAGACAATACAATATAGCAATCTAGTCACGAGTACAGCATTTTGACAAATGAGAAGCAATTTAACAAACTCGTGCGTTACAATTTGGTTATATGCAGTAAGTACAGTTTTACTTGGGTTATTAAGTACCTAATTTGGTTATATGTAAGTATATTAAGTACCATGGACCTCCAAGTAATACAGCAACGTTGAACCGATCCAGCCTGCGGTCCAGCGAAAAAGTACGGGTCCAAGTAGGGGTCGCATGTGGCCGTGGACCTGGGTCGCGCGACCAATTCCCCCTTTTGGAAACCTTATAGGTTTAAGGCTTAGGGTTTAGGGCTTGGGTTTAGGGTTTTCGGGTTTAGGGTCGAGGGTTTTAGGGTTAAGGTTCAGGGATTAGGGTTTGGGGTTTAGGGTTTCGACGCTAGGGTTTGGGGCCTAAGCTCTCAGGGCCAGGCTCTTCCACTGCATCTCCATCATGGCGCTCCTGTTGCCCACATCTACCCTCAGGAATGTCCAATATGTTATCATGATTCTTATTATTATTGTGACTATTATTCCTATTATGGGCTTCATCTGTGTGCTAGTGTATAACTCTTATCATTATTGTTAGGCAATACTATTCTGATTCTTGTTCTAGGCTGTCATTACTAGTCTGATATATCATATATGATGATGATCTGCGGCACTCTGCGTGTCCTCAGCCTGCAGCGCAGCACTAAGCCGTTCCACAAGCCTCGGCACCGCAGACACAACTTGGGACTAAAACAACAAAACAATGTCATACAATATCATGCGTACTACAGCTTCATATTTTGAATAAGAGAAGAGAGATTGACCGTCACCTAAAAATGAATGAAGAAACCCTAAACCCTAAACCCTAAACCCTCATCTCCACAGACCGGGACTCCGGCGTAAACTTTTTCCCGCTGGTGTTCAGGCCTCGCCTTCGGTTGCCGCGAGTCGCCACAGGACGAGGCCCGAACATGTGCACTTGGAGGTTCATGGTTCTTAATAACCCAATTAGAACTGTACTTAAACCCCAATTATAACCATGTTAGGGCACTTGGAGGTTCATGGTTCTTAATAACCCAATTAGAACTGCACTTAAACCCCAATGATAACCACATTAGAGGGCACTTAAGGGGCTTATAAGTGGGTTGTAAGTCCAGGTAGAATTGGGTTATCTGTACCATGAACCTCTAAGCACTAGCAGGGCTCTTGGGAAGTCCCAAGTAGAGTTGAGAGTCTACGTAGGTCGGCCGGACCACAGAATGAGATATACTCTGTGCGCAGTTTACGACGGCAGCATGTGGCAGATGCGTCAACATACTAACATATTAATATAATATACCAATATACTCATATACTAGTATACTCATATACTAATATACTAATATACTAGTATACGAATATACTAATATACGAATATACTAATATACTAATATACTAATATACTACGAATATACTACTAATATACTAATATACTCATATACTAGTATACTAATATACTAGTATACTAATATACTAATAAACTAGTTTACTAATATACTCGGAACTGGTTTCAACCAAGCTCGGAGCTCCTGCAGTTGGGCCTGCGCGTGAGCACTGATTTAGGCCCTCCGAACCGCTTGATGCTGTCTGAGTAAGCGAGCCCCAACGCACTCCATTGGCTTGTCTTTGCAGTGGGACAACATGCAGGCAACACTATGGCCGAACACATCCTCTGACAGGGAAACTGCACTTTCGGGATGAGTGTGCGATGACCGTCCACGCTTGCACTGTATGGGCGTCTGCTTGAACTGCCAAACATGAGTTCTCGTGGGCCTGCAGCTCGTCGTAGTCCAGATGATTCAATGATCGGACGTCCATTGCCCCTCGCCCCTTGTCAAAGCTGCGCAGTGGCGCAGTTTGTCTATGTTGATGTGTGTTCTACCAACTGCATATAGAGTGCACAGTTCCTGCCCCCATCACAAGGCTAAGTTTTCCATGTCTGCAATCACCGCTTACGCAAATGCCGCCCCTACTGGCGGACTCAGCAAGCCGAGCACGCGTTGGGTTCGCCAACAGTTTCAAGTACGGGGGCTCCCAGCTTCCCAGACGAATTTCGCAAACATGCCGCCTGACTAAGCAAAGTGATGTGTCAATGTGGCTGCCCAAAGCCTCCTGCATCGCGACATTTGTTGCTGTCCTACTCGCCAAGTGTGTGGCAAGCTTAGTGAAACTTTGTGAAACTCACTTCTGTACAGCGCAGGCGCTAGAGGCGCTTGCATGCATGGCACTCCTGAGAAGCTTCCTGAGCACTTGCACTATGCGAAAGGAGAGTCCATTGGTCTGCTGTTGCCTTTCAACATCTTGCAACTGAGGCACAGGGTTACAGCATATCGCCGGTCGAGCTCGGATTGAATTTCTGGACCTGCTGCAACCGATGCCTACAGAAATGCATAGAAAAGCACAGCAGCCAGCCAAAATGCGCCTGTGAACCCATGCCGCGCCCATTGGCGAACCTGCGAGTCACTTTCAGTTGGCATGAATCGATCCTTGTGAAGCCACGCCAAGCCCGTTCCTCACGGAGCAAATCGTCAATGATGTCTGCAGCAGAGAGCACCTTTGCAAAACTTCCTCCATGCTTCAGTGACAGTGATGACTGCCATCTTTGCATACACTTACGTCCAGTTGCATCCCACCTGGAATCCGGCATTCAATTCTCTGACTTGCCGCGCTCCCCAGTCCCGTTCACACAGAACCAGTGTCTGCTTTGGATGGCAGCCGTATTTCTCAAGACGGGCCAGCGCATAAGCTGCGTTGACGGTTTCCTTGGCTAGGGGCACACTGCGATCACGAAGGATGGGCTTTCGGCTGCTCGAGGGTTGCGCGTTGTGACATGGCAGGTTCTCGATGCCGCATCGCATTTCTGGGTGAGTCAAGCCAAGAGTTATAGGTTATAGGGTCCCTTCCCGAACCGGGTGTCTTCTACGACTATGTACTCGACCAGAACCTCGGCGAGGGTGAGGGGGGTGGCTGGCTGAGCTGCTCTGAAAAGTTTTGGCCGGACTGAAAAAGCACGGACCTGATCAGGAAGCTTCTGACTGGACTGCAGATACTCCTCCCTGCTGCCAAAGCTCTGCTGTGGATGGGTAGTGGATGAGCCTCTCAACTGAGAAGAACTAAGACTACTACAGTGGGGAAGCGTCGGCTCTTACACTCGCTCACCTATGGACTCGCCTGGGGAGGGGTTGGCCCATCGTCTTTTGGATCTTCACTGCGGAAACCTGGTCCACCACGTACGCAGTGTCACCTAGGCCCGCAACAGCCGACACTGCGCGATTCGCATGCACACAGAGCTGCTCGTACAAGCACAATCGATATCCTACCAGGCGTTGCCATGTGCTTGGAATCGGGCGCATGAGGTGGGCCACATTCTGAAATCGTTCGGGACAAGATGTTTCGAAGCAGAATGTTGGAAACGGATCTTGATCCGAAGTCGGCGCCAGCACCTTCACAAAGGCCCCCCGAAGCAAGATGATTAGGGCATGTCAAGGCCATAACAGCTAAGGCGCCGCAAAATCCAAAGCCCAGAGACGCAACCGCCTTGTCAGGCGCACGAAAGCAAACTCCACAGCCATCTGCAGACTCCAGCTTCGAGTTGCGACACCGGACAAAGTCATATTCGCTGAGCCCGATGATCCCTTGCGGTCCGAGGCTCTGCAGTATCGGCGCGTGGAAGTCCACTAACACATCAGCTTCGCACCGAGACTGCACCCTTTCTCTGCAGGTGTAGCGCGCTCCTGCACCTTGCGGCGGACGACTGTCAGCCGACTAGCCACGTCTCAACCTTTGACATCCTACCAGCAACAGACAACACAGATGTCCTGTCACGGCCAGTTCGTGGCTGTCACCCAGATATACCTTGAACTCCATTAAAAGCAAGCAGATTGCATTGAAGTTGTCAATGAGCATGCTGCTACACGATATGGAAGAAGACACGCCAGGTCGCCCGCAGCAAACGAATCGATGACGCGTCCATGCCTTGCACTGACAGGCTTTGGAGCACCACAGACGAGATGGCGCGGAAGGCATTGCTGGCTTGTGCCTGGGCACAACCAACTGGTTCTGAGTAGGGAATGAGGGAATTAGGACCCTATCTATATATATATATATATATATGTATACCTTTTCAGGGGTCATATAGGGTGCCTCAGTCCCTCATTCCCTGCTAAGAACCAGCCGGACAATGGCTACACAACAGTCGGCCATGCTATGGCAGTTGCCCACCAACAAAGCGCAGAATCGCCAAAGTCGTTTGGAACACCCATCCCACGAGCGACGTGTTCGGGTACGCTGAAGTCAACGCGGTCGGCTTATGCTTGCTTCATTGGCACCCTCTCCATTTCTCTTCTTCTTCTGCTTCTTCTACAGGGATTGAAGACGCACTGGGCGCGCCCAGCTCAAGTCCGGTTTCGGTGACTATTCGGTAGGGAACTCCTCCATGCCAGCAGAACTCACTCTCACTCACTCACTCACTGTCACTCTCTCTCTCTCTTGGGGATGCCGAGAAGTGGTTCGAGCCGTCCAAAGCAGAAGCCCACAGCCACAGACATGCAAAGCCGCCGCGTGCAAATTTGGGGGGGGGGGGGGGGAGGGATTGACGAACATAGGGGACCCTAAGATGGACCCCAAAAATTATCGGAAACCCCCAGATTCATGAGTTTCTTGAAGTTCGAGTGTCAATTCCGATCTCCCGCGTGCGGCCAAAAAGAAGGATCTCTGTTCCTCGGCGCGTCTCGGCAACCCTAAACCCTGAACCCTGAACCCTAAACCCTAAACCCTAAACCCCAAACCCCAACAGCACTGTTGCCATGTGAAGGCCCATGCATGCTTCTTCGTCTGCTCAGTCCTGGTCGGACGAACACCACCCAGGCTAAACCCTAAACCCTAAACCCTAAACCCTAAACCCTAAACCCTGAACCCTGAACCCTGAACCCTAAACCCTAAACCCTGAACCCTGAACCCTAAACCCTAAACCCGAACCCTAAACCCTAAACCCTAAACCCTGAACCCCAAACCCCAAACCTTAAACCCTAAACCCTAAACCCGAACCCTAAACCCTAAACCCTAAACCCCAAACCCTAAACCCCAAACCCCCTAAACCCCAAACCCTAAACCCCAAACCGCCAGGCGAGAAAGCGAGAGCAGATCCCCGACTGGCCAAGAGGCGCTCCGTTCCGTCCACCTGCCAGGCCATGTTCCGAGATTGCGAATACGGACAACGTCTGGGTTCTTAGAAGTAGGGTTTTTTTTTCACTCCTGCACAGCTGGGGCGAATCCACATCGCAGGGCGATTACGAGGCGCGACTGGTGTCCTAGCAAGTAGGGTTTAGGGTTTAGGGTTTAGGGTTTAGGGTTTAGGGTTTAGGGGTTTGGGTTTTGGGTTTGGGTTTTGGGTTTAGGGTTTCGGGTTGGGTTGAGGGGGTTATACCCTAAGTAAGATTATAACCATGGTTACCCCACTAATGACCCTAATGATAACTACCCATGAGGGGGTTTACGAAAAAGGGGACGCCGAAGATAGAGCCCTTTTTCAATAGTAGGATTCCCTTATGATAAGGACCCCAATAAGGTACCCCCTAATTTCGGAAACCCCCATTGGGGGCTTCGGGTTGCAAGATTCTAAACCCTTTTTTTTTTTTTGCAGCCGGACTGAGGGCCGATTCTAAACCCTAAACCCTAAACCCTAAACCCTAAACCCGAAACCCTAAACCCTAAACCCTAACCCTAAACCCTAAACCCCAAAGTTTCAAGGCCCCCGGCCTCCAAGCATAAGATCCCTTGTCCAGACGCGCCCTTCAAAAGCCACGAGGGTCGGACGGCGTCCCCCAGCAGTGGTTGCCAAACGTCCCTGGGGTTTGGGGTTTAGGGTTTAGGGTTTAGGGCTTAGGGCTTAGGGTTTGGGATGTTCCCCCTGACACTAACAGCCCTTCATTGGGACTATCATCAGGGTACTCTAATCCCTATTTAAGGACTGCGAGCATATGGGGGAACATCCCCAACTCACTTAGTGAGGTGACCTTTTAAAAAAGGGCCAGCAAGTACAGAGTCAAGGCCTCAACCGCTTAGATGTGGAGCAAGGCACTCCCCTTAGAACCTTAATAAAGAAATAGTAATATGTTTAATATCCTCTTGGGTTTTATATAAACAAAAAGTTATTTACAAAAAAAAATAATAATAATAATCATAATAACAATAATAATAATAATTCCCATCGGGGATATTGGAGCAAGGCGCGGCTGTCCCCAGAGCTTGGTCTTGACACCCAGGAACCGCGGGTATCGAAAGCCGAAGGTCATCTTCTCCGCGAGCATTGGCATTCTGCGTGGGTCGAGAACCTATACTCCCCCTTAGAACCTTGATAAGAATCATGTGGTTCTTATCCTCTTGGGTTTTATATACTCAAGAGCCTATACTCCCCTTAGAACCATTAATGAAAATAATATTGTTTGATATCCTCTTGGGCTTTTACATAAACAAAAAACAAAGAATTCCCAAGGGGACATAGGAACAGGCAGGACATGATACTTACCTTTCTTGGATGCTGTGGTGTAGGTGGCGAAGGAGAAGTCGCCACAAAGCCGAATCACGCACTCGTTGGCACCAGAGGACAACGGAGGCTCTTCGCCAAGCTGAACGCGCTCCTTGAACTGCTTCTTGGTATTCGCTGTTATCTGAACCAACCGAAACATCTGTCCCAGCAGGCCGAACCCAGCCGCCACAGAACGCACTGCGTGGCACTGGCCAGCTGCAAGCATCCTCGCAGCCTTCTGAGAGGGGTCCTCGGTGGCGAGAAACAGAATGTCTGTAGGATTGTACCCCATGGCATCGGCCACCAATGCAGCCTCCTGTGTCAACCACACGACGGATGGTAGCAGCTGCTCTACCGCATAGCGCAGGATGAAAAGGAGTGCGGCTGGGTGAGAGCTGTTCACCAGAAGCATCGCCTCAACCGTCGCAGCACCAAGTGTAATGCCGGTGCAAATCGCCAGCCTCTGTATACCCACCCGGTCCAAGGTGGCGCTCACCACGCTCTTCGCAAGCCGCTGCGCGCGCTCCTGTGACCAAAGCCTGATGCATTCCTGCGGGTTGGTGGTGAACTCTGCATCCGCAGCAATACCTGTCGCAACGCCGCACACTGAAGGTATAGGGGTTTACGATATCAAGGGCACCTTATGTACCTTATTGGAATCCTTAATATTATAAGGGGGCTCCTACTATTGGGGGGTCTATTTTGGGGTCCCCTATTTTCCTAAACATATGTGCCCACACACCGCTGCATTCTGCCGCGCTATGCTGGCCTTTGCTGCCTGATAGCATTGCGCACCCTACTCTCACCTCGTCTGAAAGAAGTCTAGACGCGAGCATCCGGCAGGTGCATGACAAGGAGGTGGACAAACTCGTCCAAGTCAATCCTTCCATCAGAATTGGCATCCGCCCTTGAGATGCACAAGTCGATGTACTCCTCAGGGTGGCTGCAATGCAGTAGCGGCTCTAGCAGTGGGCACCACGCAGTGTGTGCAAGCAGCAGGTGTCAGATTCCCTACAGCTTAATAGAGGCTGGCAGCGCCGCTCGACCTTTCGCCCAAAAGCCCTAAACCCCTAAACCCCTAAACCCGACTAAACCCGACTAAACCCTACTAAACCCTAATAAACCCTAAACCATAAACCGTAAACCCCTAATCCCTAAACCCTAAGCCCAAGCCCGAATTCTTCCATCGAAGCCCCGAGCCTGGCATGTTCTGCAGTCGACGCGTTTGGGGAACTGAATGGGGCCCCCGCCAACAAATTTAGGCCAATGAGTTTAGGGTTTAGTGTTTAAGGTTTAGGGTTTAGGGCTACTTGGGAGGTTCATGGGTAGCTATACATGGGGTTATAAGTAGGGTCACTCTACTTAGAACCGGTTCGAACCTTACTTAGGGTTTTTCTAACGCTACCTATAACTACCCATGAACCTCCAAGCAGAAGATTCCAGCGCTCGGCTTCGAACTCGGAGATGCTCAAAAAAAACAGAAGTTGGAGCCCCATGCCGGAATTTGGGTTGAGGAATTTTCGACGCTCGGGCTCACATGTTTTTTGGCCGCCTGACCGACCAGCACCACACACTTTGCATTCACGTTTTGGGTTCTAGGAGAGAGAACCGAAAGTAGACAAAGCTTCATTGCATGGCTCATGCGTGAAAGCTTCAAGGCTTACCCTATAAACCCTAAACTCTACACCCTAAACCCTTAACCCTAAACCCTCTGCTACTGTGACAATAGACCAACATGTGCCGCATCCTAAGCCCTAAACCCTTTTTGAGCAACGGACTTTGGAGGTTGCCGGCAAACATGCAGGCACCCTAAACCCTAAACCCTCTGCTACTGTGACAATACACCAACATGTGCCGCATTACCGCACGTCCTCGGTCAAAGCCCATGCGCCGCCCTTCTCGCCCACCTGTGCTTCACGTCAGTCTAGTATCATATTCGTATATTCCTATGAGTAGGTTGTTGCACTAGTACATTATCGTGTTAATAGATCATGGTCTTCGTATATTCTTGCCTTACCCTAAACCCTAAACCCTAAACCCTAAACCCTAAACCCTAAACCCTAAACCCTAAACCCTAAACCCTAAACCCTAAACCGCGGCGAGCACTCTGCCTGCAAGTACTTCAGCATCAGGTTCTTCACCTCAGGCAGATCCAGATATCCATTGTTGTCTTTGTCGGCCGCCTGTCGGAACAGGCACCAGGGGCACCAGTTTAGGGTTTAGGGGGTTTAGGGGGTTTAGGGGGTTTAGGGGGTTTAGGGGGTTTAGGGGGTTTAGGGGGTTTAGGGGGTTTAGGGGGTTTAGGGGGTTTAGGGTTTAAGGTTTAGGGAGCAACGTGTTTGCCGCACCGACTGCTGCACCGGACACGGCAACGTTCGAACGGTTAATCGGTCAGTTTTCCAAAATGGGGTCCCTTTTTGGGTACCCTAATTTTTAGGGGCTGCAATGTTCGTCCCCCCAAAGGGACCACATTTTAGAGAAGTGACCAACTAGTTCTGGGATACGCCCCAGCATGTGATGGTGCCCGATTGTTGTGAACTGGTTCAGGCGCCACTTCGTGCTCTTCCGTTCCCGCGCTCATGCCCGCCCCAACTGCGTCCGTTGGCTCCCTTCTTTCTTTCTTCGCCTTCTCTGCGCTCGTTGCTTTTTCTTGCTTCTTCTTCTCCTGCCTTGAGGACAAGCCTGCCCTGCCCTCGGCACGCTCTGGAGTGGCGACTTGAGTTACACCCTCATTCGCCCATCCGGATGCAATCTCCCAAACCGCCACCCTTCAATTCAGATCCAAGAGCGGTGCAGTCGCCATGCTTTCTGCAACGATTCCCTAATGTGACCTAAAATTTCGCCGAGCAGGTCGCGCCTGAAAGAGCTGTCGGTAAGTCTCACGCCATTTCTTTGCTGCCTTATGTATGGCAAGACATGTACTTCGCATGCTATGAAGCAGGAAGCCTGCATATGCACCTTCACATCTCAACGAGCAGCGGTAGCCAGGTATAAAAGAAACAACTTGCACCTCAACAACGCTGAGGAACAACGGTCTTGGAGACATCCGTGAAGCTGCGCAACCCCCTTTGCCGTGGCAATGGGCGGCACAGCCGAAGAAGACTCCATAGAGGCATGCATCATGTGGTACAGCAGCAGGTGCTGCGTGTTCCAGGTCCAGCTCTCAATCTTGCGAAGTCTACTTGGCTCTGCTGAGATTCCGCTGCCGGCCAAGAGTTGAGCCCACGCTTCCTACTGCCGTGATGTTTTTTCACGCGTTGGGGCGGAACTGGCATCCATGAAGACGCAGCATAGCCATGCTGAGAACTCACTGTCCATTGTCTTGAAACATACAGAGTACGCCCTCGGCATAAGAAACCTACTGGAAGGCCGAGGTCAGATTGACCCCTTGTTCTCCACTCTGCGGGGTTGCACCTTCAGAGAGAAACCCACAGAGAGTCCCGCGAGCTTGCGGAGAGTCCCTCGTCATAGAGGGTAGTTACAAGTGGGGTTATAAGTAGGGTAACACTAGGGTAACTGTCATTATCACTGGATATAGCCTTGTTCAGGGTAAGTACTTATAACCCTACTTATATCTACCCATGAACCTTCAAGTAGTTGCCCGTCCGAAAACGGAAGGATCCCCCCCCTCCCACATCGGCTAGCTGCAGGGTGAGGGTGGTCGAAGTAAACAACTTCATGGTTTTCATTGTCACTTGACTAGGCCACCTTCCAACCCAGAACTACAACCTCCCACAACACTCCCAAAAGTTGCACACACGCAAAACCTCACAAATTCTCCGCCTGCCTGTTACCGTTTCGGCGGGGGCCGCGTTTCGGAATGCTGGGAGAAAAGCCTAGGTTCCAATTGCGAGGAATTAGTGCAGGGGGAGGAGTGCTTCATGAGGTTCACGAACTCCAGGCCCTTAAACAGTGGGCTCAGGATTGCCACTCAAAGACGCCCTCAGCCAACTCCACAGGGTTTTTTGCCCCACGACGCCCAAGCGCGCGCAGGGATGCTCCACCTGGAGGTTGCCCGCGATGGGCCAACAGCACTGTCGGCCTCCGGGTTGAATGCAGCTCCCCCAAGACTTCTCCAAGGTGGCGGCCAGCACACAGGGATGCGCGAATGCACCGATGCTCCAGCTGCAAGGCTACAGGTCGGTCAGCACTTCAACCCGGTGCCCCGATGTTGAGGGCGGCAGCATCTGCATGATGGCCATGACCATGAGCAGCGAAAGCAGGACGCAGCCACATCTCGACAAGGTCAGGCATGTCCTGCAACTGCAGCTGGCGAGCATGACAACTCCCATTTTTGCTCTATGTGCTGTCAGGCGATTCTCAAATACGTCCTGCCGCCTCTTGCTTTCTGCAAGAAGTTCCAGCATTGAAGCAGCTTCGCAAGGCTGCGCCCGACCTTCGATTTTCAGATCGTGCTTTAGACTGCGAGTCATGAAGCTTTTCCTGTTCGTTATTGGATCGCTCGGCTTCCCTCTCCTAGGCCCCAGCGCACTTGGCAAAGATCTCCAGGGCAGGTGAGAGTTTGGCAGGGGCTGGCTCACGCTCACGAGACTCGTGGCTTTGAGGCACATCCTCGCTTTGAGAAACGTCCTCCTGGCGCAGCAGGAGTTCACTGCCAAGCAGGCCCAACTTGGTCATCAAAGTCTGGGCCTGACCCTTCGCGTGCCCTGCCATCTTCCTTTGCTCCTGCAGTCTGAACGCCACCAACTGAGAAATAAAGACCAACCAGTTTGACCACGGCATCTTCGGTGAATTCTTAGTCCCACTGAGGCGTCAGCTTTCAGCAAGAGTTCTTTGCAGTACCGAAGGCTGCTGCGGATCTCGGCGCCTGGCATCTTGACTTCGCACATCTTCTCACAGTGTCTCGCGGCCCGAACCCTAAACCCTCAACCCTAAGCCCTGGTCTTCGGGAACACGCAATGAGGCAGAGGCATGAAGCGAGCAAGAGCACTGGTAGGCATCAGCTGCGCCGCTTCCCGCAGATCCTCTAAGGCGCCCTGCAGGTTCTGCTCAGGGCCTGCAAATGCCCAAGGCGCCAAAGCGCTTCATTTATATAATGATATAACCTAAGGATATAGCTATATATCAGTATAGAAGTACACATCTCTCTCTGCCATTGCATACACAAGCATATCCTGATAGAATTAAACAAGTACATAAGTACATACTTATCTACGTTTATAATTATAATGAAAAATATGTACTTATTTCTATCAGAATAGAGTTGTATAGCTATTTAATTATATAAGTACATCACTCTGTTTTTGTTTGTGATGGTCCATTGGGACCAAGCTGTCTTGCAACACTTGAGCCTGGCTCTCCAAGCGCCAGAGCTCGCCGGTAGCGGAGCTTCGCTTTGAACCTCCAGCCACTGTGGGTTTAGGGTTTCTGCAGCAGGGTTTAGGGTGGTTTGGGTTTATATATGGTTTATGGGGTTTAGGGCTTATAGGGTTAAGGGGGTTTAGGGTTTTGGGTTTATGGTTTACTCGGTGCTAGGGTTTAGGGTTCATCTACTGCCCCAAAGCTACACGCATGCATAGTTCTCTGAATTAGGTCCTCTTTGAGGTCCCTAGTGTATTGTAAGGGTGCCGTACAATATTTGGACCCAAAAAAGAGACCCCTCATCTAATTTAGAGAACTAATTACCCACATCTCACCCTTTCACCCTTGTGTCCGTCATTGTCCCTCTATCTGCATCCTAGGCACACATCAGCTTCATCGCCAGGCAACTTGCACACATTCCGCAATCCCAAGTGCGCCGCCTGGAACATGCTGCGCATGTGAATATGGAATGGCTTCACTGGTGGAATGGTGATGGGGCCGAAGTCTCATCGAACATGAGACAAGGACACTCTTTTGACACTCACCTTAGGCACGAGTAGTTTGCACGGAGGTGGGTCCAAAGCCATGAAGCCATAACTCAAGGAACAACCACAAGCCGCACAATCGAAGCCCAGAAACCTGTGCCTCACCCCCCCGCCCACCCACTCGCACAAAACACATAGAACAACAATGTACTAACTCAAGAGCAACTCTTGCGAGGGCGCCTTGGCAACATTGCCGAAGTCGCCTCTTTTCAAGAAGACTTGTGCCAGGTTGCTGAGAACTGGCAAGAGCTCTCTCGCAACCGCCAGCCTCTGAGCAGCAGACCGCAGATATCCGAAGTTCCGTTGCATTTGGGCATTTCCCAAAATAGGGGTACCCCTTAAATGCCCCTAATTAATACTATAGTCCTTATTCTTGGAACCCCCATAAAGGGAATCCGCTAATTTAGGAAACTACCCACTCTCTCCAGCACCTCTGGTCATCCGTCATGTTCACCTGCTCGTTCGGCGTGAAATCCACCGCATGGATGGCCTCAAGGAGTTTTGTTGCTGAGTACCCTAGGGCCAAAAACGGATGACCTTTCAATTTATGGTAGATAGACATATGTATATATGTATATACCCTGAAAGGTTACGGTTCAGGGTTGCCAAAAAGAGATGACACCAAGACGCTCGAAACACCAAGACCCCTCTGCCGTCAGGTCGGGCAGAGGCAGTCTTTCGCGCAGCGTTTGCAATCGCACAATCTTTGAGGGCACGGCCCCCAAGTTGCAGTGCAGGGCTCTACGATAGTCATCTGCCCGGTACCTCGTCGATCGATCCGGCTCAATTGCGCACGCAGACACGCACGCGCGCACACACACACACACACACAAGCTCCAAGAAGCATCAAGAACCAATGCCTGCCACAGAGAGAGAGAGAGAGAAAAAAAAAAAGGGAGAGACATGCCGCATTTGTAAGGTCTCAGAAGCCGGCCATTTGTTGCCCATCTCTCTCAGGCGGTGCGCGTGACCAACTCGGGCCTCCAAGCTCAAAAAGTAAAATGTGCTAAGCTTGCCAGGCCCCTAAAGCTGAATGCCACGAACCCTAAACCCTAAACCCTAAACCCTAAACCCTAAACCCTCAACCCTAAACCCTAAACCCTAAACCCAAAACCCTAAACCCTAAACTGCACGGCCTGAAAGTCCTCGGGCCGGCATAGCCCTTCCTCGATCAGCCAGTGCAGTAGTTGCCTGTGCTCGCTCTCTTCCTGCACCACACAGCTCAACTCAGCTCTGCTAATGCCGACTCAAGCTTGCTGCAATCTTTGCTGGCTCAGAGTTAAGTTTAGAGTGCCCCTAAGCCCTAAACCCTAAACCCTAAACCCCTAAACCCTGAACCTGTTGCATCCAGCTTCTCCCTGCCGATTTGACATGACGTCCACATGCGTCCTCACAGAAGCTTCGCAGCCAGTGCTCCCGGCCTCGGGGGGGGTAAACGAATATACAAGAACACATAGTATACCCATACATATGGGGGAGGCTACGAAGATAAGGAGGCCCCTAATCATAGACTATGGTACTAGGATTCCCTTTTAATAAGGACCCCCATAAGGTACCCCTAATTTCGGAAACCCGGAAACCCCATATACATATACATATGTACAGTAGATGACATGACAAAACCATACATCATATGAACCAATAATCACGAACACAATCAAGTTACATGGCAGTAGATCAATATAACCAGCGAGTGACAAAAGTAATCACCAACAACAGACAGCATTTTTCACAACATGCAAAATACCTGTACTTCGGAATACAAAATATGAGAATACAGAAGTTCGAACATGCATGTCTTTTGGCTTAAATGGGCATTTCCCAAAACAGGGGTGCCCCTTCAATACCCCAAATCGAATGGAATCCCCTTAAAGGGGCCCCCCAACAAGGGTACCCCCCCTATTTTCGAGAACCCCCAATTGCCCTAAACCCTGAACCCTAAGGCCTGAGCCTACTGAGCTCCTCACCCATATCTCGCTGCCTCTGGAACTCTTGCTTTGACGCGGCATCGGAAGGCAGCGACATGCCGATGTGCGCGCAATGGCTGAAACAGCTGGGATTGGTCGAGTTTAGGGTTTAGGGTGTAGGGCCCCTAAACCCGAAACCCGAAACCCTGTCGGAAACCCTAAAACCTGAACTCCAAATTGCCCGAAAATGGTAGGAGCCTGTTTTTCATTCTAACGCGCTCGCTGCAAATGCTTGGGAAGTTCAAACCATGCTATGCTTGAGAGGGGCTTTTGCCTCATGACATGGATTCGGATCGCAGCAATTTTAAATGGGGTGGATGTTTGTGAATTCGGGCTATCGGATGATGTCGCCTCCGTTTCTTGAGCCATGGCTTGGGCACAAAAACCACTGAAAGCCGTGTGGTGCAGAAGCTCTCACGGCGGCATCAAAGTTTACGGACGGAAAGTCAATAGCTTAACTCGTGCCTGTTCCACTGGCAACTTGCGCAAATAGACTCGTCAATACGTCATCGGCGCGAACGGCACTGGGCATTTTAACCTTGCTGCTCGAGCAGCAACACCATTCCGTGCATCAGGTCATGTAAGCTCATTTACACATGTGCGGGGCCACCAACTGGAATGCTTTGGCCCTCGAAGATGTACCAAGTGGACCGAGTGAGCAAGGTCGAGGGCCCTGAGAAGACGGCCATCGTCCCAATGCTGCCACAATGCTGCTGCAGCTACTTGGCATTCCGACTTCTATGTAGCACCTATCGGACCCATCGCAAAGGTGAGCATGACATGAAGCAATGCAATAAAAAAACAGATCGACTTTGTCTTGAGAAGAGTCAAGAGCAGTTTGACCAAGAGAGAGCTCGGCTCTTTGGCCCTCGTGGCTCGCAAAAAAAGCAGGCAGGAGCAAGAAGGGTTAGGATGGGCAGTGGCACTTTCGAGAGGCCCATGGCTCAGACCTCACTTAGAAAGCTTGGGCCCACTGATGTTTGAGAGTTGCAAGCCAGACTCCGTGCCGCCACTGTGCCCCCGCCAATCTGTCGCCCCAAGCACTCTGTTTTTAAGTCGATCTAGGACAGCACGATGATAGCATACCATGTGGCCCAAGGTGGCAACTATCCAAAACCTCGTCATTCGATGAATGACCTCTCTGTGTCTGCAGCACTCAGAAGCCCTGAATTAACCCTAAACCCTAAACCCTAAACCCTAAATAATTTGGAAGCAGGGGAACCAACCCTGAACACCAACCTTTCAACCCACAACAGGGCCAACCCCACACACCTTTGAGCCGGCATGCCGTGCACTGACTGAGAATTGAGTGGGTTCAGGTCCAACACAATAACGCATAGTAATACATAAGAAAAGCATAATAATAATAATGACAATAATGCTAATACTAATCATCATAATAATAACAATAATAATTGCCGGGAATCAACTTCGCAGCATCCTCCAATGGATGCCAAGGTCCCCATTTTTGCTCTTGCTTGCCACAGCCGAGGTGTGTTGTGCCACAGAAATCCTGTACAGGGTTGACTTGGCCCGATCGGCGGCACACTCGCCTGTGTCTAGAGGGTGAAACCTCCATCGGACTGCGCCCATGTGCCGTTCGCACAGCACGCCGTTCGTCTGTTTCAGTGTCTTGGATTACAGGGGCACCTTGGGTGATGCGCCCTTGAACCTGTATCACTATGAAGTAATATACTAATATCCATATATATATATATATAGATTTATCTCTTTACGTTTTTCTCTTATGGCGATTCCTATTATTAGCATTACTCTTACTATTCCTATTCCTACATAACATTATTCGGATGATTCTCAACATTTTGATTCTTTTTACTATCACAACACGCTCACTGCGGAGCGGCTCTAGAGCAGCCCGAGCTCCTGACGCGCCTGCAGCGTAGGGTTTCGGGTTTCGGGTTTAGGGTTTAGGGTTTAGGGTTTAGGGATCAGGGTTCAGGGCTCAGGGTTGAGGGTTCACGGTTGAGGGCTTAGGGTTTGGGAGTTTTGGGGTTTGGGGTTCAAGTTTTAGGGTGGGAGGTTGTAAATCATAAAGTGCTCGAACAAGTATTCTAAGGACATAATAGGAAGAATATAGTGCTATAAGAACAGGGTACTATAATGTACTTTGATAATGATGGAACATTCGTGCAAACATCATACAGCGTCGAAAATGTAGATCAGGGCTCTCCCACTTGTGTTCCATCGGGACCCGCTGCAATCGGAAAAGGGTTGATGCTGCAATTCTAGGCATAAGCTGAACTGCAAGCACAAATTATATTCTTAGATTGTATAGAGATATACAATTATATTAGGATATCATTATACTTTACAATTAAAACACTGCATTACTATATTCTAATACTAGTATGTCCAAAAACTATGTGCCCTAAACCCTAAACCCTAAACCCTAAACCCTAATCCCTAAACCCTAAACCCTAAACCCTAAACCTTAAACCCTAAACCCTAACCCTGAACCCTAGACCCTAAGCCCTAAACCCTAAACCCTGACTCTTATTTTCTGAAGGAACTCGCAGCAGCACATGTAAGGGCGCGGCCTCTCGGGCCGCGCGGGATGCAGCTTCATGGGGTGCCTTGGAGGTTCATGGTACTTCGAACCCAATAACAGGAAGAGTAGATTTTGTCTATTTTAGGGGTCCCCTATTTCCGTAAAGCCCCCACTTGCATCTTGCCCATGATGCAGGCAGCCGTTTAGGGTTTAGGGCTTACTTAGGGTTTAGGAATCCTCTATTCACTACTTCCTGGGCTTTTTAGGCCTGGTGGTGATCAGGCGTGCGAAGCCGTGGCCGACGCAGTCTTTTCAGGGCCTACCATGATGTTTTGAACGCAACTCACGGAAAAGGTACCCTAAACCCTAAACCCTAAACCCTAAACCCTAAACCCTAAACCCTAAACCCTAAACCCTAAACCCTAAACCCTAAACCCTAAACCCTAAACCGTGACGAACTTCACGACGACAACAACCACAACCGCCACAGCACGAGCAGCAGAAAATGGCATCAAAAGCACAGGCGCAGTACCAAGCAGGAGCACTTCGGCGAGCCAGTTCAGTAACCCTAAACCCTAAACCCTAAACCCTAAACCCTAAACCCTAAACCCTAAACCCTAAAAAGCCACTCTGGGCTTTGCTCTGCTGCATGTGCAATGTAGAGAATACAGGCACCCTTACATACAACCTGGGTTCTAGCCTCCCGAATATGACAGGGAAGTAGGGGAGTAACTAATGCTACGAGATGCTAAGAGGAAAACTTTCGAGCAATTCTGACACGCTAAGGATTCTCACCGAGAACCCTGCAAAAAATGAACTACCCAGAATACTTGGTAGTTGATCAAATACCTGTTGCCAAGGGTATGCTTATGTTTGCTTTCTAAATCCATAGGAATACCGGAATAATTTCCCGAAAAGGAACTTTGGAACGATCGCCCCCTTGGGATTCCGGATGCGAATCGTGCTGTGCTGCAGTAGGTCCCCAGCTATCCCTTGACCACGATGTTGCGCAAAGATGTCCTCAACGGTTGGGGACAGCAAGCTGCATGTGGGATCACGACGAACATGCATGCCGACACATTTCTGAACATTCCTTGGTGCGCTTGTCCAACAATCTTTTGGCCTCTCAGGTTAGACGTGAAATCGTTGATTGACTCAAGCTTATTGATTCCTATCTTGTTCTTATATCAATACATGCTGATATTGCTAGTTGATTGTATTGCTTTATAAATACACGGTTGCAAAACTTATGACTCTGTTATTCCATTAATCTATTGCTAGGTGTTTATACTATTTTGCTGGTTATAAAATATAGGATAACATTTTCGTATTTTCTGTTTCTTATGTGATTAAATTATGATATACGTGTATATATATATATATATATATATTGTGATAGTATTATAGTATTACTATATAAATATCTGCTTGCATGACTATATGAGTATATTGGTATGTTATTTAATATTGTATGAATATATTAATAGATTATTATATGATAGTATGACTATATGATGATTAGATTCATATCATATTCCTAGATTATGTTTTCTGTTGTTTTCTATATTGTATTCTTATCCTAATATACTATTAAATCAGCACATGCTGATACTGTCACGTTATGTCGTTATATTTTTCTAGAATACATCTGCTATGCGGCTTTCTAGCTTTGTATTATCAGAACTGATTAGCATAGTGTCGCAATTTATACTAAAATATGTCTATACTATATTCTGGTCTTCTGATATTGTTATCTTATGAGACTATGGTCTGTGCTATTAATGCAGCTCTGGGTTTTTGCATTGAAGAGGCCTCCTCGGGGTTGGTGCCTCCAACGGATGTCAAAGACAAGCGAATGGCCTGCCGGAGGGTTTGGGGATGTGCATTCTACGGTTACGGTTTAGGGTTTGGGGTTTTGTGTTTGGGGTTTAGGGTTTGGGGATAGGGTTTCGGGTTTAGGATTTGGGGCTTAGGGTTTAGGAGACTGGGTGCTACAATAAGTTTTAGGTGAGTGTGGGGGCTGGAGGGGTGCTCGGGAGGAAGAAGCATTTCTACATCTCTTGGCGGGGTTTGTTGCGGTCCATAGTATAGGATCACAAGAGAAAGACTAGAAGACAATAACAGTCTCAGACTAGAAGGCTATCAGAATTTAGGAATATGAGAATGACATGATATAAGAATATAAGAAAATGGGACCATGAACATGTGAACATATGAGAATACAAGAATGCATATAAGCAGATAAGCATATATGCATATCAGAATTTTCGAATACAAAACAAAAAACAACAGAAAAAAAGAGCATAAGAATACAATAATGTTGGAAAACGAAAGTAAAAAAATAATAAATAATCATATACGAACAGAAGAATACAAGAATAGAATGACAGAATTTGTGAATAAGAAAAGAGAACACGAGACTAAGAGAAAAGCAGAATAATAGTAGAAGAGATAAATGAAATCATGAAACAATGGAATAATACAAAATGCAACCGTGCAATCGTTTCATAAACATCATAAATCACGAAATGCCAGTATCATAAAAATCATACCATAGTAAAACCAACAAAATGAAAAAAATCACAAAAGCACAGCACCATAAAACCATGATCCTAAAATTAAAGTATCATCGAATCATGATACCATGCTGTCATGATATCATCGAATCATTCTGTCACAATATCGTATTCTCATAACTATAAGAATATAAAAAACACGAGAAGATACGAAGAATATACCAATATTGCAAACTACTCATATAACAAAGTAACAAAAGACACCATCGCTTTGCGCCAGGTGCCCAGGGCCCTGCAGTTGCAAGCGTCAAGGAACAAAAGGAGGGACTCTCGTAAGGGACCTTGGGGGTTATTTAGGGGGGTTCTTCAGGGGCTACTTAGGTATATGGGGGCTAAAGAAGGTATAGAGAGATTCTAGGGGCTACTTGGGTATATAGGGGCTAAGAAAGGTATATAGAGATTATAGAAAGGAATAAGCTGAAGGGTCTCTTCCGGAGGTCCCTCCTTATACTCCTCAAGAGTCCGGCCCTTCTGCCCCTCAGCCTGGGCGAGGTCATCTTCTTCAGGTGAACGAGGAGCTTCCTGATTGCAAATTGAACCCCTCAAGCCTCAGCCCTAAACCCTAAACCCTCAACCCTACACCCCTTTGCAAGGAGCTTCTGCTTTCCCACCCGGGGTTTAGGGTTTAGGGTTTAGGGTTTAGGGTTTAGGGTTTGGGGTTTGGGGTTTGGGGTTTGGCTCCCTACATATCCGCGCGCTTGCGAAGCCCAGCGCCAGCATTGCTTCGTTCATCCCAGAGTGGACTGCGAACGCCAAGTTCCGAGCCAGTGGGAGGAGCATATGCACCTGCATCTACTAATTGCTTAAGAACCTCCCCCCCCAAAAAAAACTAAATAATTCTCCCTTATACAATGTAGAGATTACTATTTTTCAATTTTTGGGGGGATTCTTAAGTGCCAATTGCCTAAGAACCTCCAAAAAATAAAACCATTCTTCCTTATAAGGGCAATATAGGGATTGCTATTTTTCCACTTTTTGGGGGGATTCTTAAGCAAGTAGTAGTCATGGCACACAGTTCGGCAACCATGTGGTCGATCATGCAAAACTCTGTTTCTATTTCAGGCCGCGGTTGACATGACGGCCCATTCATGTTAGGGCGCAGCAACCCCAACAAAAGGACCCTCACTCAAAGAACTGATCATGTGGGACCATGCAAGGTCGGGATGTTCCCCCGAAAACGAACAGTCCGTAATAGGCTACTAAGGACTGTTAGCATAAGGGGGAACATCCCAA
Organism: Symbiodinium natans; assembly: GCA_905221605.1. Lineage (NCBI taxonomy): Eukaryota > Dinophyceae > Suessiales > Symbiodiniaceae > Symbiodinium > Symbiodinium natans. The sequence goes on along the minus strand of CAJNDS010002786.1, from coordinate 192,789 downwards.
CCCCAAACCCCAAACCCCAAACCCCAAACCCCAAACCCCAAACCCCAAACCCCAAGCCCCAAGCCCCAAGCCCCAAGCCCCAAGCCCCAAACCCTAAACCCTAGCAAGGGGAACATCCCACATGCAAAGGTCCAGAGGCACCCTCTCCACTGTCTGGTTCTTGGTAGGGAATGAGGGAATTGAGCAGTGGCCAAAACCCTTTGAACTTTTCATTCGACTATGGAAGTGCTCTCGCGGGCTCTCGCGCGGCCTTATGCAGACCTCTTCGCGCGCTGACGCGGACGTGTTTTTTGGGGGTTGCACTGACGCGGACCATCGCGGGAAGAAGCTAAAAACTTCCAACACAAGACCCCAAACCTTCAAAATAGCCTGAACCCAGCCATGCTTGATAAGCAACACCTACCCTCTCGCGCGCTATCGCGCGCTCTCGGAACCAGAGTTGTCTCGCAGAAACTATCGTGCACTGGCGCGCCTCGGACTTTAGCTGACGCGGGCCAATCAAAGGCGAACCCTCTATCTAATTCTTTCATGGAAGGTTTTGGGCGCCGCTCAATTAGCGTCCTATAGAACCCTAAACCCTAAACCCTAGACCCTAAACCCTAAACCCTAGCAGAAGGGGGAACATCCCACATGCAAAGGTCCACAGGCACCCACTGTCTGGTTCTTAGTAGGGAATGAGGCAATTTGTGCGTCCTATAGAACCCCTAAACCCTAAACCCTAAACCCTCATTCCTAAACCCTAAACCCTAAACCCTCAACCCTCATTCCCTATTAAGAACCCAGGGGGTCTCAAGTCTGAGGTGTGCGGCGTTGTCCACATCTCCAGCGTCGCTCTCGGGAGCCATGTCCAAGGGCACCTATCTGGTTTTAGGGTTTCGGGTTTAGGATTTGGGGTTTAGTAGGGTTTAGGATTTAGGGTTAGGGTTTATGGTTTCGGGTTTAGGGTTTCGGGTTTAGGATTTAGGGTTTAGGGTTTAGGGAGTCAGGGAAATCTTTCGGCTGCCGAGCTTGGCCCCCCCCCCGCCACCCACTTGTGGGGGCAAAGCCGCAACCCACCCCTCCCAATCAATCAAGGCGGCCGGTTTAGGGTTTAGGGTTTAGGGTGTAGGGTGTAGGGTTTAGGGCTTGGGGTTTAGGGTTTAGGGTTTAGGGCTTAGGGCTTAGGGTTTAGGGTCGAGGGGTTTGGGTTTAGAGCCTCCCACGTGAAGTGCAGGTCAAGGCGCCATTTGTGGCTGAATGCTCGCCGAAGAGAAACCAGCCTGTGGGCCTGAGATACCATTGCCCATAGAATCCCAGGTGTGCCGTCTTTTGAACTACCTTGGGATGTTCCCCCTTTTCTAACAGTCCTTAAGAGGGATTATACATAGAACCCCTATATCTATCCCCATGAAGGACTGTTAGTTTTTGAAGTTTTTAGAACATCCCAGTCTATTGAACTACCCATAGTTGGGATTTCCTGAGGCTCGAGCTGAAGGTGAGAGCAAGAACGAGTCGTTGGCAGTACCTGACTCTTGCCGCATCTGTTTTGTCGGTCGCATGCTGCCTGCCCTTGGCTTGACCAGCGTCAGACTCACTGGACCTGAACACTCTGCAGCGTGCGGCCCAAGATCCCACCCTAAAACCCAAAACCCAAAACCTTTCTCCATTGTCCAGCCGGCTGCCAAGTTGTCCTTGCTTCTTGGGTTGGCCTTAAGTCTTGCACCGCCCTCACACGTAGTCGCTGGTGTGTCCTTCCGTTTTCCTTCACCCTGAGAAGCAGGGCTGGAGGGACCTTGTCGATGATACCCTTCTTGAGATATGGCAAACCCTAAACCCTAAATCGTGGTGGGTCTGGGACTCGGCGCATTCCGCGCCATGCTGGGATCCCAGGCGGTGGAATACGGGCGACGACGCCCTTCTCTCCACGCGAGAAGCTGCAACCCATCGACCTCAACATCGGGGTTTAGGGTTTAGGGTTTAGGGTTTAGGGTTTAGGGCTACTCGAAGGTTCAGAAGTAGTGCTAAGTCGGGTTATAAGTACTCTAAATAAGGTTGGCCAGTTGTATGTAGAGTTACCCTTACTTATAACCCCACTTCTAACTGCCCATGAACCTCCAAGCAGTTTGGCAAGCACGGTGTTCTGCTACCCTAAACCCTAAACCCTAAACCCTCAACCCCATGTATGGGCAGGCTGAGGTTGCCAACTCCGCTGCATCTGCCTCTCAGCCGGGGATCGAGCGACTCTGCCGCACGACCAGAAGACATTATCCATTTTTGAGCATCAGCATTGATATTCGTAATCTTATAGTACTCACACATATACAGTACATAGGTATATGTTTACATATCTTTTCACAATATAAGAACAATGATAACAGTTCTCCTTCCAGAACTAAGGAATCATATACAGAATCACGGGGTGCTCTTTGAGACGTTGCCTGCACCGCAATGGGATAAGGCGACGCATTCTCGACCTGGCGTGGCACTAGGTAAAAATGGGTTTTGGGTTTTGGGTTTGGGGTTCATCAAGGTACGGCACAAATACGGAAGCTCGAACTCTCGAGCTGGGGCCACATTCGCTTCAAGTCGGGCAGAATCCCTTTGACCTAAATCTCCTCCCCTAACCCAGATCGGCTTGTGAGCTCGCCCATGAGCACATAACAATGGGCATAATCTTGACACACAACAATATCTGCAATGTGAAATTATGATTGGCGCACAATAGCACACACAGAGACACCCCGTGTCTGGAAAACGGCACACATGGAATGCTGTCTTCCACTCGTTGGGTACACCTTCTTACACCTTCGTCTGGGCGTGGCCAGCTCGGCTTCGCAGGACGATACCAGTTTAGGGTTTAGGGTTTAGGGTTTAGGAAAAAAAGGCATCCTTGTGCAGCCCTTTTCACTTGTTACGACGACCAAGCATAAGCAAAAGCAAAGAGCGGAGCAAGCTGCTGCCATGCTCCATGGCGCTCCAAGTCTGTCTTTGCGGTGTCTTGAAACCATCTTGCTGTCAATCGGACTGGTCTTACGTCTTTCTTCCACCCATTGGCACCGTGTGCAAGTTGCTTGCATGCCCCTTAGAACCTTAATGAAAAGAATATTTTTTGGTATCCTTTTGGGTTTGTATAAACAACAATAAAAAATCATTCCCAAGAGGGATATAGCAAGAGTGCAGTCCGCCCGGGCACCCCACCATGAAGTTGCAGCCGCCAGGCTCGAACTGATGCCTTTTAGGGTTTAGGGTTTAGGGTTTAGGGTTTAGGGTTTAGGGTTTAGGGTTTAAAAAAAAGGGAACAACCGACAGCGCATCGTCTGAATACACGCGGTGGCATGGTCGGACTTGCAAGTTTAGCTGTCCACATGACAACTTGAACTTGAACGATAGAGCAATGCCCAGCAATCCGGATCCTATTCGGAGGCACCAGTTGGAGACTGAGGGCGGCTCCTGTACTTGACACCCGAATTGCGCGGATGAGACCAACCTTGGTGGGCAATGAATTGGCATGTTACCCCAAACCCTAAACCCTAAACTCTACAAGCCCTGGCGAGCTCAGACTTTCAAGCTCCTGGCTACGGCCACTCTTCTTGACTCCATAGCAGAGGCCAGTGGCCACCTCTGCATCCGCTTCCAGCGTGCATGACCGGCGCATGGGACGTGCGTCAAAGCCGCCTTGAATGGCTGAAGGTTTTGGCGCTTGCTCATATAAGCTCCGAGCAGCTCAAGGCGCTGTGGAGAATGCCCCGCCTGCTTCCAAGAGGATTCGATGCGGGTGAGCCGAACCCGCTTCACGGAGTGCACCGCGAGGACGCCCTGAACGTGAACGGGGGAAATGCTTGGAAGCATCTCCGTGAGGCTGAAGTAGGCTGAAGACAACTCTCCCCCCGACTATCCCCCCCCCCCCCCACCCTGGCGCATTTGATGTCTGTCAGAAAAAGCCTGAACCCCTAAGCCTTTTTTTCGCAGCAGGACTGCTCACCACTGCCCTAAGCCCTATAAGCCCTCAGCCCTAGACCCTGGCCATTTCAAGGCCTTCCGAGGAGCAGTCTCTTGAAGAAGTGCCAAAGAAATCGGGATGACCCTGTACTGGAAGCCAGCCTGGGACGCATGCACCAGCTTCGGCTCCTTTTGTGCGCACGCGGATGCTTTTGGGGAAGCAAGGCCTCCAAGATGACTTCGACACTGACCTGGGCACAGCTCTGAGTTTGATCTTTGTGAGGCAGAGGAAGATTCAATGCTTGTGCATCTCTTGTGGTAGCCGCTAGCCATCAGCTCTAGAAACAAACTTGAGAGCGGCGAAACGAGTGCACAGACCGCACCCCAACGCCACAGCCTGTTGCAGCACTAGAGCCGACCGCCGTAGCGACCATGTAGGGGAGAGGGCAGAGGGGGCAGAGGGGGGGTGCCTTGGACACTTAACTATTCTGTGCGTGCTCTTTTCGCAAACCTGGGACCTCTCTGGGATTGGGTTCTCGTTTGGCGCTTCAACGCGGAAGGCGTTCTATCGGATCGCTTTCTGGCGAAAGAGGCCACGAAGAGGAGACGGTCAACGGAGGACGGTGGGATGACGGAATGAAAAAAGACGGGAGGCCACGGAGACGACACGGTCAAGGGAGGGGAGTCGGAACATTTTGCTGGGAGAGGGGCGCGGCGGACCATGCGTGGATGTCAGGTTGACGCACGGGTTCGGGAACAAGGATGGGGGGGAGCGCGGACGGGGAGCATTCGGTCGATGGGCACGAAAGTCACACGCGGACAAGACGATGGGGTAGTCACCTAACGCCCTCCGTGCGCCGCGCCCTCCGCGCCCTCCGCCGCCCTCGGCGCCCTCCGCGCCCTCCGCGCCCTCCGCCGCCCTCGCCGCCCTCGCCCCTCCGCGCCCTCCGCCGCTCCGCCCTCCGCGCCCTCCGCGCCCTCCGCGCCCTCCGCCCCCTTCCGCGCCCCCGCGCACTCCGCGCCCTCCGCGACCTCCGCTCCGCGCGCGCTCCGCGCCCTCCGCGCCCTCCGCGCCCTCCGCGCCCTCCCCTCCGCGCCCTCCGCGCCCTCCGCGCCCCCGCTCAGGACACTAGGTGCTGATGCTGAGGGTGCATTGCGTCTATTCTGCGGGTGCGTTGCGTCTATTCTGCGGGTGTTTCCTTTGTAAAGTATTTGTTTACAAGGCACGCACGTGCAGCATAGCCCTTAAGTGTCCATCTTACGGGGTGGGGGGGGGGGGGGGGGGGGGGAGGGGGGGGCGGGGGGAGGGGGGGGGGGGGCGGGGGGGGGGGGGGGGGGGGAGGGGAGGGGGGGGGGGGAGGGAGGGCCCCGCCCCCCCCACCCTCCCCCACCCCCCGCCCCCACTGGGTGGGGGGGGATGGGGGATTGGAGTTGGGGTGGAAGGCAGGGGTGGAGTAAGGGGAGCGATCAGTGCGGGCGTGGATTGGGCCTGAAACAGAGCAGGCGGGAGAGGGGTGGGAAGGGGAAGGGTGGTGGGGAGTGGGGGAAGGGGTTGGTGGTGGGAGTGGGGGGTGAGGGGGAGGGATGGGGGAGGAGGATGGGGTGGAATGGGGGAAGGTGGAGGTTTAGGGTTTAGGGTTTAGGGTTTAGGGTTGGGGTGTGGGGTTTGGGGCCTTAGGGTTTTTTAGGGGCTTAGGGGTGTTTAGGGATTTAGGGGTTTGGGGTCAATGAGGTTGTCTGAGCTTTAGGGACTCTGGTTCATTTTGTAGAGCCCATCTGTAGCCTCAAAAGAGGCAGTTTTTTTTGGGGGGAGGGGGAGTCCTTGAGAGCGGTTGGACTGGTTTCTCCATCTGTCCGCCCTCTCCGCTTTCACCCCCTCTCCGCTTTCACCCAACTTGCCACCCGCTCGGCACCCCGCCCTCCCCCACTCCCGCCCCCCCCCCCCCCCCCCCACCCCCTTCCCCATGCAGGCCTACCCTCTCCCGCCTACTCCGCCCCTCACCGATCTCTGCTGTTTCAGGGCCAATCCACGCTGATGCTGACTCACTTCCCTCACCATCACCGTACCAGCTGGATATGGCCCCCAAAGGCTCCATGCCCTTGATGGTCCCCTTGCCCTGCCTACTGGCTCATGGCCCCACAGTTTGACGGGCCTCTGGCCCTTTGCCTCTCTAGACTCATTCAGCTCGCTCCGCTTGCTCCGCCCTTCCCCCCCCCCCCCCCCCCCCCCCCCCCCCCCCCCCCCCCCCCCCCCCCCCCCCCCCCCCCCCCCCCCCCCCCCCCCCCCCACACCTTGGAAAATTTGGGGTCGGCGGCACTGGCGGTAGCCATTAAATCGGGCAGCGCGAGGTCCCCAAAGGACCGAGCAAATGCGGACCTTTCAGCCCGGGTCGTCCCGGGAATAGCCTTGCTGGCCTCTGGCCTTCTGCGAAGCAGAATTAGGCCGGACGCCAGTGCCGCCGACCCCCGCGTGCCGCCGGTGAACGGTTTTTTTTTCGTGGTTTTTTGCGTCGCCACGGAGGCCCCCAGAGGGCGCGCATCATGAGCATCAGCGGGTCCAGCCCGGGACCCCCAGGCGCGCATCAGGAGCATCAGCGGCTCCCGGGGCGGGACCGCGGGGGGGCATCAGGAGCATGATGCCCCCCAAAGGGGCGGGCATAAGCGACGTGTCTAAGCCCGGGGCTAGGAAAAAGGGAGTTTAGGGGCCTTATAAAGTGCTTAGAAACGTTAAGGGAGTCTCGGAGCCTCAAACGCTTAGAGATTTGAAGGGAGTTTAGGGGCCTGAAAATGCTTAGAAACTTCACGCTTAGAGATTTTAAGGGAGTTTAGGGGCCTCAACATGCTTAGAAACTGCTCGCCCCGGGCTTCTGCGTGCGCTGCCCGCCCATGGGCGCAGCCCCTTAAAATAATTGTATATTAGTATACTATAGTATATTCGACATGGCCGGGAGGGGTCCCCTTCGACTTCGCTCGGAGTTTTTCCACCCCCATCTTCCACAGCGGCTTTGTAACCCTAAACCCTAAACCCCAAACCCTTAACCCTGAACCCAAAACCCGAAGCCCCCAAACCCTTAACCCTGAACCCAAAACCCGAAGCCCCTAAACCCTAAACCCTAAACATCCCTAAACCCTAAACCCTAAACCCTAAACCCTAAACCCTAAACCCCAAACCCTACACCCCACACCCGGCCGCCAAGCTCCGCGCGCAATCATCGAAGGAGCGGGGAGCCGAGTCCACCAGCTCAAACCTTACTGTTGCTTTTAGTAGGGTTTAGGGGGGAAGGAGGGTTTAGGGTTTGGGGTTTAGGGTTTAGGGTTTAGGGTTTAGGGCTTAGGGTTTAGGGTTTAGGGTTTACGGTTTAGGGCTTATAATCCCTTAAAGGGTATATTATAGCAGCATCTGCATCTTGTGGCGATGTACATGGTAGATAATCCCGTCAAGGGCACATGTAGGGGGATATAGGGCCCTGATTCCCTCATTCCCTGCTAACCAACATTAAGAAACCTTGGGCAAAGTACTCGAGGGCAAGAAACAAACGGGCATCTCTTCGCAGCAAGCCCCTCCTTTCTGAGTCCTTAAAAAAGTAGATCCCCTAAAGGGTTCCTAAAAATGACCCAATAGTAGTTAAAGGGGTCCTATTTGGGGGCTCTATGTTTTTGGATCCTCCCAGGGGTCTGGGTTGTTGTCTCGTGTGTCCAAGCTGCTCATCACCGCTGCCTGGCGGGGCATTTGCTTTATCTGCTTTGAGAACCTACCATGCGAGTCGAGCCTGCTCCATATACTGCGCTACAAAACATTACAGTTTCAGCGAGGAGAAATTTACCTTCTTACTCAGGTGCGTGCGCATGGTGACTAGAGCTCTTGAAATATGAAAGTTTCGAGCAGCGCAAGACATGCGCTGGACGCGGCGTGTGGCTTTGCAAAGATCCGCGCCTCGCAAGCGCCTTGCAAGAAGAGGGTATGCATGCTACACTCTGCTTGAAGAAAAAGGATTATTTTCATGTTCATCTCAATGATCGTGATAAAGTTGCTCTTTATCGCATTGTTTGCATTGGGTGAGCCTATACACTTAACTTACACGATCTGGCTGTTGCTCGTCTCCAGAAAACTGCTGAGCCCCAGTCACCACGGCGAGCCCAACATCGACGTTGGTGCAGTGGGCACCCAACCTGGTAGTTTCAGTGGGCCACTGAAAAACTTTTCCAGTTTCACGCAAGATGCTTCGTCCTCAGGCTCCAGCGCACCCTCTCGAAGAACGTGCTTTTCCTTCATGACCGTCTACATGGGGATTTCCGAAAATAGGGGTACGCTTTCTTGGGGTTCGTATGTAAGCGGTACCCCTATTTTGGAAAAGAAGCTCAACCCATATACAAGGAGTTTGATTGCAGTAGTAGGTCGGTTTGGACTTGTGACAAGGATTGTGCAGTGAAAGATGATGAAAGATGGTGCAGAAAGTCCTGCCAGAACGCGATGTCGACGTTGCTTCGCTCATCTACCGTGAGGTCAAAAGCCTGCAAAGTCAAGGCAAGATCCCCACCCACCCACCAAAGAACGCAGTCGCTTAATGCCCCTTGCTGTGCATGTGCCAAGTGGGTGGAGTACAAGCTGGAAATGGCCTTGGTAAAGGCAACTTCCAAGCCATCTTCTTGGAGATGCTCAGGCAGCAAAGTCAGGCCAACCAGCAGAACCAGCAGTTGATAGCTGCCCTCATGAGAAGAATGGATTTGGAAGAGAAGCGTCGAAATGAGGCTGAAGAGAAGGCAGCGGAGACCGCACGTTTGGTTGCGGGCTTAAGGGGGGGCTTAAGGGGGGGCTTAAGGGGGGCTTAAGGGGGGGCTTAAGGGGGGGCTTGAAGGGGGCTTAAAGGGGGGCTTAAAGGGAGGCTTCAAGGGGGCTTGAAGGGGGGCTTAAAGGGGGGCTTAAAGGGGGTTGAAGGGGGGCTTAAAGGGTGGCTTAAAGGGGGGCTTAAAGGGGGGCTTAAAGGGGCTTAAAGGGGGGCTTAAAGGGGGCTTAAGGTGAAGCGGGGAGGGCTTGAAGGGGGGGGGGCTAGAGAGGCTTAAGGGGGAGGGCTTAAAGGGGCTGAAAAAAGGGGGGCTTGAGGGCGACTCTAAACATTACTTTATTTTGAAGATGAGAGAGAAGGGATTTATTCTAAATTCCACCCCCCTCGAATCTTGTTTTGTTTTTTGGATTTCGTTCTTCGAAACTAGAGAAGTGAGACTCTAACTTCCATTTGAAAAGAGAGAGAGAGAGAGAGGAATTTTTTCTAAATTCCACCCCCCTCGAATCTTGTTATATTTTTGTATTTTTTTGGGATTTCATTATTCGAAACCAGAGAAGTGAAACTCTAAACATACATTTCCCTTTACGAAGCGAAAGAAGGGAATGTATTCTAAATTCCACCCCCCTCGAATCTTGTTTTACATTTTGTGTTTGTTTTTGGATTTCATTCTTCGAAACCAGAGAAGTGAGACTCTAAACATTCATTTCCCTTTACGAAAAGAAAGAAGGGAATGTATTCTAAATTCCACCCCCCTCGAATCTTGTTTTGTTTTTTGGGTTTCATTCTTCGAAACCAGAGAAGTGAGACTCTTTTTAAAGGGGAGCTTAAGGGCAATTCCACCCCGCTCGCTTCTTCTTTTGTTTTTTGTGTCCATTACTCGAGTTTCAAGGAGCAGAGAGTTCATAGCAGTGACGTGGCGCGGGGCTAAGCCGAGAACCCCATGTTTTTTTTCAGAAATGATTCATATGCTTCCACGCGAGCTTGCCCGGCAGAAAAAAGCGGGGGGGTTGGGGGGGGCGCAGCCCCCCCCATTTGCATAGCAGTGACGTGGCGCGGGGCTAAGCCGAGAACCCCATGTTTTGTTTTGTTTTGGACATGATTCATATGCTTCCACGCGAGTTTGCCCGGCTTAAACAAGCGGGGGGGTTGGGGGGGGCGCAGCCCCCCCCATTTTGCAAACACGATGCTCGCATTAGGCCTCTTAAACTGCTGTCTAAATCCTCCACCGAAGGCCCAGCAGGTATTACGCCTCTTAGACGTCTTAAACTGCTGCCCGAACCCTCCGCAAAAGGCCCAGCGAGTATTCGGCCTTTTAAACTGCTGCCTAAATCCTCCACAGAAGGCCCAGCAAGTATTACGCCTTTTAAACTGCTGCCCAAACCCTCCACAAAAGGCCCAGCAAGTGTCAGGCCTCTTAAACTGCTGCCTAAGCCCTCCGCAGAAGGCCCAGCAAGTGTTGCGCCTCTTAAACTGCTGCCCAAACCCTCCAAAAAAGGCCCAGCAAGTATTAGGCCTCTTAAACTGCTGCCTAAACCCTCCGCAGAAGGCCCAGCACGTATTACGCCTCTTAAATTGCTGCCCAGAGGCCCAGCAAGTATTAGGCCTCTTAAACGGCTGCCTAAACCCTCCCCAGAGGGGGGGGCTTGGTTGCGGCTTCAGGGGGGAGCTTTAGGGGGGGTTTTAAGGGGGCTTAAAAAGAGGGGCTTAAAGGGGGGGGCTTGAAGCCCCTTAAAACGGGGGGGCTTTAAAGGGGGGTCTAAGGGGGCATTTTAAAGGGGGGCCTCATGCCACCTAATCCCCTCCCAGCACACCCAGTCCATGACTCACCGTGTCTTTCTGGGTCGGAATTGGAACTCTGGATTGTTGGACTTGGCCTGAACACTCCTCCAGAGCTGAAAAGAATTGAAAAGATTAACAATTTGGGGGTGCGTGGTGGGACCGGGGGGCGTTTAAGGAAAGTTCAGAATGCACTGTGCCTCCCCCGCTTTTTTTCAGCCGAAGCCCAAGAAACTAGTTGAAACCCATCATGTGAGCAGGGTGTTTGCAGATGGGGGGCACAGCCCCCCCAACCCCCCGCTTCTTTTAAGCCGTACCAAGCGTGCTTCAAAGCCCAAGAAACTAGTTGAAAAGCATCGTGTGAGCATTGTGTTTGCAAATGGGGGGGGCTGCGCCCCCCCCAACCCCCCCGCTTTTTTTTTTAGCCGTGCAGAGCGCGCTTCAAAGCCCAAGAAACTTGTTGACACCCATCATGTGGGCAGGTGGCACGTGCAGTCCCTAAACCCTAAACCCTTTTTGCAACCAAACCCTATAGACCCTCAACCCTAAACCCTAAACCCGGAACCCCAACACCGCCTGGCCGGCGCCGACTCCAGATGGCAGCCATGCCTTCTCTCGGACCTGCGAGCGGGGCTTCTGTCCACGCACCCACTAGGCCCTGCCGAGCGTAATCTGACCCTCTTCCTGACTTTTTGCATACTGGGAACGGTAGGGTTCTTCGTATACTCTCTACCGTGAGTTTATGGTTACTACAAGTGTCACTATCACTCTTCATACGGTTCTTCGTACTCTCTGCCATGCTTATGATCACTACGATCTTCAGTCTTAGACCGTGTTTTTACCACGGTGAGCCCATCACCCGGCCCGTGTCCCAGTGGCCTGACCTTCCAGCCAGCACCGTACTTCTTGGTATATAAAGAATCTACTCATAATGACCCTAACAGTCTATAAGAATCATAATAACAGCAAAACAGTCTATAAGAATCATGAGAACCACACGCAGAAGGAAAAGCCTTGCATCCACGACGATCTTGCGAGGCCCGGGCCCCCAGGAAACATGGGCATTTCAAAAACAAAACAGAGAAGCAAGGAGCATACCTTTCTGTGGGGCCTCGTGCAGCCTTTAAAAGGAATCGACAATACCCTAAACCTAAACCCTAAACCCTAAACCCTCTGACCCCAACCGGGCAGAGAGCAACCTCGAGGTCGGGTGCCCCAAAAGGATGCAAGGCTTGGTCGAGGCTAAGTAGATGGTGTCTGCGACACAGCGGTTCGACCGCCGGCTTCCTAGCAAGATTCCTCAAGGTCTGGTTATTGCGTACAGTACGCCTGTGTTTCTGTTTCGCGCAGGATGCCGCGGTTCGCTCATGATTTCTGGAACTCTCAGGGCTGCCTCGTGCCAGTTGTGATGAACTCGGCAAATCTCCACTTGCGCAAAGTATTCCTGGCCAAAGAACCATTGCGTGCTTGGTACTCGGCACACATGCAATGCAACAAGACCGATGTCGGTCCTTGACGTCCTCGAAGGCCATCCAGAAAATTGACATGGGGTCATCCATGAGCACACCTCACAACGACGGGTAAGAGACCGGGGTCCGACAAGAACACGAGGAGATCACCCTTGAGAGAGGGGAAAGGGGCGGGCAAGGGGGGGTAAGGGTGGCTCGGGGGTCGGGGGGGGGGGGGAAGGGGGGGGGGGGGTAAGGGGCGGGGGGGGTAAGGGGAGGGGGGCGGGGGGGTGGGTTCTTTGATTCTTCTCTTCATGGGAAGACTTGGTGACCAAGACCAGGCTGGGGTGTCAGCTACAAGCAGAAGAACAATCCGGGCAAGCCTTCAATGCACACAAAATCAGGACGAGTGAACCGATGTCGTGCCTGAGCTGTTGATGACACCTAGCTGCTTCTGCAGCTCGGGCGTCCATCCACTCCAGTCCTGTGGAGAAACAGGCAAAGCCTGTCCACTCAGGCACACTGCTTTCGATCTTGAGGCTGGGGGCAAGCCATCTGAATGGCCCACCTGCTCTGATTATCAAGTCCACTGAGAAGTGGGTTTAGGGTTTAGGGTTTAGGGTTTAGGGTTTAGGGTTTAGGGTTTAGGGACTACTATCAAGTGCTTGAGGGACTTACGACATGTCGGTGGTCCTTACCCCACTTTCCTTTCCAGGTGCGAGGTGCGTTTTGGCCCCATGGATTCCGGATCCTCGGAGGGCAGCACCAAGGCAACGCAGCTTGCTGTTTCAGGGTTTCGGGTTTAAGGTTTAGGGTCGCGCAGAGGCCTTGTGCCGCCCAAGAATTTCCAACATGAGCAAATGGATGTTGTCCTAAATTCCAGTGCCAAATCTATATAAGGCCGCGGGTTCCCTTGCGCCTCGCCCTGTGCCGCCTTGCGCCGTGCTAGTGTTTGGCCACGCCGGCAAACATGCCGACTACAAAACGTAGTACCGACAAGCTCCCTGGGGCCCTCATGTCACAAACCTTGCTCACCTTGCTCTACACATCCCGGTGTCGAAGCTGTCCCTGGCCCTGGCGCAGCTTGTCCATGTTTTGTCGTCCTGCTTCCTGGGGAAACCTCTAGCTGCCCACCTGCGAAGATCCTCTGCTAAGGCCCATGGCTTCACACCGGCCATGCTGTCTTGCGTCAGCCTTGCGTGTCCCTTGTGGCGCAACCTAAACCCTTGTTTGGGGGGTACCCTGTTTGAATTAATATTTGCAGATACTCCAGCGGGGGGGTGGGGGGGGCACAGCCCTCCCCATTTGCAAATACTTGGCTTGGCTCAGATTTTAGAGACTGTGCTTGCGAGATGTTGAGCGGGGGGGTTGAGGGGGGCGCAGCCCCCCCCCCCCCCCCCCATTTGCAAATAGTGCCGCAACAAACGAAAACACGAGCAAGTACTCTGTCTGAATATTTGCAGATACTCCAGCGGGATGATTGGGGGGGCACAGGCACAGCCCCCCATTTGCAAATACTTGGCTTGCATGCCAGGTTTAGAGACTGTGCTTGAGTGAGAGATTTTGAGCGGGGTGCGTCTTGAAAAGCTTAAAAAAGTGGAGCGCGACAAGCCGAGTCCAGGATTTACGTGCCTCTCTTCAGGACCAGCGCATGCCGGAAAGCACGCGCCTGCCGATGTTTTTGTACTTAAGCACAAAAGGGCCACCCGTGGTTGCGGGCAGCACAAGGCCGCTCCCCGTTTAGGGTTTAGGGTTTAAGGTAAGCACTAAGCACCCCTAAGCAGCAGGTGTTGTGACCGCTTGTGCGTTTGTGGGAGCGACCCAACAGTATGAGGGCATGACTTGACCAAGCGGGCAGTCTTGCCCTCAATTGCGACCTCCCAGGCGAGATGTGGCTTCCTTCAAACATTCATCAAAGACTGCAACAACTTGACCGAATCCACGTTCAGAACGCCAGAACCGTCTCTAGTACCGCTGCCCTACCCCTGCCTCTGCAAAATCCAAGATTCCATATGCATGCGGTGCCTGAGCATCAGAGCCACGAAGAAATTAGTGTTTTGGAGTCTTGGGGGGGTGACTTCTGAGCTGCGCAGCAACAAGCACCAACCAAGTGATGCAACTTTAACCTCCGCATGCCCAAGAAACCCCACATGTTCGCCCTGCCCTTGTAACGTCTTGATGCCTTCGTGCATGAATCTGCAGCGCCAAACCCCGCTCTTCCAAGATAGCAGCAGTCTCTGAACGTCCACAAGGTGCATCTGTGAATCTGCTCCCGCGGTTTAGGGTTTAGGGTTTAGGGTTTAGGGTTCAGGGTTATGAAGCACCACGCCTGCAGTCCCATCTCCTCAACGATATGAGTCTTGGACTTCTCGCAGCCTCCAGCCAGGCGGCAGCGGGCTTCGCGACACGTCAATGCTGCAGCAGGTTTCAAGCTCCCTTTCGTTCAGAGACCACATCAAGAAAAAACCTAAAACCCTAAACCCCTAAAACCCTAAAACCCTAAACCCCTAAAACCCCTAAAACCCCAAAACCTCTAAGGCCTTTGGAGTTACTCCTTCAGACTCCCCCCATATTCCTTTCCGGTGTGGTAACAAAATAGCCTCAAATAGATGCTATATAGCCTTATCTAGATACTATATAGGACTATTTCAGCATTGTTTTAGGCCTACATTCCAATGCAAGTGCCCTCAGGACCTGCGCTTGTAGCAAACGACACAGGTCTACATTCCAGAAAATCGTCCCGAAAAATTGCCCCCAAAACAGTCCCGGAATAGTCGCGGATAGTCCCGGAATTTGGGGGGAGCTCCAAATTCGCCAGTGTGAGGCTGGATTTCAGGGTCGGAATTTGGAGCTACCCCCAAGGCCCGCGTAAGTTGGATTTTGGGGGGGTCCGGGCAGGCTGGGGCAACCCAGTTTTGAACGACATGTTGCTTCTCAATGGCTCACGTTAAACTTAAAGCCCTGGGGGATATCTTGGGAGGAGTCTGAAGGAGTAACTCCAAAGGCCTTAGAAAACCCTAAACCCCTAAAACCCCTAAAACCCTAAAACCCTCAACCCTGCTTGCAAAAAACATGCTCAGCGAGCCTTCTTCGGAGCAACCAGCACCCAGCAAGTAGCCAGCTTCCTTCCAGGCCCCAAAACCCTAAACCCTAAACCCTAAACCCTAAACCCTAAACCCTAAACCCTAAACCCTTTTGCATCCCTAAACCCTAAACGAGCGCAGCCGGCGTTGCTTGGCAACTTGGCTCTGCAGCAGGGGAGATTGGAGGCTGAGCTGCGGATGTCTTGCTGAACAGCTGCCTCTTTGAGGGACTTTGGTTTCGGGTCTAAGGGCAGGGTTTCGGGTTTTTAGAGGGGTTTAGGGGGGGAGGGGGGGTACAGGGGGGGATTCAGGAACCCTAAACCCTAAACCCTAAACCCTGGAAGGATTCAAGGGGGGTATAGGAGCCGCGGGCCGATTTGGCGGTGGGCGTTGGCGGATCATGGGGGGACTGCGGCGTGGCCAGTTCGGTGTTTAGGGTTTAGGGTTTAGGGTTTAGGGCTTAGGGTTTAGGGTTTAGGTTCAGGGTTCAGGGTTCAGGGTTAGGGTTTAGGGATGTGTAGGGTCTAGGGTTTGGGGCTCTTTTTTGCCACCCGCCTAGCTGACCTCTGCTGACCTCTCGGACACTCTGCAGGGCAATGTGTCTGGCAAACATCTCCCTCACCGGCGTTTTACCATGGCAGGTATCCAAAGCGACTAAGACCAAGCCAGCGCCATTGAGCAGTGTGGATTGCTTGCTCCCTTCAGAACAATGTCTGGGGACGTTCTAAAGCGGCCTTGCAGGAGAGCAGCTTGGACCAGGTCAGGTCATCATCGTCGTCGTCACTGTCTTCACCTAGAGAGCGTGGACAAACAAGCAGGACTGTGCTGCACTGTACGACACAGCTGACATTAACCGACAACGGGGGCTGCAACAGGAGGTCTCCAGTTCTGCTAGGCTGCCATCCGCACCCTTTCCCCTCACAGCGCATCGGTTGTGTCCGCCTATGCCGCACTTTGGTGGCTGCCACGTCGCAGTCTGAGACGTGGCAAGAAGAACTTTGGGACAAAAGTGATCTTGTGCCTGACAGCTGTTGAAGTAGCCGCCTCTCTTTGGGCATCTTGCGGTCAGCCGCGCGAGTCAACGTCCGACCTGGGGGTCAACGACCCCCTGTGCTGACGCTTTCTTGGAAAAGCAACCGCACAGTATATTTGATCGTTCCACGCATGTGAAAAAGAATCCGTGTGGCGTAAGTACCACGGACCGGTCACCTAGATACTTGGCCCGCTGCTTTCTTGCCGTGAGACAGCATTGGCATCTTCAAAAAGTGTCAAGCTGGCCTTGTTCTGGCTGAGCCAAGCTCTCAGGCCTTGCATGTGGGGGTTCAGCTGCTTCGACTTCTCCGGATTTCTGCGATGCAGGCACTTGTCGTTGTAGTAACGGCAGTATTGGAAAGCATTGTACCAGTAGTCAGCTGCAAGGACACCACTACTGCAGTATTCACTTTGATCAACACATTTGAACTCAACCTCCACGCCCAAAGAGCTGGAGAGATGGCCTGCAATTTCCGGACCAGTCAGAAGCTCGCCACAAGCAGGCACATGGTGTCCGATGAACTTGGCAGGGTTTTGAAAAATACCATATGCCACCAAGCCTATGTCCGCGGCAGCAATCATCGGAACTGTCCTGGTCTTCATTGGAAGTATAAAGGTAGGCTTCCCGGAATACATCTTGGGACCCATGTCAAACGTGATAAGGTTCTCAAAGTAAAAGGCCGGCGTGAGGTATGTTGTAGGCACGTAGAGATGGTGAAAGAACTCTTCGCTGCTGCCCTTGCCGTCGAAAACAGGTACCTTAGGGTTAAGGGTTTAGGGCCTTAGCTCACTCATGCAGCTCAAGCACTAGTCACTAGGCTGCCGCAGCACACTGTGGAATTTCAAGTGCTGGCGGGCTTGCAATTCTACTTGTTCAGACGTGGAGCCTTCCCTATCCCCCTTTTGCTCTCTTCTCCAAACCCTAAACCCTAAACCCTAAACCCTAAACCCTAAGCCCCCCTGCCAAGGCCCAGTTGCCACGGAGCTCTTCTGGAGCCGGGGTATTCGGTTGTCGTGTGGTGGCACGACATGGCGGGTATCCTCAGCCGTCGACCAGATCACGTGGCTGACCTCAGCCGCTCCAAGCTTGAGGTCGCGTTCTCTCTAGGCCTTCGTGTTCTTCAGGGTTTAGGGTTTAGGGTTTAAGGTTTAGGGGTTAGGGTTTAGGGTTTAGGGTTGAGGGTTGAGGGTTGAGGGTTGAGGGTTTAGGGTTTGTTTAGGGTTTAGGGCTTAGGGTTTCATCAACCACAACTGACTCATGCGTATACTAGAACGACCTGGGCCTGCCACTTGGCACATAAGGACGTGCAATGGGCAATGACCCACACACCGGATGCACTAGTGGAGGGGCACCACTTCAAGAGGGAACACTGCCACCGGCAACGGCACACTAACCGAGATATAACCGACCAGATGAAGGAAAGTGGGTCCGCAATGCAATCAGAATGCTTGCGTCTCTGCGGCAGCCTCCGCATAGATTCGTGCATGGGCCCGCTCTTTCTCTGGGGAGAAGTGGTCCCAGAAGAACGTGACGCAGAAAGCACCGTATGCCCCGTCCATCGCTTTCTTCACCTGCTCCTTGTCCTCAATGTTGCACTCCACGACTTGTGCGCCCAAGTCAGCCAAGGCACGAGACGCCTTGGAGCGCAGGTTTCTGGTCACAGCCCGGACTGCAAAGCCTCTGGCCGGATCTTGCCTGAAGAAAAAGCGCGAAGCAGACATCATAACACAGGGGGGGCATGTTTATGGGGCTCTCAAGACACCACAAATAGCTATGCGCTCCCTTGGAACCTTAATGAAATTCGTATTTCTGATATCTTCTCGGGCTTTACCGAATAAAAACACGAAATAACTCCTAAGCACGGTATACCAATAAATGGGGGGGGGAGGAGGGGGGATACAGGGGTACACCTATTTTGGGAACAGCCCATATTAGAAGCTACATAGATGATCGAAAAAGATGAAGACGCTACATAGCTCGGCACGGCTTAGTGTAACACTTCGTCTTAGTTCATCTTGCGAGATAGCGGGCAGAATAGCGCGCACGAGGGCACCACCCTGAGCACCAGTTGCGCCGAACACAACGACAATCTTCAAGTTCCTTCGATTGCTGGATCAGCTCATGATCGAATAGATGTAACTAACCAGCACAAGAAAATAGAACAAAATACATGCGGGAACGTATACTCTCGCGCCTCTACATGTACACAAAAACATGTATGTGTTTATGCACGGTGCAAATATCACAAAGCTATCGTGGACAACATGAAGAAACAAAGATCCATTCAAGTTGTTGTGAGACCCGTCCAAATCCAGCCGTGTGAGAACAAGATCCACAAGGTAAGCTTCTAGGCCTAATGGAAACGGATTTGAGCTCTGCGGAACCAGGGTTCCGCTGTAAATGGAGATGGTCACTTCCAGATGAGAACCAGGCATGAAGAGGCTGCACGGGAACCAGCTCTTGAGTCTTTGCGATGCTGCGAATCTTGCAGGCTTCCTGGTTGTAGTCTGTGAAGTACTGAAACCTCGCGAGTGGGCTCAAGCATTCTGCACCCCTACATGGCCAGCTTGCTAAACCCTAAACCCTAAACCCTAAACGCCAAACCCTAAGCCTAAACCCTAAACGCTAGCTTCCTCCAAGGAACATGAGCCCCAAGGCTTGGGACTTGGACTCACTCTTCTTGCGAAAGTCTGCCGGGGGCACGTACCTGAAGGCCACCTCTTCTCCCAAGTGCTTTGAGAAGACTTCTGCGATCTCAGGTCCGGTCAGCAAGTCTCCGCAAACAGGGACGTATCTGCCGACCATCTCCTCTCTGGCTGGTTCTTGGTAGGGAATGAGGGAAGTAGGGGCGTATCTGATCCCTTTAAGGGAAAATCTAGGGTACCTCATTGCCTCATTTTTAAGAACCAGGGGGTCCTTCCCTCGTCGAAAGATCTCCCTCGCACACTCTGCGACATCCTCCGCGGCCACCAGTGGCATGGGTGCGCGGTCCTTGCTAGCCCAGGAACCATATTCTCACAAGGGCACCCTTTTGGAGGGGGCCGGCTTCTGAAAGACTTACCTAAACAAGAGAACCCCCAAAAATAAAAAAGCGGGGCGGGGGGGGGGGGGGGGGGCAAAAAGGGCACCCAAAAGGGTGCCACTTCGACAAGAGACCCCCAAAAAAACAACCCCAAAACAAAGACTACCACCGGCTACTCCAAGGGTCACTGATGGGCAGCTCGACACAAAGCTGCCTGTCGGGCTGCCGGCGCGGAGACAAGCCAAGGGCCTCGAAGTCGGAGAAGGACTCGTAGAAGAAAGAAGTAATCCTCAGCAGAGGGACCACTTTTTGTGTAGTTGTGTACCGAAAAAAGGGAGATCATAAGAATCAGAATAGTACTCTAAGAATAGTCATCATAAGAATGGGGAAAGGAGTAGCATGGTAGGAGGAATCATCTGACTTCCTATTCAATTTTCTGGACCTGGAGCCCTTGCTAGGTGTCATGTGGCCCCCCTAAACCCTAAACCCTAAACCCTAAACCCTAAACCCTAAACCCTTGGCCGCCAAGGCGCAAAAAGGTGGTGGGCAGATCGGCGAAGTAGTGATCACTTCGCCCCTTGCCTTAATCCCTGTTCCCCTAGGAAGAAAAAAGGATTTAGGGTTTAGGGTTTAGGGTTTAGGGTTTAGGGTTTAGGGTTATAAGAAAGCCCATAACCCAAAAAGTAAAAAGGATCCCTAAGACTGATCTAGCTGCCATCCAAGAGTGGCACTCGGCATCTCGACTTGTCCAGTGGCAACGTTTCCGCGTCTTCGGGAACGATGGCACATGTGTCTTCCTCAGAGCGCAAGACACAAAGGCTGAGGCCGGGGAAGGTCCTTACTGAAACTTCTTAGGGGGAAAGGAGAGCTCTTCAAGTGAATCTTCAAGGCACAGACGTGGACCAAATCACATGCTCCAGTTTCGCTTCCTTCGCGGCAGCGGCAAACTTCTTGGCTGCCAGCTGCATCCCCCTGGCGGAGCAGCTCAGGGAATCCACTGTGAAGTGGGCTCCATGTGCACCTTCCTCAGTCCAACCATCCATTGGGATGTTCCCCCTTCTACGAACAGTCCTTGATAGGGTCTGTGTTTAGGGGGGGCGCACTCTAATCCCGATTAAGGACTGTTAGTGGGTACTATAATCTCTATTTAGGACTGTTAGCATAAAGGGGGAAGTATACCAAACTAGCCACATCGAGCAGTTGGATGAAAGTCGCGATGAAGGGGCAGCGTATACCTTGCAGCAAAGCGACGAGAAGCTCGACCAGTCCATTCGGGTCATTTGTCTGCTGGACAACCTGCGCAAGGAAAGGTACTTGGAGGTGCATGGAATTATAACTGTACTTAGAACCCACTTGCAAGCCCCTTGAGTGTAGTGTGGTCATAATTGGGTTATAAGTGGGTGAGTATACCAACCCACGAACCTGGACCTGAAAAACGCAGGCACCGGTAATTCAAACAATCCCTGCTCTAACGGGACGACTTCACCAAAGCATCCACACAACCTCAGTCCGCTCCTGCCAAAATCATGCATCCGGCATCTTCAAAAAAATCGCGTGACTATGTCACAGCCAAGGTACCCATGGGTCTCATACAGTGTGCTAAGTATACAAATTGCAAAAAGAGCACTCTGCGAAAAGTACTCAACATGCACAGTTTACGGGACACCTCCACGCAGAGTGCATCTGAAGCTGTTGCCGGGTACACGCACACATCTCCCCCACATGCGGCGCGCGCACGAAACAACCGCAACCCATCCTGCCGACCCGTGGTTAAAGCTGCGCCTACCCTAAACCCTAAACCCTAAACTGCCCTAAACCCCTCAAACCCCCAAATCCTCGCCTGTGCACCCAGCTGCTCCAGCTGCTGGGCTGCCAAGGAGGTGATGTCAGGCACCACAGCTCGGACACGGGCTCGGTGCTTCAACCTGCACCATTTGTTGGGGTACTACGTAAAAAATGACCTTGTTTGTTCCTTATTGGGCTTTAAGTATTCAAAAAAAAGCTTTACAATTATATTTGTTTGTCCCTTTTATTGGGTTTAAGAGTTCATAAAAATGTAAAATGATTTTTCAACCATGACCCAGCAACAGGCACCTTGCTACCTGGCGGGTGGCCCACATGAAGGTTTCCGAAACTAGGGGTACCTTATTGGGGTCCTGATTACAAGGATTTTATTTGAGGTCTATATCAGGGGTCCCTTTATTTGTGTAAACCCACACTTCACTCAGCTCGACAGGAGCTCCTCCTTGCCATCAGACTTCCGGAGCAAAACTCAAGATATACTTGTACAATCTTGTGCATAAGATCCTGCTTCACGATGCCTAAACCCGAACCCTACCGCACCGGCATTAGCCTTAAACCCCATACCCGAAACCCTCACCGCTAAACCCGAAACCTACCACCCAACCTTACGGTAAATCTTTACCTCTAAGCCCCAATCCCTTAGGTAACCCTTGTTTGCCTCAAACCCCTTCAAGCAGCCTAGAAGCCCTCTCATGCACGGGCTTTTATAGGCTTAAACCCCAAGTCCGAAACGTCAACACCCCACAACCACGCCACCGGGAGGCAAGGAGAAAACAGGCTGTCGTGCCCTGATCATATGTGTTCTGTTTTTATATGTATATAATCTGTCTATCTATCTATCTATCTAGCTATATATATGTATGTATAGATATATGTGTGTAAATATATATATATATATATGTATGTGTGTGTGCGTAACGAATCCAGACCATCATGTTGCGGAGTTCTCTGCCCCCTTCTGCTACATGTGTATGTCGGCTCCTCTGCTTGATGCATATGGACTGCTGAGTTGCGTTTACGACTTATACGATGTTTGCGGGCCAGTCTACATTCTGCAGCGCCAAGCTACAGCATTGCCCTCCGTTCCAAGAGCGTCGAACACCACGATGGGCGGTCCACTGAAGATGCCCCCCATGCGCCACTGCAACAAGCCCACAGAATCAGCATGCTGAAGTGGCTGCGGACAGGCAGCAAGCCAAACATTAGTCGATGATAAACGATACTGATGAAGATAGACAGTTACAGATAATAAGGGATAACAATATCTTCTAAGAAACGATAACCGATGATAGCAGACATTAACTGATGATGATACACAAGGAGTAAGACTTTTTTTCGAGATGGCAAAGAGCTGACCAGGGATGATAAGCGACGCTAGGCTGAGAAGAGATGAGAAAAGATGATAAAAGATAAGAAGAAACGACGAGGGATGGCCAGAAATGAGAACCAGACTATAACAGATGACCAGGGATGATAAGCGACGCTCGGAGATGATCATAGATGATCAACGATGATCCGGGATGATAAGGGACGATAAGAGATGATAAGCGAGGATAACAGATGCTAAGATATGATAAGGGATGACAAGAGATGATAAGAGATCATAAGCGATGACCTGACCAGAGATGATGAGAGACGATCAGGGGTGTCGAAAGATAATTCGGAAAGATTAGGGATGATAAGGCCGATAAGAGATGACAGGGTCTGATGCGGGTTGACAACGGATGACAAGGGATGATAAGGCACGAGAAGGGTTGACTGCCTCCCTTTCGCTCGCTAGAGCCAAAACACTGGAATTTTTCCACCCAAACACAAACACAAACACAAACACAGACACACAGACACACAGACACACAGACACACAGACACACAGACACACAGACACACAGACACACAGACACACAGACACACAGACACACAGACACACAGACACGCACACACACACACACACACACACCCGCGCGCGCGCGCGCGCCCACACACACACACATACACACACACACACACACACACACACACACACACACACACACACACACACACACCACACACACACACACACACCACACACACACCCGCGCGCGCGCGCGCGCCCACACACACACACACACACACACACACACACCCACACGTACACGCACGCGCACGCGCACACGTACATGGACACGCACACCCACACACGCACACGCACGCACACGCACACGCGCACGCGCACGCACACGCGCAGGCACACGCACACATACATATTTGAATTAAGTTTCATGTTAACCTCTTCTCATGTTTTTCTGCCTACATATACATGGGTATGTTCATGCATCGGTTATCCGAGTTCTCTGTGGCTTCTCGGGCTCCCCGGGTCTTCAGGACTTTTCTAGTTTCCAGCCCCCTCAGGGTTTAGGGTTTAGGGTTTAGGGTTTAGGGTTTAGGGTTTAGGGTTTAGGGTTTAGGGTTTAGGGCAATTTCGCAGACAATGCGATATCCCAGCAATCTTGGCGCCGAACTTTGCTCTGCGGGTACATCTGCTCCACCAAGCAAGAGGCGCATGCGCTGTTGGTGTCGAGCCTGTCACTCAACAGAAACATCGCAGGGCAGGTTTAGGGTTTAGGGTTTAGGGTTTAGGGTTTGGGGTTTGGGGTTTGGGGTTTCTCCCGCTCCCGACCGTGTGTGCCGGTCAGTGCGCCGCTGGCATGGTCGGGACAACCCGACGACAGTCGCAAGGATGGTCATGCGCGAGCAAGGAGGAGCTGGCGCTGCGCTGGTGTTAATCCGCACAAGTGCGCAACACAACACCGCTTCCCTAAACCCTAAACCCTAAACCCTAAACCCTAAACCCTAAACCCTTTTTGCCTTAACCCTAAACCCTAAACCCTAAACCCTAAACCCTACCCTAGCCTCTTCGCCCCCTTACCATTGACTCCATGAGGACCTTCACCCCCAGAGGGCTGGGTCCTCGGCTCTCCAACCAAGGTCAGGCCCCCAAACCCTAAACCCTAAACCCTAAACCCTAAACCCTTAGAATTGTGGGCAGAGCTCGCGGCTGGCACCGCCCTGGGTGCTTCTCTCACGCGGATAGCGGGTCAACGGCAATGCGAGCGATAAGACTACGGGCCTGTCACTCACATGTAACATCGCTCCCTGCTGTGAAAAGCTGACAAGTTCAGTCATAAAGAGCCAACTTTCTGCAATTTCGGAAACTTCGCCCTTCATTCAAACTGGAAGTTACAAGGGGAGCCTCACGACAACAACGACGGGTAGCATTACTCAACGAAGGGACTGGTGCATGGTCCCTGCCAGCCTGGCGTTTCTCCTCCTTCTCGCGCCGGGCTGCCGCAGGAACGTAAAGACGAAGACGCTGAGGCAGAGACCAGGGTTGCCCATGAAGCGTGCTACGTGTTGTTCCTAGGAAGCATGCATGTGTACATGACTCATCGCAACTTTTCAGAACAAGAAGGCAAGCCTTGCTAAGTTTATGGGTTGCTGAGATAGAATAACTCTTCAAAATAGTAACGAATCTTAACTTTTCTTAATATTCTTACTATAATTTTTTCGAAATAGTAATTATTATTAGTATTACGAATACTATCACTATGATCCGGATCATATTGATAGGCACAATATTCAGTTGAACAGCCATGCACCGAACCCTGCCACCGGTTTAGACCTGGTCAAATTATGTCATATTGTAGGGTTAAGGTTTAGGGTTTAGGGTTTAGGGTTTAGGGTCTAGGGTTTAGGGTTTAGGGCAAGCCTCCAATGGGCCTGCAATTTGTAGCTGACTCCCCGTGTTACTTGGCCGCGTTACCAGAACACTTCCGCCCGCCTGTGTTGGATACCCAGTGAAGAGAGCCAGAGCCTGCAGTTCAGTAGAGACAGATCTGCAAGCCATTCAGGGCGCAGGGTTTAGGGTTTAGGGTTTTTAGGGTAGATTGGAGGTGTTTGAGAAAGGTCAGGGTTTTAGGGTTGCTAAAGCTGAGCTAAGAGTCCAGTTTGTCAGGTCTCAGGCAACGAGACAACCCCCAACCCTCCCGTCGACGTTGTGAATCTGTACTCAATTTGCCCGTTGGCCTCCCCAGTAACTTTCAGAAAATCTACACGAACACCAACTGTTTTTACACTTGTCTTGAAAATCGCGGGTACTTTTTGGAGAGGCCCACACTAGGGAGCAAAGCGATTGGCCGAAAGCCAACCGTCGTCGATGGCTGCGTCAGAAGGAGAGGACAAACAAACCGAAAGTGGTCGGGGCCTGGGGCCACAAATGTTGCCAAAGTAGCTACACCCTGGCCTCTGCAAAGGTGCCACCTTTCAGTGCACCATAGCAACCTCGACTGCAGACGCACCTGCTACGAGTAGTGCTTGTGCTGCATCCTTGCTGCCTCCTTGAAGAGCTAATTGAACATGCCAGTTGCCGCGAGCTCGTGTCAGTCAGGAAACAGTATCAGTATCTACCAAAGATGAATGAGATGCGGGCCGAAGAGTTTGGCCGCCGCCTGGAAGCCGACTCACAAATCATAGACAACTGGGGGGAAGGGGCAGCCGCAAGACATCGCAAGACTCCGTAATAATAAACATAACAATAATAATAGTAATAATAATTGCCATGACCGTAGTCATAAGAAGACCTAATGGATTTAATGGACAAGTTCGGCAGGCCTTTTCGACCAAGGGCGGCCACAGCTGACGCCTGGCCCCCTGCGCGTAGCCCACGTGGCTGCAAGTGCCGTTTAGGGTTCTAGGGTTTTGGGGTTTAGGGTTCAGGGTTGCCAGCATGTCGGCGCCGACCTGCGCAACTGACTTTTTCCTACTTTCTGCAAAGCCCCGTGCTGCTCTTGCCTGTACAGGATTGCTACAGCCATGTTGGGACACCTTCCAGCAAAGTCACTGGCTCCAGTCCGCCCACGACAGTAAGGCCCAGAAGTACTGAAGGTATTCCTAAACCCTAAACCCCTAAACCCCTAAACCCCTAAACCCCTAAACCCTAAACCCCTAAACCCCTAAACCCCTAAACCCCTAAACCCCTACTAAACCCCTAAACCCTAAACCCCTTTTTGCATCCAGGCTTGGGTGAGCCTAAACCCCTAAACCCCTAAACCCCTGACCCCTGAACCCTAAACCCTAAACCCTAACTTCAGAAATCAGCTGGAAGGATGCTGGGCCAACCCTAAACTCTAAAGTTGGGATGTCCCCCCTTATACTCACAGTCCTTAACAGGGTTCTAGAGAAAAACACCATAATCACGATTCAGGACTCTGAGCTGAAGGGGGACACGTCCCAACCCTAAAGCCTGAACCCTCGACCCCCCTGGCAGGCCATGCCAGAGCATCCAGGGGTACTTGGAGTTCATGGTACTTAGTAGGGTTGAGGATTTTAGGGTCAGAACCCAAATATAGCCATATTAGGGCACTTGAGGGGGCTTGTAAGTGGACTATAAGTACAGTTACTCTTGGGCTAGAAGTGCCATGAACCGCCAAGTAGAAGTCAAAAATCTTGAGCCCGCGCGCAACAGGCCCTGTTCCATGCAGTCCGTGTCTCGAGGTCTTATGGCCAGTAGCTCCCGGGATAGCTGACGCGTGACTGGAGCACCTGAACAGAAGAGAACTGTGAGCATCTGCGGGTCTTATGCGGGCAGCTCAGTCCACTGACTCTGACATGTTTCACTGAGTACCCTAAACCCTTAACCCGAAATCCCAAACCCTAAACCCTACATTTCGGCTATATCCTGGCCTCGGGCGACAGCCTGGCAATCAGATCGGACAGCCTTAAGCATGGTCTCTGAGTTGAGCTGGCAGCGCGCCGGTCATGATCCACATGCAAGAGCCCGGAAGAGCGTTGTCCAAAGTGAGCCATGTAGAGCACACGGGGGCGATCGACCACTTGCAGGGTAAGAGAGAGAGAGAGAGAGAGAGAGATATATATATATATATATAAACTGCGTGTCAGAAGCGGCTTCATGTCCGGCAGGGCCAAGTCTCGCGCGATACCTGGTCCGCATCTGACAGCTGCTTTTCTTTCGGTGTTCTACGGGGATCGGCCGGATGCAAACGTTGGACTGCGCATGACGAAAGACGCTCAAGAGCCTCAGCGAACCCTACTCAGAGGCATTTTTTCTCAAAGAAGCGCGTGAGAGGTGAGATCTGCCAGGAACAGTTTCTGCCCTGCAGACGTTTGTCAGGAAGTTCCCGGGCCCAAATCCAGCTTGCATGGGTTGATGCTTGGGTGTAAGAATAGTCATAATAATAGTGATGATAATAATAATAGTGATAAGAAAAAATAAGAATACCAATAGCATTATCAGTATTGGTATTTCGCTTGGTGCAATCCGGCGAAGGTATGGCGACCAAGTCTCTTCTCTAGTGTCTTGCGGGAACGGTGCGTAGCTTCAAGCCTCCAGGAGGGCTTTAGGCTCTTACAAGCATTGCAAGGTACTTGGGTGGCTAGCTGCCACACATTCAACGACGAGGCGCTGCAACAGCCTGCTCAGCCAGTTGCTGCAAGCGACTGTGCAAGGCTTACTTCTCCAATAACCAAGGGGGGGAAAGAAAGAGGCTAAACCTTAAAATTCCTACTGAACATAAGGAAACCCCAAGAGTCTAAAGTTCTCAACTCAAAAGGCGAAGTAAGAAGGGGTCAAGGAGAGTCCAAAATTCGGGAGCTTTCAGCTGCCAAAACTGGAACTCTCCGGAGTTGCTGGGCCGAGGTCCTTGAGTGAGCAGGCTACGAAGTGGCGCAAGCTCAACAAAGAAAAAAAAACTTGGCTGACTTCTGAACCCCTCCTAAAAGTTTAACTTTTAGGCTCCTTGTTGTAGTTTCTACAACAACCCAAGAAGTTAGAGTCCTAAGAGCCAGCCAGAAGAAAGCCAAGAAAAGAGCGGGCTGCGCTCCGTGCCCTTAAGGCAGCGGAATGCGGAAGATGGGACTGCTTGGTCCTACGGCCTAGGACCCGTCACACCAGCAACTTGCCCCACGAGGTGCTGACGCCAGGTGATTAGGAGCACAAGAGTGGTTCCACAGTAGAAGCCCCTAAATTCCTAAGATTCGCGAATGCGCGGACATAAGCAATGCAGCTGCCTGGCAGTCAGCCCTCGAGGCGGTCAAACACCAACCATCCGAACTAACACTTGAAGTTGGCACTCTAAGGTCACTATGGCAAAAACTCAGGGGTGCCCTCTCATATCCACTCTCAAATCCATTCGGTCTTCACCGGGACATTCGACTCTGCGGCAACAACTTTGGAATCAACGCGGCGCGAGCTCGGGGTGTCATCGGATTGTGCTCTCTGGCGAGATGAGCGCTTTTGCAAAGGCGGTGCCTTCCCAGTTGCAACCAAAGATAGAGGTAAGAAGGCTGCTTGTATTGTCATTCTATTTTTTTTTGGTTCGGTCATTCTGTTGTTGTAGTACTGTTTTCACTATACTTAATATACTTTGTTGTTACTATATCACCACACTCTGTGCTTGAAGCACGCGCACGTGGCCTCATCTGACAGCGCTTTCCGGGAGCTCTTGTGCTTGGGCTGGGCCTGAGGCGGAATTGCTCATGCTGCACAGAGGGTTTAGGGTTTAGGGTTTAGGGTTTAGGGTTTAGGCTTTAGGGTTTAGTGGGACGTGCGACAAACTGCGGTACATGATCCGGAAGGCCTCGTCCGACAGCGAGCGCGGGCGACTCGTCTGCTTAGGCGGAGTAGGCTCCTGCGGTAAAGATATAGATTTACATGTACTAGATGTTAGGTACTAGATAATGGGTATAGAAACAAGCATATATATATATATCGATAAATATATATATATATATATATATATATACATAAGTACAGGTATAGATATGAAATCAGAACTATAGAAAAATTAATGGTAAGCAACTTTGGAAACAGTGTCCAGATGGGCTATGGCAAGAAAAACCCTGACCTCCCCACACCAAATCAAATGCAGATGTCCTTGGTAGATGGTATAGACACGGTGGACATCAATTGCGAGCGAGAGGTCAGAACGAGGCTTTGTTCACCAATCTGACAGCCAAGCGCTGTTTCATGCACGTGGCGCTCCATGGGACTCCACTGAGTACACTGACACGGCAACTGGCCTCCGAGCCGATGGCTGTCACAATCTGCTGCGTCATACGCAAGTCATAGACGGAGAGGTTCCTTGGCCACCGCAGATGCACAATGAGACATCTGTGCAGGTCTTCAGGCATTGCACCCCCCACAAGCAAGAGGGCTCGTTCTAGACAAGGCTTCGCATAGTGGGGAGTACGGGAGTACAACCACACAGAACGGGCACGAAATCTATGCTGCTTGTGAGAAGAGAGCTAGAAGATGGGCTACAATCACTGCCCAGCTTCGCCAGCACTTGGCTGAGACCAGCCGTTCCTAGCTCCTCGATCTTGGTACAGAGGATGAAGAGCTTCTCGCTCAGCCTGTTTGGATCCGGCACTCGTCCTTCGCGTCGCAGCATGCACATGGGCGACGTGTCAGTAGCCGTGGTTTATGCCGACGTAGACCCCGGGCAGCGCACGTAAGACCAAGAAGCGCATCCCAAGACCATTCTACGAGCACCCGCGACAAAGCGACGATGGCTCACACGTGTGCGACAAAAAGGCTCCCAAAAAAGACGGCAACTCCGCACATTGCAGCAAAGCGATGACAGTTCTAGGCATCAGGAGGTGCGCACGTGTGCGACCTGGGCAGAAGCACTGGGGGGGGGGAGGGGGGGGGGGGCATCTAAAAAGCCACCAGATGACTTTCTGCACTTCTGCCGAGAATGCGCGCGAAAACCGAAGCGAGAGCGCGCCATTTGCGAGAAGATTCTAAGCCCCATGGACTGGACTCACGAAATCGCACGAAGCAAGCCCACCCAACGGCCAGAGCACGATTGTGGTCCAAAAACGCGAGCAGGCCTCGAGTGAGAGCCAATGTTCTCGCATGCGCATACGCGTGCACGCGCAGAGGTTCAGAAATCTGGATTCTCTTGCTCACAGTGATGAAAGCAAAAAAAGCTTGCTCTTTCATCCACGTCTCCCAATGCCAAAAGGCAAGATTCTTGGGAGCCTCCCATGGCATTTAAGCCTTGCAGTAGCAGTCAGGTGAATGCAAGAAAGGGGCTTGGTGTTTAGGGCTTAGGGATTTAGAGTTTCTAGGGTTTAGGGTTTGGTGTTGAGGGTTTAGGGCTTAGAGTACGAATGTTCTAAAACGCACTCGTTCACCCACGCAGATTTGTCCAGCATTCCACACTGGACTGGGCCCAAAACGCCTTGTGACTGCTGCTTGCGTCCTTGCAAGACAAGCTTGCTCTAGTGCTTCTTGTCATTATGGTTATTATTGATATTATTATCATTCTTCTTATTATTAATATTCTGATTATTATTGTCATTGTTACTTTAGATATTCAGTAGTATTCTTATTGCTACCAACTGCTACTACCAGGCCAGCAGTGCACAGGTACCGAGGCGCACCCTTGCTATGGCGAAGTGGGGGTTTCCCCTAATCTAGTCCCTCAAATAGGGTTTAGGGTTCAGGGTTTAGGGTTTAGGGCTTAGGGTTTAGGGTTTAGGGTTTAGGGTTTAGGGTTTAGGGATCCCCCTTGTAATAAGGACCCCAATATCAGACTTTCTTTCAGCTTCAGCTTCCGGACCCCAATAAGGCACCCCCCAATATCGCAAACCCCCCACGTCTGCCGCATCGACTGTTGCTTCGCGTGGGCCGCTAGGGCCAGAGGGGCGTTTCGCTGTCCTTCGCTGAGCCGATCCGCACGTTGTGGCAGACAGCGCAACTGACATGGTGGGTTGATCCCAGCAACGTTCGCCGTAATTGCTCGCCTTTTCCTGCAGGCAGTGTTGCTGATGATTGATGACGTTCGATGACAGCCAGTCGATGCTTCCGTGACACCATGGCATCTTGCGTGTCTGGCGTGTTGTTGCTCTCGGTGTGCGTGGCCTGTCGTCGTCTGCTACATATCCTGGCGGCCTGTCGTTTTGGGCGGCTTGCCACTGGCTTGCCTGGCCTCGAGACGCTTCGAACCTCGAAACTCGAAACTCATAAAATGCCTTGGCCCTTAAATCCGCATTGTTTGGCGGCGCAACCTTCTCCGACCACTGAGCTGCTTTGACGGACAGTCTCGCTACCGCACAGGTACAACTCACACATGCTCATCTGGATCTCAAGATATCCCTTTCTACTTCGTCGGGGGAACCGGGGCACAAATGACAATTCATAGTGCAATGGTTGCGTTGTGTGGGACCTGATGACATGGCATGACAGACGTTGCTTAAAACGTGCATGCAATACACACCTTTCGAAACAAGAGACGGTGTGCTGAAGATGTGCCTGAGGACAATATGTATTCTCAACTCTTACTGCGATTTTTGCTGCCATTGCGATGATTATGATTGCTATGAGTTTCATTATTATTCTTCTTCTTGGGTTCGTAGGTGCTCTTCACCCTTCTTGCTGAAGGCACCTGTTAGTTCGTTTACGACTTCTGTCTGAATTCGTTTCCTGTGGCGTGCAGTTCCGGCTTCAAAGGTCCGAGTGACATGCGACGGCTGCAAATTGACAAGTGACTGCTGCAAGGCTAAAAGGAGATCGGCCGTGCTTTGCAACACCGGGTCTGGCAGCGAGAAGGGCCCGACTTTGCATCTAAACCCTAAACCCTAAACCCTAAACCCAGGTTGTGCCAAGTGTTGGACTCCGCGTCCAGAATCCCCTCCCAAAGCATCTCAGGGCACTGCGCTAGCTTGCGCCCGAAGGCTGACAAACAAAAGAAACGGCAGCAGCTGCAAACGAAAAGCCTGCTAAGGTCCAAGGCATTGTGGTTGCCAGCGTGCCCATCAACAACTTAAGATCACATCTCGAGCCTGTTTCTATGCCTTTTTATATGAGCATACTACTACATTACTACAGAAGTATTGTCTACACGATGATTGTATATTAGCACAATTCTATGGCTTTTGATATATTGCGCACATGCATGTGGCCAAGAAGCGAATCAAGGCGGAGGCGGTGATACCCAACATGATCAGGACAATGCTGTTGAGCATCACCACAATTCCAATGACCGCGCTGGTTAGCTGTTCCATCGTATGCGGAGCAATTTCAGGTGCGAACGCACCTAGAATTGCCATCATAAGGATGAGAGACGCACTTATGATGGCATCGAAGGCATTCAAGGCTGGAAGCTTCCACGGCCATGAGATCAACTGCACAATCATGTACAGGAGAATCGTTGACACGATGAGGAGCATCTGTATGTATGGACTGTCTCCGGCCAGGACAATAGACAAGGACAGCAACAAGCCGCGCGGCAACCTTGGTTTTCTGGGACAAACTTGCATTCTGCATCTCTCTCTTTGTCGTCAGGCAGCTCAAAGCTAGCAACTAGGCAAGCGACATGAAGGTGCCAAACCACCAGCAGTCAGCTCGGAAGCGGAAAAGCAAAAATCGGGTTGATGAAAGGAACCTTCGAAGCAAAACTCGAATGGAAAGTTCCGGAAGCTGTACTGCATATCTACGAAAGTTCATAATGGTCAAATGTGGGCTGCACAGTCTTGCGCAAATGGGTGAGCAAGCTATGGCAAGCTGATAAGGCACTTGAAGCCAGTCCTGATGGGCATGGGCACCCTCAATGCAGTGAAGGGACCAAGCATTGCCGGCGGCGGCTTTTGATGGTGCCATGAGAGTTGCCCATATTGTCATCGCATAGAAAGAGGTCATTCCCGCAAGCACCAGGAGGCCGGTGACAAACCTGAGGCTGTTTCTGATGGTTTGTGCCGGTTGCTGAAGCAGAACCTTCGGATATTTTGGGACCTTCGCTGCCGCCGAGTCGCATGGGCGTGTGTTCGGTGCTTGCAAAGCAAAATATGCCATTATGCTCGAGCATTCCCATTTTCCCATTTGGGTGGGAGTAGCACATCATGGGTGAGAGCGCCACCTTGCTGTAGATGGTAAAGCTGACCTGCATGAACTGGCCCATCGTGCTGATCAGCTTAGAGCTTTCAAACGCAAACCTGGTCGGCAGGACTTTGCTGAACAAGCTACTGGCCACAAGCCAGATGAGCGCAGCCGGCAAAGCGACGGCTATGGCTATGTAGCCAGTGACTGGGGAGTGCGATACACAGTCGAAGCCCACCGCCTGCAAGTCTAAGGTGAAAATGCTGAGCAAGTCAAACAACCACTGTAGTTGCCGCGGCCAGGAGAAGGAGATGTAGCCAATGATCCCAACATTCTGGAGCATGCTGATTGTCATGGCAAGAACACAGGACGTTGCGAGAAGCGTAGTCGCCTTCGCAGTCTGCTTCGTGTTCAGAAAATAGTAGCATGCCGGAATGCCGATCATGGCCAGGACCCCCGCCACAAACCACCCAGCAACGCTGAGCGAGGTGCAGGCCCTGCATTCATCTGCGCCCCAGGCCTCCCCAGTCGGACAGTGCGTGCAAGGCACTCCAATCAGGCCGCCTTTGCACGTGCCCGGTTGGCCACCAGGACAGAAGTCCGCAGGCAAACACTTGTACACATCAAAGCGCGAATCATTGTGCGAGTAGTAGCCCGCCTGAAGACTAGCCTCTTTGCTGCCGTCACAATTCAAACCCTCCTGGCATGTGATGCACCGACCTTCTTCATAGCGTTGAGTGTGGTTGCACTGGATGCATGCTCCCTCCCATAGCTCACCCTTGCATTGACAGGCCTCCACATCAATTGCACCAGCAAAGTCGGTGGTTCGCCCGGCAGGGCAGTCCGAACAGTACTCAAGACCCTTCTGCGGGCCATAAGTGCTTCGAGGGCATCGCAAGCAAGATGTTGATGCGGTTTCATTTGCATAGAACCCCTGACCGCACAGTTCGCACCCGTCTGCGCCCAGCACATTGCTGAAGCTGCCGGTGGCACAGGCATGGCAACTTGCCAAGCCACTCTCATTGGCAAAAGTGCCAACTCCACATGGCTCGCACTTCTCGGCACCCGGCTCCGCATACTTGCCTTCCTCGCATGCAATGCACCCAAGCTGCACTGAAAACACCGAACCTGCTGGGCACTGAAGGATGCGGTCCGATGGCACGAAGGCATTCAGCATGTCACAGGTCCCTGTGCTGCAAGGAACGACCTTGCTGCTGTCTAAAGGGCTCCAGCGGACGTCTGCAAGCCACTGGATGCCATCGCCGGAGCGATATGCCAAGTCGGTGAACTCGTTCCCCGTGCCTCCGGTGATTTGGCGCAACAAGTTGACTCCGTCGCGGTCCCCATAGGACGGCGGGTTCGTCACTGGATCTATAGCATTGAACTGCCGCACTCGACCTGTCACACCCATGTAGTCCTGCATCAGGGACAGGTCGTACAAGGCTTGTCGAGAGGACTCCGTGGCAAGGTCTGCAACAGTGTGATTTTGCTCCACCAGGTACGTGTGCAGAATGGCAGCCAGGTGCCAGAGTCCATCATAGAAGTAGCCGGTCCAGACCGTGTCACACATGCCCTGGCCGTTTGCAAACTGCTGGCACTGCTGGAGGTAGTCCTACGCTCAAGGTTGCTCAGGGTTGCTCAGTATCGGCAGTTCCAACCGGCTTGCCATTAAGACTTAAGAAACGTGGGGGGGGGGTTAGCTTTCTGGCTCACGGCTGGTTCGGGAACCTCTTCTTTTTCTGCTGTAATTATCAGGGCAGCGCTGTCAACACAAAGCAGGTCCTCGGAGATGTCACGGAGCCGGCGCCCGGACAAGCCGTGCACGGCAAGTGAGGACTGAATCGGAGAACGGCCACTGATTATCAGGCCGTACGAAACACGCGAGAGCTCTTCAGCAGTGCAGGGGCACTCCTCAGCAAAGCAGCCACATACGCTTACATAGGTGCACATGCGCTTGCCTGGTTTGCATTCAGCCAGCCCTATCGGGCTCTAGCATCACACCAAGGCTCGAGTGTACCGGCAAACACTTCGGTGACATGGTTGACCCAGTTGCCGAATGCTGCTACGAACCACACGTAGTCGGGAGACAGCATGTTGCGTTTGTAGAACTGGCAGAGCAGCCACATGCCGTAATGCTCTGGCAGCACTATCAAGTTGACTCGCGAATCGCGGGTTTTGATCTCGTCCGCCGTGCTCGATGCAGCAGCTAGTGTCTGAACGTTTCTGTTGACGACCAGCGTCCAGTCGTAGCTGTTTGCATCCCAGTCCCGCTGCAACAACTCAAGAAAGAAGTCCTTCGCTCCGGTTGTGTACACAGGCCCATCCACGACGCCCACGCGCTTGAAGCCCAACAGCAGCATCACCTCATAGATTGCCGTGACCTTGAAGCGGTCAGATGGGCTCATTCTTGTGAAGTAAGGGTAGCGATCCCGGTCGCTGAGGCCCGGAGAGTCGCAACCTGGGGATACCGTGAGCACATTGAACAGGCGAACGGCATCGTTCACTGCGTTGCACGACTGGCTGCATGAGTCGCCCAAGATGGCATGCTTCTGCGGTGCAGAAATCATGGCTTCAATCGCGGCCCTGGTGCCATCTTGCTCCGAGCACTTGGAATCTGACAAGTAAACATTCAATCGGTAACCTGGAAGAAAGCCACTGTCCTCGATTTCTTGCGCTGCTGCCATGAGGAATGGTTCAGCCATCGTCATCATGTTCCCGATGGTCCCGCTGTACGGGCCGATGCTGACAATGTTCACATCAATGGCAGCATTGCGGCTGGCATTGGCAGCAACAGGTAACATGCAAGCTCCACTGTTGTAATATCCTGGGCTGGTGTCAGCATGCTGTGCAACCCCCCAGCATTGTGCCATGCGCCATGCACTACTTAGCTGACTTAGTTGAGTAGCTGCAAGGCCACAGCGTTCCACCATTGGCTTGGCACATTTCTGGGCACTGTGCCGCTTTGGATATGGCCAGGGCCATCATGAGGATGATCACTCTCATCCTCAGCACGCTGAAATCATGCAAGGCCCAGTAAGCAGCCACTTGCGGCTTGAAAAGTCTTAAAGCATAGTTCTAACAAGTCAAGAGTCCCACGCACTTTCCTCATAGGGTTGAGCGAAGCCCGGGTGTGGGCTCCACCCATCACCCTGACCTGGCCCTTGTCTACAATGAGACATACGGCTGCAGAGCACGTCATTGACCAGATGTGACATGCATCACGCACAACACACAGCCACGTCGACTGGGTCATTGTGCAATGAATCATGCAGCTGCATACATGAACTCTTGACACTCTATATAACTATATAACCATCACCATATTGCCATGTCCCCACCTGTGTCAGATGCTTTGGCCGTCTCTCGAGGCTGGCAATCTGCTGGCGGCCCAGGCTCTTGCCTTTGGTGAATCACCTCGCGAGCGCCGGAACAATGGGCACGATGCAGATCCGACGTAAAGGCTCCTAGTTCTGAGCATCCTCCATGCCACCGCACTTTCTACCACTTAGTAGCACTGCTCGCGGCATCTGGGACGGAAAAGGTTTACGATGCGTGTTGTGTCAGTCCTCTTGGAGTGCATGTATGCGTTCTTCATGTGTTCTTCCCACCTTAGCTCGACATCCTTCACAGATGTCGAAATCACAGGCTCCGCAGCCCCAGAGATGTTCACCCGATCTGACCTGCGCACCGAAACAGTTTCCATGAGCAGGCTGCGCTGCCAGGCGCATTCAAACTTGCTGTCTTTGCGCCGCTGTTGTTTTGCCCCGTTGCATGCCTGGCGACCGCAGCTGTCGCAAACATAGTGCTGGTGTGGCGTGGCATACCGTCGCAGAGGATGATCCTGCACCCGCTTTAGGTTTCATGTTCTGTGGTGCATCTAAACCCCATGCCAGCACAGCGTGAGCAAAGGTGAGATAAGAGGATGCTCTGATGTTCTGCACCCTAAACCCTAAACCCTAAACCCTAAACCCTAAACCCTAAACTCTCCAGATCCTTTGGGCACCGGAGCTTCTGTGAGGACAACTGGCCAGCATGGCCAGCATGGCCAGGTGCACGATGCTCCCGAAGGTGCCTATCCGGCCACTTGGGGTTTGGGGTTTCTTGGGTCTTGGGTTTAGGGTTTAGGGTTTAGGGTTCAGGGTTTAGGGTTTAGGGTTGCCGGAATCTACTGCCCAGAAAGCGACATGTGGATTTGCGAATAAGCGACCCCCAATATAGATCCCCAAACAGTAGGATCCGCTTGTAAGGACCCCCAACAAGGTATCCTGAACTTTCGGAAGCCACCCCCACCTTCTCTAGAACCCTAGAATCCCGAAACGTACTATAAAACCTTGTGAAGCTGAGAGCCCGGCCTCCATATCAAGCCCCAAAACAGAGCTGCATCACCCCGGCCACCCGACTTGTTCCACGACCTGCACGGCGCATCACGGCGCGGGGGTGCTTGGTATGCTGGGCACGGCACACCTTCACATGGTCCCCGCCATCCCCACCCGCGGCGGGTTCTAAGCTACGCAGAAGTGCTTAAGTAACTCTACACGTAACAGACATACCGAAGAGAACCTCCCGGGGGAAGAATTTATAACAAAAACACTGAGCCTACTCCATCAGGATGGACCAACTGGAGCTCAGAGAGTTCGTTCGGGGAATCGCAGTGGTGGGCCTCTCTCCTTACATGTGATGGGCCTGGCTCCCAGGACGATACGCACAACCCGCCCACGTCTTTCATCCAAGCAGCCTTGATTTGAACCCTAAGCCCTAAACCCTAAACCCTAACATTTGCGCTGCATCGCGATTACAACATCACCCAACCACTTGGGCGAGAATGCCAAGCAGATCTTCCTCCGCCAACGCCTCAACTCAAGCCTCTTTGACTCCAAGCCATTTGCTTTACGGACTTTCAGAGTCCCCCCAGATCCAACTCTTAGGAATGGCCAGTGATGTAGGATTTAGAGGAAGCCTTCCATGATGAAAGCACCCCCCCCAGCACCACAGGAAGAGGAAAGCGAAGGCACACAAAAGGCGCATGCAAAGGCGATGAGTGACACCCCAAGAACAAACTTTACATTGAAAGGGCCAGATGACTGGAGAAAATCACAAAATGCACCGGCCATTTCTACCGTATCTACCACAAATTCCGATCAATAAACCAGCTTTAGAATGAAGACTTTCGGAATCTTTGCGTGGGGATGTTTGTGGGGTTGAACTGGCTTTGTCGGTTCGCATAGGGTGTGGATGTCCGCTACTTTTGCAGGGCTTGAAAGCCGCTGGGGGGGGAGAGGGGGGGGGGGGGAGGGGGGGGGGGAGGGGGGGGGAGGGGGGAGGGGGGGGAGGGGGGGGGAGGGGGGGGGAGGGGAGGGGGAGGGGTTTGGGAGGGGTTTGCGACAAGCCTGCTTTCAAACCGCCAGCCCAAGTGGGCCCCGCAGTTCCGGCAGATGGCCATGCGCCAAATCCAGCCTTGTCAAATCGAGACGAAACGTCCGCATCCATTCCAGTACACAGCACACACGCGCTAAGGAATCAGGCCTTTGAACCACGTTGTGCCGTCATCGTATTCCCGACCCTGCGTACACACACATATCACATGGCTTCCACGGCAGCATGTGGCATGAAGACCGGCCATTTGCCGGGCATGGCAGGAGCGCCCCTCCCGGAGGGCCTCGGCGACGGCGCCGCCAGCACGCGAAAATTGGCCTCAAGCGGCTGCTTCTTTCTTGCTTTTCACGTTCTTCCTTTTGTCCCGATGGTGTTTTTGCTCGAATTGAAACGATGCCCGTATCTCTGATGTAGCCTGAATCAAAAACAAAGTGAAACCGCACTGCCACAACACGCACACGCAGGAATCACACTTCCAAGTTCGCCATCTAGGGGTCTGCCGCCACGAACGAAGCTTCAACACCAAGGCAGACATTCCCAAAAGAGACATACTCAGCCATTTGTTTCGAGAGCCGGCTGTGAAAATCAAGACTGGGCCGGCCGCCGATGTCGAAAGTGCAGCCATACCTCGCAGGAACGCAGGACAATTCACCGAATGAAGGCTTGGATTTGCAAGTGAAGTGGCTTTGCTCTTAGGGTAGTTTCACGGTCCCTCAACTATGGGCCCTTAAAAGGGACCCCTTATAACCTATACAAATTAGGGCTCATACATCAGAACCCTTTAAGGGAGGTAAGGGACCATATTGAAGACCCCGTGAAACTCCCCCTAGATTTACGGTTCGAGCTTGCAACTAAGCAGCGGGTTCGTGTGCGTTGAGCTGTCCTGCTCTGCACATTGTCCAGCAGAGTAGTTAGAATGTCTGCATGTCTGAGAGCCTGTGCTCGACATTACCGTTTAAGAATTTGAGCCGAAGAAAAGTGATGTGACAGCTGACTGAAGGAGTATTCAAGGATGAGTGTACTTGCAACGCATGGCTTTCAACTCACATGGCTGCCACCAGCTCCTTGCAGTGCTTCTGCAAGGCCACCGCAAACTCGCAACCTGTGCTTGCAAGTTGGACTGCCACAAAAGAAGACTTGCTTGTGCTGGTAGCAGGCTCGACAAGCACGCACTATCCTCAAGAGTTGCAACCAAGTGTCTGGCACACCTGCTGCTTGTTTCGAGATCACAGCATCAAGGCATGATTGAGGGAGGTGCGTCCCTATGGAGCTGTCTGTGTTGGGAAAGTGTCCGTGGCAAAAGCCTTGTAAAAACCCCACATCATTTCGCGGTATTTGTCCACAATTTGTGCTGAAACTAAACACTTGCTGATGCAGATAAGAGCACACGTGCATGGTGCCTTCATTCTCCAGCATCCGCTTGAGACGGAGCTCCCGCTTGAGCATGAAAGCCTCACCAGCGCCCTAAACCCTAAACCCTAAATCCTAAACCCTAAACCCTAAACCCCAAAGCCCCAAAAGCTACCCGGCGGCCTCCGATGCCGCCTCCACCGCCGAAAGTAAAGGAACAAAAGCAGCGGGTGGTTCCGGCACCTCATGCCTAGTTCATTCTTGGGATAAAACTATAAAAAATATAACTTATGTATTCCTTATTGGGTTTAAGTACCCTTAAAAATTAAACGTCTAAATGTTTATTCCTTCTTGGGTTTAAGTACCCTGAAAGATGTAAAATGCTGCGCAACGATGACAGAGATGCCCACGGCAGGCTAGGATCACGAGCCTCGGGGCACCGGCTTCTCACCACTCCATCGACACTCATCACATGCCACAAAAGTACTAGTTGCTTAAGAACCCCAAAAAAACTCTCCCTTACTAAGGTTAATATAGGGATTATTACTTTGCATTTTTTTTTTTTGACTTTGGGGTTCTTCAGCAAATAGTGGAAATTTCCCACACAGAATCTCCGCGGCTGCAGCGAGGTGGCTCGGAGTATTTGTTGATGTTGGTCGGAGCATCCTGTGCTTTAACAACGAGCTGCTTCGGGCGATTTGGGCTGGCTGGTGCTGAACGTCTGAGTAGTACCTTGGCCCCCACTGCGCTGTTGCGGCACCATCCGAAAGCCTTGGTACAACACCAGCTCAGTCACATGCTTGAGCGGCAATTGCCATGAGCACGCAGTTTCAAGTCAATCCGTGCCGGCTTTCAGAACTTTATATGGGGGTTTACGAAAAGAAGGGACCCAAATATAGACCCCCAAATAGTAGGATCCCCTTCTAACTAGGACCCCAATAAGGTTCCCCTGTTATCCTAAACCCTCATATAGCTTGCCCAGCAGCAGCAATGCCGTCAAGCTTGTTCCCGTGCACTACGCGGCGGACGGGCACGCCAAGTTCTTGGCCAGCGTTACCAAGTTGACTGTGTGCACATGGGCGTGCGCGTGTGCATTGTCAAATGCCACAGCCCCGCATGCCAGACCCAGCGTTTCATCAGGGCGCATT
The DNA here is from genome assembly GCA_905221605.1 of Symbiodinium natans. NCBI lineage: Eukaryota > Dinophyceae > Suessiales > Symbiodiniaceae > Symbiodinium > Symbiodinium natans. Next base: position 152,173 of record CAJNDS010002786.1, on the reverse strand, counting down.
GCCCGGTGCATCTTTAGTCTTTACCTGACGTTACGCGCTCGGAGTGTCTTCGAGAAAGGCTCCGATTGAAATGTTCTGGCTTCTCAGCTCTTGGAGCACAGCAAGAGGTCAAGAGAACAAAGCCGGCTGCTTTTGCCAAGATTTTTGGTGGTCGGAGCCTAGGAGCACCGTTTGAGTATTCGAAAAGGGGCCGCCCGCGTAAGTTCACAAACATGCCAGGATATTTTGTGAAGCTCTGCAGCCTTCCGGAGCCCTTACTTTTCTGGCCCCTCATGCCTCACTCACATGCGCACTCGCCAAAACTGACACCAACACTTGCAGGAATGGTATGAGATGGCCGCAGCTCGAACTTCCTTACGAATCCATGGCTGATGTATGCTGCTGTACCACGGGCTCTCCTGAAGCCAAGCTTCTCCGCAGGTCTTCCATGAATTGGAGATCCTGCAACTCGGAACTGGCATTTCATGTGCTCGGGTTCGCGGCAACACAGACGTCAAACGTCAGTCCACCACGGGCAAGCGGCCTGCGGGCCCTCGGTGTCTGGGATTGGCTGGGACAACCAGGCAGACCTGCGTCAGACTCACCACAGTCACCACAGCGGTCACAACAGCGCGGTGGACTTTCCGAAGTTGCCTGCTGAAGACGTGGCTGAAGCCATACCTGCAAGTTGGCCACCAATGTTTCATGACGTGAAGCCACGGAGCCAGGATTTAGGGTTTAGAGTCTCCGACTCAAGACGACCCGGGCAAGGAGCACGGCCGGATCATGAACTTCTTTGACTGCTGAGAGTTTCTGAGCCTGGGTGCTCCAGGTCCTCTCCCTTCGGAGCTGAATCCAGCTGCGGATCCTTTGAAGTGAGGTCGACCCAACGAAAGGTCCTGCACCAACAAGCAGGGTGCCACCATCAAAAAGAAGCCAACAGATCCGCCCTAAACCCTAGACCCTGAACCCCCCCCTTCTTCCTTTCTCAACCAAGCAGCCGCTGCATGAGAGACAACGTGTGCCAGGTCTGGAGAGCCGCCGCGCCCTGTCCTTCGGTTGCTGAAGACCACTGAAGGGCCTATTCTCCTTCTCTTGAACAATAATCAATATGAGTACATTATTCGACATTGTTATATGTACGGTACATTCTTCTGTTGTGACATGTATAAATTGTTCTGTTATTATTCATGTATATTGCTAATTTTCTTGCATGTTCTTTGCAACCCAAAGAGGCAGCCCTACATGGCCACTGCCGCCATGCACTAGGCTACGGTCCTGCCGCGCATTGCGATTGCGAGGCAACTACTGCAAACTACACTTAAGGTAGGCGTACATCAGCAACATGGGGTCTATGATTTGGGATGTTCCCCCCTTTTCACAAGGGACTCGACTGCTGCCCTTTCTGCCCAGCCCGCCCCCACACCACAGTGCCTATGACTGCAGGGCGAGAGTCGCCACTTCGCGGCACCAAGCTTCAGGCACAACTTGATAGGACACTACTCTCTGGAATGCTTTGTATAGCTTGACAGTGACATCATAGAGGGTATGCTCAAAGATCTCAAAAGCAGTATGCGCGAAGAGAACTTGGAAAGACAGCCAGGTGTCCACATATCTGAGATGACAAATGACGAAGTGCAAAACGGAGTAAAGGTCCTCATGCTGTGCAAATGTCAGACTTTGCCAGCCGTCCGTGACATCCAGCCACACCACAGCCCAAGAATCCGAACGCAGCAGCACGAAGAGACTCAACCCCCAGTGGCACTCATGAGTTACAGCATGCTGCCATCTCAGCCAATCAGTAGTAGGCTTCGCATAGTGCGGGGGCAACCAGTAGAGCTCAACTATTCTTGACCCATGATTGGACCAAAGCTCCCTATTTGATGCGAGGTCTCGTAGTTCGGACCAACTTGGACCTTCAGACGAGGCACACAGTCCTGTAGCACGCACAACATGATGTATCCACTGGAAGAGCATGTTTCTGGGCCCAGGTCTTACCTGACGCCACCTACCAAGCACTCCTTGCTGCAACGCAATGGACGGCATGGAGTCCTCTCGCATTCTTAGCACATGACCCACATAGTTCCACTTTCGCGTATCCAAGCTTGAGTCACTGCAGCCCTACCATCAAGATGATGCAAGAGAGCCGCCGTGCGTCGACGCAAGAGATTGAGAGGCAGGGCCGAATTGGAGTCCAGCCAGGCCGGAATGTACAGTTTGAGGACAGCTATAGCAGCGTCGTTCTGAAGCTTCGATATACTGTCAATGACTGTCAACATGCTTCTGTTTGGGTGAAAGGAGAGGCGAAATCCATAACCACTTTGCATGGATATACTTGTGCAAAATGTTGAGGCACGCAATGCTTTGATTCCAATTGAGCTTGCGAGTGATCGAAGCAAGTTGTTCTAACCCTTGAAAGACAGCACGCCTGCAGAAACCCACCAGGGCATCGTTCAAGTCTTCTGCTTGAGGGCTCAGGGCGTCAAAGTGCGACACAGTCTTTCGTAGATATTTGGCCTCGCTAGCCCACTTGCACTGCCGTAGCGGAGAGTCCTCAGGGACGGAGTGACCTCCTTCTGCCAAGAGCGAAGGAGTCGAAAACACAACTGTCTTGTCTAAATTGAGATGAAGGCCCGCAGCTGACAGTTGATGACAGAGAAAAGAGAAAGCATCATGCGCCTGTTCCCAGCCACCATATATAACCAGACAGTCATCAACAAATAACCAACCTGGCACTCCATGTAAGTTGCTTGTGCTACGGTCCTGGAATATACCTGAAATAACTGCATCGAAGTAGTGCGAGAAAACCGTAGAGGAGTGACTCCCCCCTTGTTGGACTCCTATGTTTGCCTCCAGCTGCCAACTGCGTCCCTCAAACTCAAAGTTTAAAGTGGGATGCAGAAGCATGTGACAAAGTCTCAGCGCTTCAGGAGCGTGACTTGCCGGGGTCACATCTATGATGTGCTGAAGAAGATGCTGATATCGCACGCTGTCAAAAGCTTTTTTAATGTCCAGGCTGACGTAGATGCATGGGGCACCCTGCAGGGACTCACGCTCCAGGAACGAGTGGACACCCAGAAGCGCATGGAGCACTTGGCCACCAGGTAGCCCACCGTACTGGTGTTTCGGCGGGGGCCAAACATCCAAAAGTCTGGAGACAAGCAGTTTGCAGAACAACTTGTGCATGGTTTCTAGCATGCAAATAGGTCGGAGATCACTAGGACCACAAACTTGTTGGAGTTTGGGCACGAGAGCCACCATGCTTTGCTTGAAATTCTGCATGTCATCAGAACCATGATGTAAAAGTGCCGTCAGGAAGTGTTGCAGAATATCAATACCCTCGTCAGTTTGGATGAGGCTTCTGAGAAATTCATTGCTCATGCCAGTGGGCCCGGCAGTCTTGTTTAGTTTGAGGGCATGCACCGCAGACCGAATCTCATCCTGTGTGAAAGGCACGCAATTAGTGGGAGAGCACAATTCACGCAGAGTACGCAAACACCTCTTGACTGCTTCATCTTCTTCGTTCTCACTCGGTTGTGAGAACACCTGCGAAAAGTGATCTTTGACCTCCGTCGCAGCGGCTTGGGCACCACCCACTCGAGCAACAAACGATTTTGTGGAAGGTCTGGGATTTTGCTTCTTGCGGACATAGTCAATGGCACCGAAATCTCCCGACGCAGCTTGAGACTCAAGCTTGCTCCACCAGTGAAGTCTGGCGAGGTGTCTTTGTGTCAGTATCTCCTTCGTCAGCCGACTACGCTCCTGCACCTCACCACAACTCCTACGTTGTTTACAGAGGTCCTTGACGAAAGGTGGATCCACATACTTACAACTTCTTCGGGGAACAGAAACCTGTCGAGACATAGCACATAATGCCTCCCACTGTTGAGAGGGGCTGTATTGCTGCACAAAGACATCTCGCTGAGCCGCAGCAAGCTGGGCGACATGTGCTGCGTCAACCACCCATTTCCGGCAAGGTCTTCTGTGCCAGGTCTGCGTGCGGAGCTCTTTCGGATTTGAGGTCGCATACATTAGGATAGAACAACATACAAGGTCGTGATCAGAGGGAAGCTCTATACGCGAGCCACTCACCACATTGGTATCGTCCCCATAGTCAACATCAACAAGCAAGGCTTTCATTCTATCATTGAGAATGAAGTAGTCGTATGTTCTGGAGCTCACTCTGCCATGCCAAGTACTGCACTCAGACTGTTTGCAGCACACGCCAAGGGATGCAAGTTCAATCTGGAGGGCAGCCCCCCTATCATCGCAATCACCTTTCCACTCGCAGTTGAAATCTCCCGCAACAATAACTGCAATCGATGAATACTTCGTGAAAATATGGTTCAACTCTGCACATGCAAGCTCAAATTCACCATCAGGCCTATCTTTATGCGGAAAATGCACGTTAACGAAAACCACCTCGCATCCAGAATCCAAGGTGAAGCGAACTGCAGCAAATCTCCTCCCATGCCAGGACTCAGAAATAAATTTCACGGATTGCCTGTCAAGAAGGATCACATTGCCTAAGTGCGAATCACAGGACGAGGTGCCAAGGATATGATAGTCGTCAAGTTCTGAGGCCTCTGGAGCCTCAATGGTCGCTAAGGAGCCATCTGCGTTGGCTGGTGGAATGTTGCATCCAACCTCCTGTACACCCAGCATGTCGAATCCATCAGGATATAATGACAGCCAGTCTCCAAGCCTGGAGACTCCCTTACCTTGAACATTCCACGTACCAAATCTATACAGCTTATGCACCATTCCACTTTGCGAATTAAATGTTTCGGCTCTTCCCGCTTTTCAGCTTGATGTTTGCACAAGCACTTCAACATCCGAGGCATTCTTCTCCGCCAAGGCTGCTAAGGTCGTGATGTTGACGTAGTAGTGCCCTGCTTCTTGGCCATCTTTGCCCGCTGAGACTTGAGTGTGGACAACCCTGTCCTGAGACGAGCTGCGCATATCCCCCATTTTCCCCGTGGCAACTCTCTTGTCCTTGCACCAAATGATTTGCCTGGCCCAGTCCACCTCTAGTGTCTCAACTTTGTCAGGCTGAAGAACTCGCTGCAGGCGGTTGAGGGCTTCGCGCGTGCATCTATTTTTTGCTCTTCGTTCAGGAGTGCGGCTGGGGGAGAGCCAAATGGGCTCTCCGCCCACTTTAGACTGGAACTGTCTACTGTGCTCCTGCTGCAACCTATAGAATATCTCTCGCGCTTCATCCCCAGCCTGTTGGCTGAGGTATATATGACTGACATTGGCTCGCGAACCAAATACAACCACCCTCTCCACCTTGATCGCAGGACCGAACTTGTTGCAAATATGCCACGTATCATCTTGTAAGATTTGTCTCCTTGTATCTTCCGGCCACCCGCCTGCCACTATGTGGCAGTAATCTGTTTCTGCTGAGTTTGTTGGTGAAGAAGATGCACTGCCTTTCTTTGGACTCATGGTATGAGAATGCTCTGGTCGAGACAGCGGCGGCGGATGCGCAGACATCTTGGGCCCATCCTCTTGACGGAATGCTTCACCCGCGGAGGGTGCAGCGGTCTGCGGTGTAGATTGGCGCAGGGAGCGTACAACCTGCACCAGCTCCTGCACTCGGCCCTCCATCTCTTTCATCCTCTGACCCATATTCTCTGACTCAAGCTGATTAAGGCGATTTTCGAATCCATGAAGTCCCTTCCCCAAGCCAGCCAGTTGCAATGAAACATTGTGCTGCATTGACATAAGCGTCTCTGCCCAAGCTGGTACCTCCTGAAGATCTTGTACTCTCTGTTTTCTCAACAGTTGGTCTAACTCTTCGTCCGGATCTACAGGTGCCCCCCTCTTGCCAGGACTCTCCTCCCCAGTGAAAGAAAATGATTGAGGCATCAGTGCGTCTTCTGCTCGTTCATCTTGCTCGGTCATGGAGAAGTTCTAAACCCCCTACCCCTGTTCCCCCCTAAACTCGCAGTCCTTAATAGGAAGTATTTATCAGGGTAACAGATTCCTTGTTAAGGACTGTTAGTACAAGGGGGAACATCCCAGTCTATGATGGTATAGCTGGAGCATGCTGGAGCATCCCCGACGGTCCTGGACCGCTGGCCGAGAAGACTTATGAGGTTTATGTGGTCGGTTCTCTAAATTAGGGTCCCTTTTCGGGGTACCCATGGGTACCCTAAACAAGAGGGGCCGCCGCCGCCTTATAATAAGGGACCCAGGCAGGGACCGCGTTCTAGGGAAGTGGCCATGTGAGTCCCGATTCCGCATATGAAACGGTTTAAGATGGTTGCTCGAGCGTGTTCAAAGAGCGGTCGGTGACAACTTTGCTCCCTTCAAGTTTTCCCATCTCCGTGCATTTGACACTTCTCTCCTGAATATGAAATGCTTGTGGGGGCGTTCCCGCCAATGTTATTCGTGGCTCCCAAGATCTGTCAAAGCTTTGGTTCCAAGCGTCCATCTTCGGCACAAGCCAATAGCTCTCGGCGCATCACGTCCAAGTAGTCGTCAGCGTACCTGCACGAAACGCTCCTGTGAAACTTACATGCACCGGGCCTGATTCATCTGAAGAACAGGCCCGAGCCACGGTCGACTGCATCAGTCAGACATGGCATGAAAAGGTCAGGCTCAAGTTCAGCCTGGTAGCAGGCACCCATCTTCAAAGACAGCAAGAGCAAAACCACGTGCCATCCTTGGCATCCATGCAAGAAACCCACAGCCAATCCCTAACAGGGCAAGCAGGGTTTTCCTTCAAGGAGCGTCCAGAAGAAAGCCTCTCTTGAGCCACGTTGCATGCAAGCGATGTTCCTCTTGAAGCCTTTGGTCCACCCCTCTCTCCGCACCTGTGCAGGTTGCACGCCAACATACGCCAACCGTGCTGCGACGCGTGGGCGTGCTGTAGCGCGGTGTAGCCACAGTATAGCCCATGTGCGTTAGCACTGGCGGCCTCTGTTCGATGGGGCCGCCCACGTCCCCACCTGCAACAATCTGCTGTAGTTGATCCAGGCAAGTCAAGCCAAAGCTTCTGACAAAAGCAACTTACAAAAACACATGAGCTTTTGCCCGTTGCACATGTTGAGACCAGGGTTGGTTCATTATGTGGCATCCAATTGATCAAGGCCGCTCTGTCAGCTCTCTGGGATCATCGGAACAGAGCACCTGGGAACCAGCAGCGCCCGCAAAACCATGTGGGACAGCATCTTCGGCATCCTCTACCAGCATGCTCGATCTCAACCCTCTACTCAGTGCTGCCAGTGGTTCTCTGACACCACTTAAACCCTAAACCCTAAACCCTAAACCCTTTTTGCATAAACCCTAAACCCTAAACCCAAACCCTAAACTAAAGGCTGTGTGCGACCACGCTGCTGCTGCCGTAGTGTCGGCTCCAGTTTCCTGCGCCGATATGAGTGTCCGGGATGCGGCCTTTGAGCCGGCTACCCGTTTGGGGTGGGTTTAGGGTTTAGGGTTTAGGGTTTAGGGTTTAGGGTTTAGGGTTTAGGGTTTAGGGTTTAGGGTTTAAGGGTATCTTACCATTTGGGGTCTATTTTAAGGATATCGCCCATAAAGCATATGCCGAGTCTGCACCCAAAGCCCGACTTCTTCTGGAAAATCCACACAGCAAACGCTAAACCCTAAACCCTAAACCCTAAACCCTATGCGGAGCTGCAATTGGTATTGTAGAAAGGAGTTAGTGTTGGAAGTTGAAAGGGTTAATGAACCCGTAAACTATGTTTGGCTCAAGGATGGCCAGTCCGTCCAAAGAAAAAAGTCCGTGTTTGGGAGTGAGGGTTGGGTTAGTGCCCCTCTACTTGTGTAAGGGTGCCCCTTCCTTGTTGCTCTTATCCGTGTTCTTGGTTGTTTCTTGGTTCGATCTGGGAAATATAAGTTCAGGGCGATTAGGGGAGTTGATTTCCTTCCTTGGTTGTCCCCCCGTAGGTTATGAGCCCAAATTAGGTTCCCTGCGGTTAAGTGTTCTTTCGAGGTTTTTGGGATCAAGAAGCAATGCCTTCTCCGAAGCGATGGCTCCAACTTGCCTCGGATGGTGGACAAGATGGTGGAGCTGGAAATGGTGCAGCTGAGTCTCTGGGTGAAAGATCGGTGTTGGAAGAGGTGATTCCCGGCGCTGAAGAACATCTGGAAGAGGCCTTGGTTGCAGGAAGCCCCAATGTGGGTATGAATCCCAATAGGGATATGGTTAGCAATGCTGAAGCTGAAGGACGTGCTGTTTCTGTATCGCCAAAGCCTGGTGAGAAAAGGAACTGGGACGCGACTGGTGGTATAGATCGTGAAATGGAGGTGACCGTTTTACGAGTGTTGCACAAACACGGGTATCAGCCGTCGTCTTCGACTTCGGGTCGAATGGTAGACCAAGAGTCTCAGACCGATCTGATTGGAGAAGTGCTGCAAGCGGCCAGGAGGCCTCTGAACAAGATCAAAAGGGATCCATCTTCGAGTTCCCAAGGTGGTGGAAGCGGTCATGAACAGAAGGGTGCGGACAGCTTTGAAGCTGCACCTGCTGCTGGATACGCCATGGGGGAGGAGGAGATCCTACAGATGGAGGCTGAGAGGTTGCGACAGTTGTCCGAAGAAGAGGACGAGATGCGACATGTCTCTGAAAGGGATGGTTTTCGGAAAGACGAGCATCTGATCAAAGCGTGCGATGGGAAAACGTGGGAATGGCACCTCCATGAAGATGGGAGACAATATTATTACTGCCTGGATACGCAGGAAAGCAAGTGGACATTGCCGGTGGTAGGTGAAAAGATGAAGAGTGGCGAGGTGGTTGGGTCTCCTTCGGGCAATGAGCTGGAAATGGAGGCGGCACTGGATTCTTCATCCTCTACTCCGAAGACTGAGTCTACGAGGGCATTCCAGGGTAGTGTAAATAGTTTAGGTGAAAAAGATTTTTCCTCTACTATCAGGGATAGCGGTCCTAGGGCTGGTGGTGACGCCCCGACCTCGGGTTCTCCTGATGAGGAGGAGATTCCTGGAAACCGAACAGACATCGCTGGAGCTCAACATCTGGATCGGGAAGGAATGGGAGCACTTTCTGAGGGTGTGGCAGCGGTGGAATCGGTAGGTCCAGAAGAAAAGATTCCCAATGTGGAGATCGGAACTGTGTCGGCTGCAGAAGATCGAGTGGTGGATGTGGTACCTGTCGTTCGGGAATGTGGTCCTGGAGATTTGGAAGACGGAGGGAAAAGGTCGTGTGTTGCGACTGAGGAGGTCTCTTCGTTTGGTTTCAAGGTTCCTGCCATTCAAAGGGAAAAAGAAGCTTCTGGAATCGCTGGAGACACAGAAGATCTGAAGAATGAGGCCTGGAGCGCCAATGATGCGCAGGTCGATGCGCCAGATATTACCTGGAGTGCGAAGGAAGCACGGGTTGAGGTGCATATGGCGGTACGTTCCACGGGCGACTGCAACAATGGGGCGCAGGTCTCCGCAGCAGCTGATGATGGAGGTTCACAGGTGGACGCACTGGTGCAACCTGAAGTTAGCAGCGAGGAACGAAATGACAAGGGCTACACCGGAGCCAATGAGGCAGCTGTGGTCAATGATGGTGGAAATTCTCCTTTGGAAGCCATGGAACCAAAGGATCCTGCGGTGGAAGAAAGCGTGCCTGCCGTGGATGATCGACTCAATTGCCCTGCAGTGGAGGAAGATTTGCCTGCTGCAGAAGGTGTGACAAAGGACTCCAATGATGGGTCCACTCCCATGAAGGGAGAAGTGTTGCCGTCTGGAAGTTCGCCGGAAGTCGACACCGAGCAAATTACAGCAGATGAGGCAAAGCCTTTGGCGGAGAAAAAGAGAGGTCCTGAAGTCCAGGAGCACAAAAAAGATGAGCTTGTGGGACTCGTGGAGCAGGACGAGCAGTGTGACTCAAAGGTGGAAACAAAGGATGCGCCAGGAGCCGATGATACAGAGGTGGTTTCTGAAGAGCACGCAAAGAAAGTGCCCCGAGCGGGAGCCTTGGAATCACCTGGGACACATTGCTATCAAGAGGGAGATGAGATCGTGGGTCTAGTGCGCTGCATCAATGGGTATGGAGCCTTTTTGGACCATGGTGATTTGAATGTATTGATTCCTGCAGAAGGGAACAATACGTGCCATTTCAGATTTGGTGATACTGTCAATGGAACAGTGAAACTAGTGGAAGATGATGGTACCATAATCTTGGACACCTTTCTGGTTTTGGAAGAGGACGGGGAGGACTCTTCCTCAACGCTGCGGAAGTGGAAACCCAGCGGCTGGAGTACGTGGTGGACGAATCCATGGTATGTTGGTCAGTGGTACCGAGATTCCAACGGTCAATGGGACTGGAAACAGGAGGAAGAGCAATCCGATGAGGAGCTTGTGGTACAGGAGTTATCCTCTGAAGAACGAGAAGAAAGACAACTTTATGGAGAAAAGATCTACAAAGCTCTTCTGGAGAATGGAAACGAAGAGGAAGCCTATGTTGGCAAAATTACAGGGATGCTGTTGGGTCGCCCGATGGAAGATTTACAGGAGTGTGTTGCAGATCAGGCATTCCTCAATGCGGAAGCTCGGCGCGCGTATGGCATCTTGCAAAATGGTGGTTGGAAGCCTGATGGTACAGAAAGCACAGGCTTGGGGAAGTTAACCACTTTTTCCCGAAAACAGTACCACAACGCGCTTTTCGAACTGGCATGCAAAAAAAGGAGATTTTCTCGACCAGTTGTGGGTGAAGCGGTGGCAACGGTGCTGAATCAAGGGGAAGATGAGTTTTGGAACGCGCTTTGGTTGGACACCAAGCAATTTTTGCAGGAGCTTGATGGTGCAGTGCAATCCATGAGCAAAAGGGAGAACAAGCCAATGGAAGCCTACATGGACCCTGACCGGTACAAAAAGGCTTACATGACACCAAAGACTGTGTTGTCACCTGGTTACAGCAAGCTGTGCAAGTTCTTCAATCGGGGAAGGTGTCGCAATGGTGATGAGTGTTCCTATGAGCATCGTCGTTATGGTGAAGGTTGGCCAGGAGGAGGGTCAACTGATCCAAAGAATAGCCAAGCAGCTGATGATGAGGACGGGAACATCGGTGACCCTCCCACAGAGGAAGGTACAGTGGATGAGGCACAGCAGGAGCGGGAGGATTTAGCCTTCCGGGCCAAGTACAATTTTGGCAAAGGTGCATCAAAGGGTGAGCCTACGTCGGGTGAGCCAAAAGGTCGGCTGTGTCTGTATTACAATCAAGGTGGTTGTAAATATGGGACTGCATGCAGGTACCTTCACAACGATGACATAGCATTGGAAGGGACTTGGGAGCCCGGCAAATCTTGGGACAATGCTTCCAGGAAGTCACTAAGGGACGCAGGGTTCCACAATTGCTGTTTCGATTATTACCTCCGAGGACGTTGCCGGAAAGGGTTAAATTTCTGCAAGTACTCCCATGACGAGATGTCAGAGGAGCGGTTGTCGCTCCTGAAACACTTGGTACAGGTGGCCAATCAGGTCCGGTTTGAAAAAGAGAGAGGATGGGAGATTACGGATAGAAGCACATTTCAGCCACCTGCAAGTGGGGGAGCTGAATCTTCCTCATCCTCGGCACCGAAAGCACTGCAAATGACCAATGTGTCACAAAAAGATGGTGAAAAAGGTACTCTGGATGAAGCAGAAGCTGATGAACAAAAGAATTCAGTGGCTGCATCCACTGGTACTCAGCTTCAAAATCCGGAGGAGCCAATTGAAAATTGGATGGCTCGCAACGCACACCTGTGGGTGTATACCCCTCATGTAAGTGAGGTGATGATTACGCTTGGGGTGACCAATGTGTCGGACTTGCAAGAGTTCATCTTTGTGGAAGATTTGGTTGACAAAGGGATCAACAAAGTGACCGCATGCAAAATTCTGCAATTGGTGGGTGATGTCCGATATCGACCGGGAGGACCGGAAAAGGCAGTTCCTTCTGATGCATCTGTACGGGTACAACAATCTTCTGGGAACAAAGGGACTGGAAGAGCGGCGGTGCGAACCCTCACTCAGGTGCGTGAAGCTGAAGACTCCGGTGCAAAAACTATGCCGAGAGGCTCCTATCGGGAGCTTTTTGATAAGGTCAGGTACCGTGATGGTTGGACGCTTGCGCAGAGGTCTCCGTTGTGCGTACAGAAGCTGCGGTTGGTGGGAGTTGGAATGCCGCCGGTGAATCCACCAACAAAAAAGTATCGGTCAAGATCAAACCCTGTGAGAAGGGGAAGGCCCTTGCTGGACAAAAAACAGGTGCGACAGGTGCCACGCTCTCGGTCACAACGACGAGTGCAACCGGCGGAAGTGGTGGAAAAGCCGAAGCCACTGGAACTGAAGCCTCGTGGTGGGTTGTCGTATCGGTTCAGCAGAGCGTGGGCAGATGTGGTGGATGATGATGAACAGGCGGAGGCTTTGGTCTCGTATGCCGCTTCCTCAAGCGATTCAAGCGAAGAGGAGACCAATGCCGTACAACGCCTGAAGGAAATCTTTTTGCAAGAAAGGGATTCACAGAGAACTGCGAATCGTGGCAATGTTCCGCAAAGTGGTTCTTCAGGCTCCAATGACGGGCCGAAAAAATCGGTTCACCTTGGCGAAGGGCGCGACAAAGCGTCGCGGGGGGAGACCCGCCAAGAAGTGACTTCACAAGTTTTTTTCGCTACCACAACCTTCTCGTCGAGCTGAACGGTCTCAAAAAAGAGCAAGGGATGGTTCAGTTATGGTTGGTTCGCTGGCGGTGGGCTCCACGGATGAGGTTTTACCTGGGCAAGGTGTTGCTGGACAGGTGAATGTCTCTGAAAGCGCTCAAGTTCTTCCTGGGCAAGAAGTGGCTGGACAGGAGACGGCGCCGGAAGGAGCAGTACAGATTTCTGGCGAGGTGACTGACCAAAAAGAAGGAGAAGGTGGGAGCAATGATCTCCGTGGTGATGATGCGAAGATGTTGGATGGTGGTCCGGTGAGGAGTGACCTTCAGCAATTGCTGGTTAAAGGCCTTCTGACTCGGATTTATTGGAAGGTTGCAGTTGGCAAGTTGCCGGTGGGGCAAAGAGACTGCCAAAAAGGGTCCAATAAGATGGATCGAAATTTGGTTATTAGCATGTCATCCGAGGGTGCAAGCGAACAGGATGAGAACCTGGCACTGGAGGACGATGCTGATCAGTCAATGGGTGACGGTGCGATGGGTGTTCTGGTGTATGATCCAAGGACGCTGATTCAGTCGCCAACAACTGATTGGGTTATGCGTCGCGGTCTTACCGATCGTTCCGTCTGGCCAGCAATGGCGTACATGGCACAGAGGATATGTGCTGAAATGGTTCAAGTGGATGAAATGAATGCCCAGCTAGGGACTGGAGCACTCCTTTTTCAAAGGAGAGATCAAGGACATTATACTGACCTGCATCATTCGTTCCATGAAAACCCGTGCTTGCCGGCGGTGGGGAATTATCCTCTTTCAGTGATGGGTGCCTTGTTGTCTCCTGGTCTGGAAGGGGAATTCAAAAGCACTGACAAGTTTGGAACTGCTATGGAGGAAATTGCCTACGATTGGAGCCGCAGTCCAGGCATGGAAGTTCATATTGAACTTATGGCGAGGGTAGCCAAAATGGTTCACCCATTCCTGAATCTGGGAGCCCAAGGGTCGGTGATGGTTTCGGAATTTCTCTGGCAGCGCGGGAGGGCTCGGTTGATGGAGTTCCTTCAAGCGGCGACTTGTGCGGACCAATTGGAGGCTCTCTGGAGAAGGATGGACGACGATGCTGATGAAGAGGTGGATCCTTCGACAGCGGTGCTGGAAGTTCTTGGACCAGAGGGTGCGGTGCTTGATCAAGGGAACAATGAATCCCTTATTCCCATTGAAGATGCTGGAGGTGAGATAAGTGGTGACACTGGAGGGGATGGCAAAGCGCCAGAAGTTTCTCCGGAAGAGGAGACATCCAGTGGGTCATCAAGACTGGCGGACACAAGGATTTTCTTGTGGTCAGTGTACTCCCGCGTGGCTTCGAATTTCTCTATGCAGGACCGCACTACTGGTAAGATCTTTGACAGCACAAAAGGGTATCCTGGTGAAGGACCAAACAATGATGACAATCCTTCCTCTAAGGGGAACTTACCCTGGATCTCAGAAGACTACCTCGACGAAGTGGTGTCAAAAAAGATGGAAAGGTCTTCAGATATGGATGGGTTTGTTCCGGGAAGTGAGGGACCATTGGAAAAGGTAGAGGTGGAGAATGTTACTGCCTCTAAAATTCTTATGGCTCTTTGGAAGAAGGGACATAGAGTTGGTTATAGGAGGTTGTGTCGTTTGAACGCATCTGGATGCAAGGTTGGAGCAATGAAACGTCCAATCAAAAGGGTGCAGAAGATTGGCACTAGAAAGGCCTTCATGAAGATGTTCAATGTTTTTGGATCGTCTCAGCATGGCTCAGGAGTTGGCGGAAAACCGATCATGAAGGTGGTAGGACCAAGGCCAGGTTTTCCAGCTGTACTCCAAGCACCAAATACTGATAGCACGTCGGGTGAAGGGAGCAGTCCCCAGGTACATGGCAATGTTCATGTAGAGCACAATCGCCCTATGGACCGGTATGAGGCAGAGCGCTTGGAGAAGAGGAAGAAGGGTTTCTGCTATTGGTTCGGCAAGGGGAAAGATCGCTGCAAATTCGGTGACGACTGCAAATTCATCCATTCCGAAGATGATGTGGTGCTACATTCATATTGGTGCAAATACTATGTGGCAGGGAGAGAATGTTTCGCTGGAAAGGATTGTGAGTTCTCGCATGATGCAACTGGTGTGAGGTGCGTCCAGTTTGCTCGTTCTGGGCAGTGTCGATTTGGTGACAGGTGTGTCTTCGAGCATGGTGTTCCGTTGGAAAAACAGAGGCCAAGGTCTCCAAGGACGCCCCCAAGGGATGGTCCAAGGAGAAAGTCTGGTGCAAATGGTGGAGAAAAGGAGATCTCTCCTGAACAGTTCGATGATGATGAGGAGGATTTTATGGTTTATGACGAAGAGACCAAGATGACGGAACTGCTGATGGAGGCGATTTCATTTCTCTCCGGTGGCAAGCCAGATTTGGCTCGAGCAGAGGCGGACCCATTGTTCAAACTCTTGAAGTTCACTGGAGATGCTGACCAAATGGATCAAGTATGGGTTTCGTGGACCACTGAAATGTTGTCCGTGCTGGAACTTCTCGAAGTAGTGAAGTCGTATGAGGTTTCGCTCGCGGAGGTGGAAGAATGGGTCAATGACCTGAGGATATGGTATGAGCGAGCCAATTTGGGAGAGGAAAAGGACCCCAAAAGAGGTAAAAAGAGATCCCTAGAAAGGGAGTCCAGCAAGGATATTCCTGCCGAAAAAGGAGTGGTTGAGACTTCGGAGACGGAGGTTGCCGT
Source organism: Symbiodinium natans (assembly GCA_905221605.1). Lineage (NCBI taxonomy): Eukaryota > Dinophyceae > Suessiales > Symbiodiniaceae > Symbiodinium > Symbiodinium natans. Next base: position 136,849 of record CAJNDS010002786.1, on the reverse strand, counting down.
TGAAGAAGAGAAGAAAAAGGTGAAAAAGAAGAGGAAAGCTGCAGCTATCGAAGATCCTTACACTCTCATGGTTCCAAAGCCGAAGAAGATGCCAACGATCATTGAGAAGGGTGGATCAACATCCAATGTGGTGGCTTCTGCAGTGGAAAAATCCTCGAAGACGCGCACAAAGTCAAATGTCGGTGGAAAGACAAAGAAGAGGGAGAAAAGTCAGAGTCCCAAAAAAGAAGAGGTGGTAATGGTTCAAGATCCTGAAGAAAAGGATCGTCCATCTGATGCGGATGCACCAGGGTCTGCCACTGCGAATGAAGAGCTGGGTCAATCTTGCCAGGCGATTGAGGACGCAAAGAGAGAAGGATTGGTATCCTCAATTCAAAGGGGCGTACAGGATCCTGTTCTTACAGTTTCGGACCTGGAGTATATTCTGCTGCAACTTCACCTCAAGATTGCCAACAATCGGAAAAAGAAGTGATTGGATGGTATGGATGAAGGGATAGTTTTTCTCTTTCTGGAGACGGGTGCGCTGGAACAGCCAATGTGCTGACAATGTGGTGGTTACTATTAAGGGTATGGAAATCCCTGATAGTAGAAGTCAGTAGCTTTTCGCGTAGCGAAGACCACGGTTTGTGGTGAAGAAGGCCAAGGAGTCTTCAGTGATGAGAGGATCATGGTGAAAAAAGATTCTCTATGGGTAGTAGGTTAGCCAATGTGCTATAATTCCGTCCTGGAAGACGTTAAACCACAACTTGCATTTCAAGCAGCTGGCTGCTGCCTTAATGGCAGTTTTTGGCCAAAAGACCTGCATCTCCAATGTGTCCTAGGAAATCCTAGGACAGGGGGAGTGCGGAGCTGCAATTGGTATTGTAGAAAGGAGTTAGTGTTGGAAGTTGAAAGGGTTAATGAACCCGTAAACTATGTTTGGCTCAAGGATGGCCAGTCCGTCCAAAGAAAAAAGTCCGTGTTTGGGAGTGAGGGTTGGGTTAGTGCCCCTCTACTTGTGTAAGGGTGCCCCTTCCTTGTTGCTCTTATCCGTGTTCTTGGTTGTTTCTTGGTTCGATCTGGGAAATATAAGTTCAGGGCGATTAGGGGAGTTGATTTCCTTCCTTGGTTGTCCCCCCGTACCCTAAACCCTATACCAGCATCAGCAGGGCCCAGGCTCCTCCTGCAATCGCGGAGAGCCTGGCCGCGCAGACTTCTCAGCCTTCACGAGACATCTCGCAGACCCCCGTATGACATGGGCTGGGATCTTCTCCCTTATACTAACAGTCCTTAGTAGGGACTAGAGTACCCCCTGTTATAAATCCCTATGAAGGATTCGAGATCCTAAATAGGGGACCCCTAAAAAAAGAGACCCCCAAAGAACAGGATGCACTTATAGTAAGGACCCCCAAGAACCCAAACCCTAAACCCTTTTGCATCCCTTACCCTTGGTACCCCGAATTTCGGAAACCCTCACATGGGGGCCTGAAAGAAGTAATAGAAGACTCTGGGATCCGCCGCTTTCCGCTCAAGCATGTGCAGCGAAGGCTCCTGAGATCAGCAGAGCACGGGAGCACTGAAGGTATACCCGTTTTGAGTAGGGAAATGTAGGGAGGGCCCTACGCCTACAGCACGCTTTAAGGGTATACATCGGGCCCTAATTCCCCTCTTTCCCTACTAAGAAGCAGGGGGTTGAAGGCATAATGTAGCTCCAGGCATGATGCTGCCCAGCCTGAACAAGTGCAGGATTCAGGGTTGGGAACTGGGTTCGGATTTCGGGAAGCATGTAGATTCAGGGCGGAAAAGCGCTGCAAAGAGGCCAGGCTGGCCTCGTTTAGGGTTCTTAGGGTTCTTAGGGTTCTTAGGGTTCTTAGGGTTTAGGGTTTAGGGTTCAGGGTTCAGGGTTCAGGGTTCAGGGTTTAGGGTTCAGAATACTCCTAAATTACCATCCTCTTCACGCCCCAATATAAGGCCAACCTAAGAAAATTCTCTCAAGGGCCTACCCAAGAGAAGCTACGGCATCCGAGGCTCCGATCCGGTATCAACCACAACCAGCTCTCGCGGCTCATAGCTTTGCCGCCGGAAGCTTTCGTAGAGCAGCGGATGAAAAGCATGCCTGCCGAAGGCTCCATGCTCCGAGCTTGGTCCACCCTGCACCATGCTGCCCTACGATTCTTATGATTCGTATGATTATGATTCCTTTCTTATTAATATTACTGCCATCACTAGTATTCTTATTATTGTTATTATTATTTCTATTATTATTCTTATTCTTATTCTACTTTTTATCATTCTTGTTGTTATTGTTATTGGGCCTGCCCTGGCTGGTCACGCAAATCACCGAGATCAGGTCATTGACGGCGAGCGCGCCTCGGATCGCTAGGTGGACCGTGGCCCAGATCGCACAGGGGATCCGGTCTAGGGTTTAGGGTTTAGGGTTTAGGGTTTAGGGTTTAGGGTTTAGGCCGTACCCAGTATACCCCACATCAACCCTAAAGCCCCTTTTTTTGACCGCCCCTAAACCGAAAGCCCTAAGCCTTAAACATGAAACCCTAAACCCTAAACCCTAAACCCGAAACCCTAAACCCTAAACCCTAAACCCTAAACCGGGCACAGCATATCACGGGCCTTGCTTTCGGCAACTCTGATCATTGTGCCTATGAGCCGAAGGCGGAGCCAAAGGTTGGCTTCGGTATGCATTTACATGTAAATAAATACATAAATAAATAAATAAATAAATATATATATATATTTATTTATTTATTTATATTTATGTATTTATCTATTTATTTCTTGATTTATTTATTTACTGATATATTTTTTATGTATACCTATATATGTGACTCTGTATGTGTATGTATATATATATCTCTCTCTCACGGCATTCACGACCAAGATGCTCGACGAGCGCTCCTCCACTTCTGGATGGTCTCCTGGGCGAAAGCTGCCAGAGCCAAACAGGCACCGGAAGCAAAGCCCTAGTTTAGGGTTCAGGGTTTAGGGTTTAGGGTTTAGGGTTTAGGGTTTAGGGTTTAGGGTTTAGGGTTTAGGGTTTAGGGTTTAGGGTTTAGGGTTTAGGGTTTGGGGTAAACCCCAAACCCCAAACCCTTTTGCAACAGGCTTGCCACCTCGCCCGGAGTTGGTGCCACTCGATATAAGCCCTAAACCCCAGACCCTAAACCCTAAACCCTGAACCTGAAACCTTGCTAAGGCAGCCAAGATGCCAAGGTCGAAAGCACCTCCGCTCTGCACCTCCGATGTGCAAGGATGCAGGCTTTTGGGTTTTGAGGAGTTTAGGGTTTAGGGGTTTAAGGTCTAGGGCTTCTCGCGGATCCGCTGGCGTTAGTTCTTCACACTGGCGCTGGTTAACTACAGAGCTGGCTGCCTCAGGTTGTCTCAAGGAACAACGACAGGGACCAATCCACGCCGTATATACTATATATATATATATTATCTGTTATGTATTAACTTCTCTTTATATATGCATATATATATATATATAGATAGATAGATAGATATACAAAAGTCCATATTTTCCTTTTATGTATTAATTTCTCTATTTCTATATGTGTATACAAAAATCCATCTATCTCACCATGTCCTGAGGGCAAGCAAAACAGCAACTTAAGCCGCCCAAATACATATAGAGCCGCTGCCGCTGGCTCCCAGTGTTGGCTGCGGGGTGGCAGTGAGCAGCCTACAGAAGCTGCCGAGGCAAAAGCGAGCATGCAATTTAGCATCATAGACAGCCTGCATGTTGATCAGACTTGGAAGGAAGTGGCATACGCTGCAGCATCCCTAAACCCCAAACCCCCGGACTAACCTCCTAAACCCTAAACCGTAAACCCTAAACCCTAAATCTCCGACATTCTTCACTCACAGAGGCCTCCTGGCAGTCCTCGGGCCCTCATCCGCTGCAGCCACGTACTTGCGGCTTCGTGCCTCTCATGACGACTCGGAAGTCCCTCCCAAGACTTGCTCAGATCTGGTCTTTATGCCGATGCTTCTTTTGCCCCTCTTAGCGACTGCCAGCCGTGGAATGACAGTGTAGGGCTTGCAAGGAACACGGATCTGCCAAGACGCCATCCTTTCAGGCTGCGGTGCTCGTCCGCGGGGCGCCCGCAACCCGCGCAGTCCTGCGACAGTGGGAACATCCTGCAACAGTGGGAATGCGCACAACATCGCACAACGCACAGCAGGCACGTGCCAAACCGCCCCAACTTGATTCGTGCGCATCGCATGTGGGATTCCTCGGCCAAGCCAGCTTGGGAGCGTTGATCGGCTGGAATTCTGCGAAGCTGGACTCGCCTAGCTGGAGCTGGCCGCCACAATCATTCAAAGTGCAGGCCTGCCCAAAACGCCCCACAAGGCACAGGCAACTCAAGTACAAAGCCAAGATGATCCAGGATGCTTAGCTGTAGCCGAGGCAGGGGGCTTGTAGCTCTCGCAGCCCACCTGTCCGATTTCCATGTTTGGTGTGGGCTGCACTGGGCACTTGCACTTGGAGTCTTTGCGCAGCCCAGCTGCTGCTTTGCAAGATCCCCGTGGCACTCCACAGCCATCCAGGTACAGCGCCGACGGGTGGGCCATGGGGAGAACGCCATTTCTTTCGCCACTTCTAGAGACTGGCTGTATTCTCTTACCTTATCTTCTATGACCTTACAAATTTTTACCGTCTGTTCTATTCTGTTTTATCTTCTATTCCGTTCCGTTCTATTCTGTCCTATTCAACTCGTTTCTATTCAGCATTCTATTCCATTCCCTTTTATTCTCTTACGCATACAGTCGATTTCGAGCCGTGCTCCGGGTGCCCATGTGTCCCTCCCATAGAAAGCCTCGGCGCCCCCAAAACGTGCTAAGCGCAGGGTCGGCACCCCGAGGTAGCAGAGGCTTCCGCCCCGGGAGAAGCGGATGGTCTGGCCATCAGTGAAGCCTTCGGACACCTCAAGCTGGCACAACTTACTGGAAGCTCATGGTGCTTCATAACCCAATTCTGACTGTACTTATAATAACCCAATGATAACCAAAATTAGGACACTTAAAGGGCTTCTAAGATCTTCTAAGTGGGTTATCAGTGGCATGTCCCAGTGCATCATGGAGCAGCACAAGGTGACAAAGGCCTGGGAAGTAGGGAAGTAATCATCCACCACCAAGTCGAGCCACCTGAACACATAAGGGTTTAGGGTTTAGGGTTTAGGGTTTAGGGTTTAGTGGCAAAAATGTGAAACTTGGTGCCAGACTGGCATCGCCTCCCCCCCCTTACATGTATCCCTATATCTGCTTTTAAAGGTCCAGCATTTGCACTACATCTGAGAGCTGGGACTCTCCAGCATGGCAAAGGCGAAGTTGGTAGACACCATGCGGACGTAGGTCCTGTCCCGGACCGCACCCTAAACCCTAAACCCCAAATCACGCGAATCTGGCGACAGTGCGCGTGACGATTCAGACACTTGCAGCTCACCCCGCCAAGTTCGCGTTACGTGGCAAGCAAAAATCATTGCAGATGCAAAGGGGGAAGGGTTGATGACAAAGAGGCACAGACTTCAGGAACACATCGGATTTTTCACTCTGCTCAGGAGCTTCGGGTCGCGTGCCAGGGCCTAGGAAGTAAGCGGTGCAATTGCCTGCGAGTGCATCTTCTGCTTTGGCACAAGGCTAACAATCTGCCAAGCTGTCTTGGAGCGGCGCTTGACGGGGTGCTGCGCGTCATTGCTGCCGACAGTTTTCACGGCAACTCTCGACGTCAGGAACTGCTGCCTGGCGGACTCAGCGGATCTCCAGCACTTGCCACTCCATGCCACAAGTCATGCGAAAAGAACCTTTCTCTGCCAAAGGTGCCGAGGGAAGGTTTCTGAGCGAAATCAACTGCTGCATACAGTAGTCTGTCTCACATAGCATGTAAGAGCAGTCATCTTTGCGAATTGTGCCACTTCAGTTGTGCATGCACCCCTGGCCTCTGTACAGGCGTCGAGCCGCCGCTTGGCGTAGTCGAGCAGATTTGACCTTGGCAGAAGCTCGAACCACAGCAAGAAGCTGGGATGAGAAGCTGCTAAGAAGGACTTTGGCGATGTTCAGCCGCCGTGTTGATGGGACGGCAGCGTGGTTTGCAGCCTAGGCGCACCTCATTCCTCATGGCGTTGGGGAGGACAATGCCATCCTTGCCGCCAGATGCCCTGCCTGCGCTGTCACATGGGGATCTCGGAAAACCATGCTTTGGGTTCAGGGCTTAGGGCTTAGGGTTTAGGGCCTGTTTAGGGCTCAGGGTTGAGGGTTTCGGGTCTTAGGGTTGAGGGTTGAGGGTTGAGGGCTTAGGGTTTCGGATTTAGGGTGTTTAGGGCTTTAGGGTGTTTAGGGTTGAGGGTTTCGGAGTTTTAGGGTCTTCGGGAAGTCTCCGCTGTTTCCACGGGGCACCGGCAGCCTGATAATGCCGTTTCCAATGCAGCCATGGCCTGCACGACATGACACACCGATCGTATCGAAGCATCTTCAAAAAACAGTTGGGAGGGCTAACCCTCTGATTCTTTTTACTATCATAGACTCCCCTTCATAAGAGATCCCTAAAAGGGATACCCCGATTGCGGGTAACCCACCAAAAATAACGTATTAGATGCTGTAGTCTAGAGTACTCTAGAATGAAGAGGCACAACACTATATATTGCACATATATAACAGACTACTCATGGCTTGGGGGGCTTCACTAGGCGCCATAATGGCCGGCTCCAAGCAGCTGTGCAAAATTATCTGCTACAGTTAGACGTGCATCTCCCGCCTCCCCCCCACCCCCAACCCCCTTCTTCTTCCTTACCCTCGTCTTCTCCCCTTCTCCCTCCCCTATTCCTCTTCTTCCTCTCCATCTGACCTTCGTGTTGATTTACAAGCGCAATATACACATATCTTTCTTTCTATCGATTGGCTTTTTGGTAAGGTGAAACACGAAGATTTTCCTGAACATTCGAGCAACATGTCCGGACAATTTCGCCCCAGACGCAGATGCTGAGAAACCGAATGCGCTCATACAGATGCCCATCTCTCAAGAGCCAGACCGCAATTTGCAACTCAAAATCCCAGTGTAACCCTCAAATATGCCCCAAAAGGTGTCGATGTTACCCGTTTGTTGCGGTTTTTTTGAGTCACACGCCCTCACGGAGACTGCGATCCAGGTCCGCGGAGCTCTCCCAGGATTTGAGAGAACAGGACGTACGAACACGCGATCCGTAGCTCAAGATCCCCAAGCGTCTCCCTCAAGTATACCCTGAAGGTGGTATTGAAACCATTCGTTATTGAGCCCTTCCCCCCTCTGTTCTTGAACCAGACCCCCCTGTTTCCTTGAAACTTCGAAGTTCTGAATTTCTGCAACTCTGAGGGCTAGCGATGCTAGCTTTCGTGATGCTTATATGCATATCCATATATATATATGTATATATACATATGTATACACAACCTATTCGATCTACGCACATGTACATATGCAAGCGTGAGTTGCTGCGTTCGACACCTCCTTGGCCCGACTGGCGCTCGGTGCCATTCCAAGGACGGCACAGCCTCTCAAAAGAGCTCAGAGGGTTTAGGGTTAGGGTTTAGGGTTTCGGGTTTCGGGTTGAGGGTTTAGGGTGGGACTCAGAGGGGTGCGATTTGCTCAGCTCTCGACAGGTGCGTATACCTATGGGACCAAATGAACTGGGGTCATATACGATATACTACTGCAACCCCTAGTAAGGCACACGAACCATAAACCCTTTTAGGGTTCATTTGGTCCCCAAGCTACCTATACGTGCCTCGCCGGTAGTATGCCTTGCCATTTGTTGGATCCTGGGCAGAGGCCAGCTTCAATGAAAGCCGGGTTGCTGTTTTAAGTGAGTCCTGCTGCTAGAGCGGCTCATTGCTGCTTCTGTCGGGCGTGGGGGGATTCCATGTGGGATTCACCCCTTCGCATCTCCCAAAGGATGCCATGATCTGGGTGCCAGACCAGCTCAATCGCTTTGGCTGCATCCATGTTCGCTTTCATGGCATACCGCCGGGCCTCTTGGCCAATTGCAGCATCCTGGGGCTGCCAAATGTAATTTAGGGTTGAGGGTTTCGGGTTTAGGGTTTAGGGTTTAGGGTTTAGGGTTTGGGGTTATGACGGTCCAAGAGCAGCTGCAACATGGATGGGCTCAGAAGGTCCTCACCGTGAATCTCCCGGCAAAGCATAATGAAGCACTGAGCCCGGTTGTTTAATAGCACCTTCCGCGGGGAAGTCAAGCAGTGTCCACGTCCGTCAAGAATGGTCTACATTCATCTACAATCCGGATCGCTTGCTGAGAGGTGTGTTGTGAGGGCTTGCTGAGGCAAGCATGGTCGTGCAGGATGACTTGCGTGCCTGCAGAATTGCTGTTCTTGCAGAAGCACTGTCGATGCAACTAATTTGCAGCGGGCGGCGGCCACGTACTTTGGGTCCTCAGGCAGCTGGCCTCAGCAGGAATCCAGCAGCCCTTGCACCTCTTCCACGTAAATCCCCATTTGTTCATGATTGCAACGAGTTCGAGATGCCGATATGATCACGTGTCTATGCCGACACAAGCCAAGAACACTGGGGCGGGGTCCATCATCCTGGACAAGGCCAAACATGCACCATCAGAATGCACAAGATTCAGACTCCACACTGCGCGTGTTACAAGGAACCGAAGACTAAGACATTCAGGATCCGAAGCCTTCTCCAACGCCTCCACCGCAGCGGTGTAAAGGGCAACGGCCTGACGCTTTGCAGGCATGGGCCTCTAAACCCTCTGGGCTGGGTGGGGCGAGGGGCCCTAAGCCCTTTTTCTGCCGCTGATCAGGGCCCCTCTCTCCCTGTAAGTCTGAACCCTAAACCCTAAACCCTAGACCCTAAACCCTAAACCCTAAACCCTAAACCCTCCACACTGTTGAACTGCTCGGCTGTGGGGCTGAAGAGCGGACCTCCTCTAGCTGCGAGGCCTTGAAGCACTCGTTCCCACGCCTGGGCTGGGTTTAGGGTTTAGGGTTTGGGGTTTGGGGTTTAGGGTTTAGGGTTTGGGATTTGGGATTTGGGGTTTGGGGTTTGGGGTTTAGGGTTAGGGTTGGGATGTCCCCCTGTATACTAGCAGTCCTTAGAAGGGATATTCGTAACCCCCCAACTCTAATCCCTATTTCAGGACTGAGAGTTCCATGGAAAAACATCCCAAGTTAAGGGCTTCGGGTGGTTTATGAGCTCTTCATCTGACACTACCCTAAACCCTAAACCCTTTTTGCAACTGGCTTGCAAAGTCACGCCAGGAACCCACCCCTGATGTCGCTCAAGTTGCTGCACCCTAAACCCTAAACCCTAAACCCTAAACCCTAAACCCTAAACCCTAAACCCTAAACCACAGCCCTGGGGTCCTGAAGATCCTAGGTGGCGATGTTACATTTGCAGGGTCACAGTTTGCGCAGCACAACTCCAGGAATATCAGCTTCCAAGCTGTAAGAAAGAAGATTGCGAGATCTGCACGGCAAGAACAACGAGATGTGGCGCAGGGGGTGGCAACATCGAGCCTTGCCGCCAAAAGGCTCCTTCAGCTCAGCCGCCGTGAGCCCCGCAGGGATGACAGGTGGAGGTGGTACCGCAAGGTTCGCCTCTTGAAATGGGGAGGACTGAAATGAGGGATCCCTAATATAGAACCCCCAAAACCGTAGGAATCCCCTTTCTTTTCATCCGGACTCCAATGAGGTACCCCCCCCCTAGTATCCTAAACCCCCCAAAATGGCTCCCAGGGGGGACCTCCTTGAGCCGCTTCACGCCGCCTCCGTCCCCTCGCACCTCCACCTGGCGCGCACAGCGGCGTCTTTCAGGACACCGAGGAAGAAAAGCGCGCCGAACAGTGTCATGGCAAGGTGTTCCCCTCGGGTTTCGGGTTTAGGGTTTAGGGTCGGCTATCTGACTTCGCTGCTAGAAGCAACTTCTACGCGGGCCAACGACTATTGGCCACTGTTTCTCTGAGCCACTCTGCTTCAGAGCGATGGCCTCCCAGCGCTCCGCGTGCGCGTCAAACTTCTGCAGCCGCCCAAGCCTCTGCCAAGGGAGACAAGTTGTGAAAAGTTGAAAACCCTTTGGACTTGTTGACAATTTTGTTGCCGGGACATGCGTTTATTGCAAGCAGATACAAGGCAGCAGTTTCGCACTCATTCGGCTTGGTCTTGTGCCCAGCTGTCCTCACTTACCTTTTGCCGGGGTTCAGCGCATCAAAATCGCATGTTGTGCTTGGAGGACAGATTGCAACCGATGATCAGGCTTTCGACCTACCCTGCCCTCCTTTCAGGACTTCGTCTTGCGGATACGAATGGAGCAGCAGTAGTCACAGAAGCAGGAATCACAATAAACACAAGAATTGGCCGACAACACACTCCGAGCCCACAAGACTGACAGATGCTCTCGCAGGCGTACGCGCTTGCCACCAGGAACCCAAAAAACAAAACAGAAAGGCGAAGCAATCCAACCTATGCGGGTATTCACACCATTCACAAGCCAGGCGTGTTGATGCGTGCTCCGGCCTTCCATTCAGCTCGGGCGCGTTTTGCAAGCCTTGCAGCTGGACCTAGGCCCGACTGTCGCACAGAGAAACGTTTTGCAGCTTGGGGTATCGATGCTTTGCCCGAAGGACATAGGGCATCTGCCATGGGGTGGCCCTGTATGATATTGCCTATACTATTGCATTACTGTCTTATCGTCTGATCGTAGTATTGTTTTATTGTATGATTGTAGGATTTTTGATTTTGCGATTGTGTGATTGTATGGTTGTATGATTGTCTGATTTGTACTCTTGAATGCTTGTATGACTGCACCATTGCATTATGCAAATCATGTCAGAATATTAATCATACAACCCATGGCAAACCCCAACAGCATACTGAGCTTTGCGCAAGCTGCTTGGACTTTAAAGACCCGTGCTCCTGACAGCCACGATTGTGTTTCTGCAACAAAGGTTGACGACTGGAACTGGAACCCTGTCGTCTCACAATCCCTGGCGACAGTACGTAGGAGAACCCAACTACCGGCATGCACAAGGGCTTGGGAATGGCATCGGGCGTTCAGGTCGTTACAAGACTATGTAGCTAGGCAAATACGGAACATGAGGTGAGCATGGGCTCAGCCACAAGTAACGCTGCTCTCCTCTTACTGTTGCATAGTAGGGAATGAGGGAATGAGGCACCCTTTCTCCCCCTTTTCATACCCTTTAAGGGATGATGTAGGGTACCTCCCTCCTTCCCTATGCAAACATTCTTCTTATTTTATTTTTTATTCTTTGTATTATTTTTATTAGCTACTACTACTACTACTACTACTACTACTACTACTACTACTACTACTACTACTACTACTACTACTACTACTACTACTACTACTACTACTACTACTACTACTACTACTACTACTACTACTACTACTACTACTACTACTACTACTACTACTACTACTACTACTACTACTACTACTACTACTACTACTACTACTACTACTACTACTACTACTACTACTACTACCACCACCACCACCACCACTCCCACGACCACGACCACTACCACTACCACTACCACTACTACTGGCACGGCCACAAGAAGCGCTGCTCTCCTTGAGCAGCGGCCCGGCAGTTCCCGTCGAAGGGCTGCTCTCGGGCTGGGCCCCCTTCGCGCTGTTTCGGTAGCCGCCCGGGGTAGGGGCAGCCTCCAAGTGCCTCGCCAGGAAATCCGAGCAGGGCTTGGGGCTTGGGGCTTAGGGCTTAGGGCTTGGGGTTTGGGGTTTCGGGCTTAGGGCTTAGGGCTTAGGGTTTAGGGTTTAGGGCTTAGGGCTTAGGGCTTAGGGTTTAGGGTTTAGGGTTTAGGGTTTAGGGTTTAGGGTTTAGGGTTAGGGGGGGGGGGGGCTTCAGGGGCATGTGCGGGTCGGTTTTTGCTGTGCCTCTCCCGCCTAGCTGAACTGAAGTGGGCATATGGATCACGGTATGTTTGGGTTTGCCACCCGTTAGGGTTTGTACTCTCACGCTAGCACGAAGCGTGCGAGGCTGCGAGGCTGCGAGGCTGCGAGGCTGCGACAACGGGTTCTTGGAGGTTCATGGGTAGTTATAAGTCGGGTTATACGTAGAGTAACCATTAGAACTGGTTACAGCTTTGTTCAAGGCACTCACAACCCTACTTTGAACTCCCCATGAACCTTCAAGTAAGGGTTTCTCGAAATATGGCCGAGTCGAGTCTTGAATCGGGCCTGTAGGCAACGGTCACGGGCTCGGCACCAGCTGTTGACGCATCATCAAACTGCACCCGCATGTTCCTGCATTAAGGCCGCAAGCACAAGCCCTACCAACGTCGAATCTACAAGCCTCTGCTCTGGCAAGGTGTCCTGCCCTCGCCGTTGTTCTCAACCTTGCGCTTCACTCGTCTTACTGCACCCCTTCAACAAGCACGTGCACAAAGTCATCGTCGCATGGCACCGAGCAAACAAGAGCATGCAGTCAATGTGCAGCAGCGGTCCCGAACTGCTGAGTCTAAGCTGCCAGCGATGGTGCCCTCCATGCCTCCATGAAACCTCACTGCAACATGGACTCCTTGCTGGTCGGCCTGGGACATCCTAAACCCTAAACCCAACACCCTAAACCTTAAACCCTCTTATTTGCAAACCCTAAACCCGCAAAGCATGCCTAGGAGCTTCTCGAAGTTCCGGCCACCCAGCACTCGGACACGCTCGCCCGCTTCAAGACCAGAAAGGTCCGACATCGGAGGGCGGCTTGACCTGCAGAAGCTGTTCAGGGTTCAGGGTTCAGGGTTTAGGGTGTAGGGTTCAGGGTTTAGGGTTCAGGGTTCAGGGCTCAATGTGTGGCGTGTTGAGACATGCAGCATATGCAAACTGCAGTTTCTGCCTGGCAAGACTCTTCGCGCCCTTCTGGTCGGATTGATTCGACGTCGGCTCTCCGTCGCAAGAACTCACGGCTAGCTACTGAGTTTAACTGCGTATGCTGCCTGCGGTTTGCTGTCGCCGTGGGAGGGGGGGGAAGGGGGGTGTTGAATTAACAAGCGTGATGCGTCAGCATTACAAGTCTCACATCCTTACCCTAAGCCCTAAACCCTCCAAACCCTTTTGCGATGGGGCATATGATGGCTTCTTGGGAAGGCACGGTGCTTGTGACCTGCAAAACGGCTCCCGGATGCAAGCACACCCTCGTTCCACACGTGTACGTATGTACATGTATTACATGTGTGTGTATGAATATATATATATATATATATATACTATTATATATATATATATATATGTGTGTGTGTGTATGTATACATATATATATATATATGTATAGATATATATATATATATGTACAGGTATATGCATATGCAGATGCATATGTATATTTATGTTTCTCTTTGTGTATGTATCTATATATATATATATATGTGACTTATTTGATTCTGCAGTTATTTACGTACTTACAAGTCATGTTTGTTTGTATATACGCAAATATATATTTCGAGCGGTTACACTGTTCACTTGGCTTTTTCAAGAGCGCACACATGACAGCCTAACTTTGGGGGAAAATGACTTGGAAATGCTGATAGAAAAGATACGAATGAAAAGAGACTAGGAAATGTACCAAGTTTCAATAATAGATTTCATGCATCAGCTTCTCTCTGCATTATCTTCACGGTGTGTTCATTCTATTCATTCATTCAGAAAGCTCATATACCTAAGAATATTTGTATTTCTGTCATAAAGACTTGCGCCGGCACCTAGTTAAGCATGCTTTCGCAAACACACCGCCCTGCAACCCCTTCGTTCTTCCATGGGTGTTGATATATCATATATACATACAGTTCTTTCTTGGGTATATATATATATATAGATACAAACATACAGATTCTTGGCGAAAGTATACATGAATATGTAACAAGTGCACGGGCCCCTGATCCCTCCGACAGCTCGTGCCTTGGTGACGCAAATCCTGCCGATCAGGTCGGGCCTGGTGGCAAACAAGTGCCTCTAGCTTGCGCTGCTGTGCACTGTCCGATATCTCATATCTCACGATATCTCATTATATCTCATACTATCTCATACTATCTCATTCTATCTCATTATGTCTCATCCCATCTCATATCTCATTCTGTCTTATTATATTTCATATCTCATTATATCTCTGTCATGACTGAAGGGTGGGTCCTTAGACTATTTTGTGGCTGGCGACTTCGCGCCCCAGCTATCTGAAGTACCGGCTGCATCCTCCGCGCGGCAGAAAGCATGGACAGCCAGAGGACCCCGCATCTGTGCCACCACCTCAACAACAACCGGGCACCCTGAGGTTTGCAATTGCACGCTCGAATCTCTAAGAGAAAGCAGTGCATTCTGAGTACATCGTCCTGACGGTTCAGGGACTGATGATGATGCTAATTATAATAAGAAGAAGAATAATAATACTAATACGAATGCTATTATAATAAGAAGAAGAATAATAATACTAATACGAATGCTAATAATACTGTACTGGGTCATGAGGAAGTTCATGAGGGTTGTAGCCCTCTCCGAGTCCACGACACTCAGGGCTCCCGCGAACCAGCAGTTGCCCAAGGCACCCTGGCCACGCTGCGTGGTTATTGTTCGTCCTCTTCTTATTATCATTGTTATTATCATTGTTATTATCATTGTTATTATCATTGTTATTATCATGATTATTGTTCGTTTTTGTAATTATTGTTTTCAGTATTCTTATCATTGTGGGTTTGGGATTTCGGGTGGTTTAGGGTAATCTGCATCTTCGTTGCACTATGCCACGCGGCGACTTGCAAAGGCTGGCGGCAGACGTGCACAAGAGTGGCACACTGTCGCATGCGTGAAGCCTGGCAAACATCTTCGGGGCGTGCTGCCTGCCAGAACAATTGACAGCAAGCGGCACCCACATGTGAAGATCTACCGAGGGGGGCTTGCGGACAAAGGTTGAGGACATGGGATTGCGTGTAAACCGACAATCTTGAGTGTGTGACTCATTTTACGGGCACCATCCAGGAACGACACAGCATAGACCATCAGCTGGCTCTGTTTTCGACTGCCACTCAGTGCCGGCCGCTGATTCAGACCTGTCTGGTCCATCGCAGACCTGCGACGCCGCCTCTCCTGCAATCACATGCTGCGGACACGATAGTTGCAAAAGGGGGCTGTGTTGGAGGTCTGCAATGGACGCCCAAACCATTTGGGATCCACGACCGTCTACTGATTCCGCGCACCTGCATCTGTCATGATCTCTTAGGAGACCATGAAGATGCCAGCTTCTTGGCGTTCAGCCGCACAAACCTGGGCCGAACAGCCCCGACGAGGCTCTTGTTTGTCTTTAAAGCAGCAGAAGGGACAGCAAGAACCGCCAGCGAGCTGCTCATGACCTTCTATGACCTTGCAATCATGCTACCAAATTCTGGGTCGTGGCTTCAGAATTTCACGGATCTTCAGGGTTCCTCGCATAACCTGTCTCGCGGCAGCAAAGGCACCGCGCATCTCCGCCCAAGAGCGAGTTCAGCAACCTTCGATTGAGCTGGTGGTGACCGGAACGTTCAGCCACCAAAACCTTCATAACATCCGCACACCCATACCGTACCCCTATACCGCTTCGGCATCTAGTTCAGATTAGTTCAGTATAGAAGCAGCTCGATTCCGTCGACATCCACTGGCATGGGCTCGTCATCCTCTTGGCAAAAGTCGATAAGGCTCCCATACCATCTCATGTGCTATGTGTTGCGCAGTTCCCCCTCTACGATGTCGTTACTCCCCAGTCCCGAAGCAGAATCACGCACAGCCTAAATTGCGTTCCCAGCTTTCTGACTCATGGCTTGGCTTGAGTGCACATGGGGGGTTCCGAAATTACACCCTTTGGGGGTCCGTATGATCCGGGGATCCTACTATTTGGAGATCTATATTAGGGGTCCCTACTTTCGAAATCTCCCACGTCTAGCGGCCTAGCGTGATGCACTTCTCAGTATCGGCCTGCTCCTCGTGGTGGACCAAAGCAAACTTCGGATTGCTGCCACCTGCACTCCATGCAAGCCTTGCAGTTGGAATTCGATCCCCCAAGATTCGAACCACCGCGCCTTTGATCACCATCGCTGATGGGATGGCAGGTGGGTCCAGTAAAGATCGCACAGCCCGCTCCGCACGCAAATCCAACCAGAGCCATTGCAAAGAGATCCCTTGCTCGTCAAGCTTCTGTTGAAAGCGATCTTTCACATCGAGGAGCATGTCCTCCTCCGTCTGGGTGAGAGGCCCCTCTTTCATGTAGACCAGATACCATGGCCTGTCCTGGGGTCACAGATTGCTACATGCTGGCCGCATGGTCTCCACGTCTCCCAGAAACGCTAAAGAAAGAGAGAGAGAGAGAGACAGAGCGAGACGGAGGGGGAGAGAGAGAGAGAGAGCGAGAGAGAGAATTTCAAAAAGACAAGAATGCTTCACGAAGTTATATGCTGGTAATGGCTTCTTCTCTAGCAAGATGCCGAAAACTTTAACCCAGACAAAACGAGACTGAAGACCAAGTGTCTCGGCCCAGAAACTGCTGATGCGTTCTTCCACTCAGCTCAGGCAGAGCACCTCCAACAAAAGCCCAGAGTCCAAAGAGCCAACTGGAAACCGCCCACACATGCCCTCACTATCACACGACGATGACACGCAAGACAGTACCCGCCAAAGGCCCTACGAACAAGCGCGCGCAAGCGTGGGCAAAAGTTGAGGCCCACAAGACATCAGCTGACTTGCACCTGCCAAGGTGCCCGATGACGCTTCCTTCGGCCCATCAACCTGTCCTGACGAGCTCTACAACATCACACGCATCATCTGACGAAAAACCCGCTGCCAGGCCTGAGGCGGTGGAGCTGGTCTTCCTGCACACCTTGGTGGATCTTTCCGTGGTTCCAAATCCGTTGGGGGACCCAATGCTAAGCAAGCTACGAATCCAGGGACAATGTGCAAAGCTCAGTCTTTAAGGCCATCATGCCGAAAACCGCTGCTCAGAGCATAAGAAGGCTGTTCAAGGCTTGGTAATTGATTGGGCGTCTGATCAGTGTAACGAGATGTCAGTCATGCGCACCCATGACTTGCGCGGGCATCTCCATGCCACCATATCTGCGTCTGGTCGCGGGGCTGATGTGCCCCTGCTCAGGGGACTGTTGTGCTTGCCATGGCGGGTTCCCAACCCTTGTTTTTGCTCGCAGTACTTGTACGTGTGGTCCGTGTGGTCGTTGTGGTCGTTTTGCCATTGCTGATGTTACTGTTGAAGTTGCTACTGATTACGAGCACGCTCGTGGAGAGCGTTGGACAAGAGCTGCCACTCGCGGGCATCAGCTGCGAGCGTTGAGAGCGCTCTCCGCAGGGTTGCCAGCCCAAAAACGACACACATGGTGCAAAAAGTACTAGTAAGCCACACCAACACCTAATAAACCCTATAAACCGTAAACCCTAAACCAAAAACACACGCATAACAAACAAACTCCGCGAACAGCTGCAGCAGAGTCGCTGGTGCCAGATCAGCACGCCCGGCTCCGCGGCCGGCAGTGTTGAAGTGCATGCGCTCCTCATGGCTCCAGGTCTCTCCGCAGCTTAGGGTTTAGGGTTTCGGGATTCCTAAAAGCCCTAAATCCTAGCAGGGTTCGAGTTTAGGGTTTAGGGATTAGGGATTAGGGGGTAGGGTTTAGGGGGTAGGGTTTAGGGTTTGGGGTTTGGGGTTTGGGGTTGGGGGTGTGGGGTTTAGGGTTTAGGGTGTAGGGTTTAGGGTTAGGGTTTAAGGTTTAGGGCCGATCATCAGGGATACTCTCCAGGGCTGGACATCCAGGCAAGGGGTACAGGAGACTCAGGCGGCCAGAACGGCTGAGTGTCAAATCTCAGGGTGGGCAGAAACAGGGGGACATGGGAAACCCAACTGGCGTTTTCAAAAGATACACCCAAAAAAAGTGCAGAGCTAAAAATGCAGAGCTAACCTATAGTAGAAGAACTTACATCTTCTAAAATATCGTAGACGATATTATGATGTACAGACAAGTGGAGGCCAAGAGTCCAGGCCCACAGTGTCACTGGGGCGTTCCCGGACAGAACAGAACTTGGGCAGGCCCTCAAAGGCATTTGTCCAGTAGGGGTCCGGCTTCAAGCCCAAAGACAGGATGGCTTGCCTGGAGAAGGGATTAGGGTTCAGGGCTTAGGGTGGGTTTTTTGTATTCGGGTCGCGGATCTAGCCGACCACACTGCAGAGGGCTTTTCGGGGCTTTTGGGTTTAGGGCTTGGGGTCCTGTAAGCACATCATGCGCAGAGCAATGCCGGAGCACACACTCATTTGCGTCCCAGTGGCCGGCATTCATCGAAAGTAGGAATCTCAGCTTCGGAAGGACAGCCTTCTGCTCCGTTCGAAAGCTTGACGTACTCGAACTGCTCAGAAGCTGGCTTTGCCTTGAGCTTACATACATATGGACGGCCCTAAACCCTAAACCCTAAACCCTAAACCCGAAACCCTAAACCCGAAACCCTAAGCCCTAAGCCCTAAACCCTAACCCTACCCGAAGCAGGGCGCCTCATCCTTCTTGTCCTTGAGGTTGGCCACGACGCCTTCGGCCAGCTTTGCCACAAGCTTCCTCAGAGCAACTCACTTCGCCCAGCTACGGTAGCTCTGAGGCCGGTTTAGGGTTTAGGGTTTAGGGTTTAGGGCTTCGGGTTTCGGGTTTCGGGTTTAGGGTTTAGGGTTTAGGGGTTAGCATCCCCATCTGCCTCCGAACTTGAGATCCGCCGAGGCTCTCGAGGCTCGCTTCTCCATTGTTGGGCCCGGAAAGCTTTTGAATAACATCTTGCACGTTCCTCAGCTCCGAACATCTGCCCCAGTGTTGCCCAGCATCGGTCTCCCGTCAGCCTTCTGTTCCCTAGACCAAGAAGCCCTAAACCCTAAACCCTAAACCTAAACCCTAAACCCGGCTTTAGGGTTTAGGGTTTAGGGTTTAGGGGTTAGGGGTTAGGGGTTAGGTTTTAGGGTTTAGGGTTTAGGGTTTAGGGTTTAGGGTTTAGGGTTTAGGGTTTAGGGTTTAGGGTTTAGGGTTTAGGGTTTAGGGTTTAGGGTTTAGCTCCCTGCGAGCTAAGCAATCGTAACACCCACCGTGGCAGAGAAGCAGTGGCAGATCTTCCAGGTCCAAGAAGTGGCCCGTCCTTAGACGTTGGCATGGAAACCTGCCCACGATGAGCACCCTCATTGCGGATATTCTGGGTCCGCAGTAGGCACGTGGCAGCAGGCTCGTGCATGAAAGTCGAAATGTGCCCCTAGCGCTTGTAGGATTGTGATGGATATACCATTGCTTGCTTCAGAGTCCCCTCAAACAATATCTTTCTCACAGGGGGAATAAAGGGACCATTACCTTTCTTCATTGGGGGGATTAGTTGGTAATCACAAGGAGAGGGCGCCGCAGAGGTTGCTCATTTTGGTCACAGTCTCATCTTCGGCGGGGGCTGCGGTGCTTCCTTTGACTTCTCCGTCTCCTGTGCTTGCGCGCGTCTGCCTCAGCTTTAGGGTTTAGGGTTTAGGGTTTAGGGTTTAGGGTTTAGGGTTTAGGGTTTAGGGTTTAGGGTTTAGGGTTTAGGGTTTAGGGTGTAGGGTTTAGGGTTTAGGGTTTAGGGTTTAGGGTTTAGGGTTTAGGGTTTAGGGTTTAGGGTTTAGGGTTTAGGGTTTAGGGTTTAGGGTTTAGGGTTTAGGGTTTAGGGTTTAGGGTTTAGGGTTTAGGGTTTAGGGTTTAGGGGCCCATCATGGCCCACACGTCACTCACGAACATATACGAACATGAGCTGAACCGAGACGTGAGCACACCATATCAGGGCCAGTGACACACGGGAGACAGATCGGCCCGGCCAGCTCCACCGACAAAGGAGTTGAAGTGCATCCTTTGTTGCAGGGGCACACCCGTTCTTGAAAGGCTCAGCGGAAACATTGAAAAGCAGAAGTGCGATGCCTTTGCCAGCCATTCGGCAAGCCTGTGTGCATCCAAGCGCCTTTCAGGATGCTGCACTGTGGGCTCAGTGCGCACGGAGCACTTGCTCGGAAGCTCTGGGAAGTTGGAGACCTACAGCAGACATCACGTCCGGGCTATCCAGGACTGGGACTAGCAACGTCTGACAGGGTACACGCTTTAAAGCACTGTGAGCTTTCACATGCCAGGGGATGTGCCTCCCCATATCTCACGATGCTCAAGCTTACAGCGTTGAAGCACGGAAGCTTACGACGTGGCAAAGAGCATAGAGAGTACCATCGGTACGCTGCTACGCATTCTCGGCCGGAAGGTCGCCCTACACGGACAAAAGGGCAAACTCAAGCCCAATTCTACAGGAACTTCTTGTCCAAGAACAGTCGGTCTTCGAGGCAAGCAACCCAGGTAGGCTCTGGCTGCATCCCGAGCTCCTGCATCCAGCGATGAGCTCCACAGTTGGGGTTGACAATGAAAAGGGGCCCCTGGTATGGCCCCCCCAAATAGTAGGACTAGTAGGATCTTCTGATAACAAGGACCCCAATAAGGCACCCCCCGAATGTCGGAAACCCCCATGTAACCTTAAGGGGGATGATGGCAGTATAGGGATTTATTATGACCCCCCCAATTTTAAAGGGTTCATTCCTAAACCCTAAACCCTAAACCCTAAACCCCAGACCCTAAACCCTAAACCCTAAACTCTAAATCAAGTCTGAGCACATGCCCCGGTGCCTTCAATGCATTCTGGCACTCGGAGACCGAAGTAATCTCTCGCTCAACCGGGCACCCGGCGGTGCCTGACAAGCAAGGGCCACATGAAGGCTTAGGGCTTAGGGCTAAGGGCTTAGGGCTTAGGGTTTAGGGTTTAGGGCTTAGGGCTTAGGGCTTAGGGCTTAGGGCTTAGGGCTTAGGGCTTAGGGCTTAGGGCTTAGGGCTTAGGGCTTAGGGCTTAGGGTTTAGGGTTTAGGGTTTAGGGTTTAGGGTTTAGGGTAAGTTTAGCAGACACAGTAGGCATGACATTGGCATGCTGTCGGGGGTGCTTGTGGGCTGTTTGCCCACCTTTCTCCAGCAGCTCGTATTTGGAAGTGCTTATGCTCTCCTCCTCGTCATCCTGACCGCGAAAAGCACACCGTCATATGATGACTCTTCTAGTCTGCTCCACGACCCCGCCATACACATCCAGCACCGGCCTATCTTTCGGGCACCCCGAAGATGGGAAACCGAACTTCGAGCAGACCCTAAACCCTGAACCCTAAACCCTAAACCCTAAACCCTAAACCAGAGCCACATCTGCCTGGTCGAGCACCTCCGCCTCTTCTTCCTCCTCCACTTGACACACATGATTAGTCGTCCCCAACATAGTTTCTCTTCAAGAATTCTACGAGTTCATGGTTGGGATAGTATTAAAAATTTAAATGTCTATTCCTTATTGGGTTTAAGTACCCCTAAAAATGTAACATGTTACCCAAAATTGACAAAGTCTAGTCTAGTCCCTACCTTCCCCGTGCCCTGAAGTGAGAAGATGTGAGAGAAGCGCCGCGTTGGGAATT
This sequence comes from Symbiodinium natans, assembly GCA_905221605.1. Taxonomy (NCBI): domain Eukaryota; class Dinophyceae; order Suessiales; family Symbiodiniaceae; genus Symbiodinium; species Symbiodinium natans. The sequence goes on along the minus strand of CAJNDS010002786.1, from coordinate 115,343 downwards.
GTAAACAACCGCCTCGGACACTCAACTTCTTGCACAGAATTGCCGGCTGTCTTCTGTTTGCGGCTTTAACGGCTCTGCGTTCCCCGGAGCTGTCAGTCAATTGGGAACCCGAGGTCTTTGCGGAGGCCGCAGAAGCCTGTGGATTTGACCCAAACATATCATGAAGCCGGCCAGGACTGACAGCGGGGCAAAAGCATCACAGGCCCTCGGCGCGCTTTACACAGTTGGGAGCTTCCACGCCCAGGCGTTTTTGTTTTAATTTCCCGAGGCTGTGCCCATAAGCACCCTTCACGCGGTTGTCCCCAAACCCTAAACCCTAAACCCTAAACCCTAAACTCTAAACCCTAAACCTGCAAACGGTCTCCTCTTGCCACGTGGCGCTCCCCAACCAGAGCTCCGCGCGCTGAGTCATCAGCCACTCCTGCAAGCTGCTTGAGGGTTTAGGGTTTAGGGTTTAGGGTTTAGGGTTTAGGGTTTAGGGCTGCTTGGAGGTTCATGGTACTTTTAACCCAATAACAGCTGCACTTAGAACCCCTTGTAAGCCCCTTAAGTGCCCTAAGTATGGTTATAGTTGGGTTGTATGTACAGTTAGAATTGGGTAACTAAATCCCATGAACCTGCAAGTATAGGACCGAGAAGGCCAAGGGATGAAGCCCCCGCGGTCCTTCAACGCCCCGAAAGATATCTCGGTGCTAATGTAGACCTGCTTTGTCGACGTATCTGGTCCATACCTTCCACGCGCAACCCCATAGAATGCGGGCCACTTGCCTTGCGCGGTCAGCATGCTGCGTGTGGCGACCAGAACTTCCGACAAGGTGCTGGACAACTACTTGTGGGATGGACTCAATGGCGTAGAGGTCCAGCCTCAAACAACTCTTGGAAACATGTTGCGGGCTCGGATCTGCAAAGGGTGACGACAAAACAAATGGACTAACTGCAAAAGCGCGATAGGATTCGCGCACATGTGCACAATGCTTCTGGAAACTGCATACGTTATCTGCAGCTGTGTGGCAGAGGGTTCCTCTGATTGTCCTCCTCTGCTGGCACGAAGCCGAAGTCCATGTGCGGCCAAAGCTCGTTGTCGCTGGACAGGGCCTACTACTCTAGGGTTTAGGGTTTAGGTGTAGGAGCCGTGTTGCCATGCCACATTGCAGAGTGAAGAACATCCCTAAACCCTAAACCCTAAACCCTAAAACCCTAAAACCCTAAACCACACAAATAGTCTGCGCATGACGACTTGGCCTTGAAGATGACAGGGGCGCGCTGCCGTCGAGAGAACAGCAGCACTTTGATGGGGCGCGTCCGTCCTTCCGTCAGATCACGCCCTCCGCAGTGCTACAAGAGCTTGTGTGCCACTGTTGCCCTAAACCCTAAACCCTATATAAACCCTAAACCCTGAAACCCTGAAACCCTGAAACCCTGAAACCCTGAAACCCTGAAACCCTAAACCCTAAACCCTATTCAGGAAGGCCAGCTTCTGCGAACCCAATCGTTTGCATTTTTACGCTACATGCCGTTAGACCCTAAAACCCTAAACTCCTAAACCTTAATTAAACTCTAAACCCTAGACCCTAGCCCTAAACCCTAAACCCAAAAATGAAAACAGGGTCCTGTCAAAAAGACGTTCAAGTTGCTGGCAGTGACGTGCAGTGTCCTCCAGCGCATGTGCGGATGATGCCGTGAAGACAGAGCAGGGGAATTGAGGGACCTCAAGAAGAGCATCGTCGTGTGAAACATGGGTCAAGCTGGGAACAAAAAAATAGATGACCCAAAGCAATGGCTTGCAACAATAGCATCGCCAGCCAACGTTGCGGTAGCTTGAAAGAAGATGGAAGGAAAAATGCATCAGAACTCGCACGGACCTGCCACCTACTTGGCACTCTGCAGCAACACCGCCGCCCAGCCCACATGGCCGTGAACGACGATCAACGACTCTGCTCTCCACTCGGTCCTATCATTGAAGGCCACCATTTTGGCCTCGGCAAACGAGCATGGGCAATCCACTTTGGCAGGCCCTCTTCCAGAATCAAGCTAAGGGTTCTGCAACAGCCGCCGTGAAGCCTTCTCTGGTGTGGTGCCCGCGGTAAAACCTGCCGCCACCTGACAATCCAAGACGAACAAGATACATATGTATATATATATATATATATTGTTGTTCTAGTCGCAGTCGTCGCACGTAATTTAGTACGTAGGATAGTGCGTAGTAGTACGTAGTAGTACGTAGTAGTACGTAGTAGTACGTAGTACATACAGTATACGTAGTACGTATCGTATACGTAATACGTAATACGGAGTATACGTAGTACGTGGTACGTAGTACGTGGTACGTAGTACGTGGTACGTAGTACGTGGTACGTAGTACGTGGTACGTAGTACGTGGTACGTAGTACGTAGTACGCGTAGTGACAGCGGTAGTGCCGGCAAGGGTAATGGCAACGGGAAGGTGGCGGTGGCAGCATCTGCACAGCAAAGCACTCACGCTACTTCTGCCAGTTGAAAAGCTGAGGCACGTGGTCCACGCGGATGCAGCAGCACCGTCGGAGTGTGCCGAATGTTGTGCTCCCCACACATCACGCGCCAGTCGTCACAGTTGACAATTCCCAGGCCTTAGAAAGGGGATGTTGAATCATCGAAGAAGGCTGAGAAGCAATATTCAAGTAATATTGCGAAGAAGCCAAAGTTTGAATCAATAGTGCTGCTCAACTGTCTGCAACCAGGTCACATGCTAAGCTATCTACCTCATCAGCAGATTCCTGCCGACACGGTGAAACATACCACAGCAGCTCAGCCTAATGCAAGCGCCAATCAGTTGCTACAGGGATTTCGTTGTCCTGGAAGCCTCTGATCGATTCGTGATCCGTTTTCTCGGAGGCAAACAGGACCATTGCAGGACCTGCGGCAAGCAATCCCTCACACTGCTGCAAGCCCTGTGCTTTGCCTCTGTCAACAGCCTGGGCCTAGACGATAGATACCAAGCCGGCCAAGCCTGAGCATGCACCCTCATCGAGAAACTGCTCAAGGTCCTTGCCCAGGATCCTCGCGGAACAGTAGGCAATTATGCTGCATTGTGCCAGAACGAAGTGCATCTTAGTGAGACTCGTCTGAGCCGTGTCATGACATGGCCAAGCTTTGGGCAGTACAAAACGACCTCGAACCTACGCTGGCAGTGGGCCTAGCCGAACCTGGTCGCTCATCTTCGCCTCAACAACTCTTGAATAAGCTCTGTATCGTCTCTGCTGCAAGATCCTCATGCGGAGATGATCTGCCAGCGATAGGTGTGAGCTATCGTTTCCAGAAAATCAAGCCTCCGCTGACCTGCAGCCATGCACATAGCGCTAAAACGAGCACCGCAACCATGAGGGGGGGAGCGATCTGATAAGGATCTGCTTGGACTGCCTCAAATCTATGTAGGGCTGCACGACGACTTGAACTGGAGAATCAGGGTTCCTTGTTGGGGCCTACTCCGGACAAAAGACCAAGACGATTGTGTGCTACTTGAGACGGAATATGCTGGAAAGCGTGCCGTCGCGAATGCTGTATGCTGGGAGTTTGATAGGGCTTGTTTCACATCGCATACCGGACTTCTCTTGAACATCAAGATGCAGCAGGTGCGCGCGGCATTGGTGAGGTAGGTACCAAGATAACCAAGAGAGCAGCTCGAAACCCGAACTCCAAAACCCTAAACCCTAAACCCGAAACCCTAAACCCGAAACCGTAAACCCGAAACCCTAAAAAGCCCAACCCACTGCTTCAAAGACTGCCATGCAATGCCTCGCGGATGACCTTCCACGGCGTTCCGAGGACCTGGAGAAAGTGGCGGTGGGCCGCAAGTAAAACCAAGGGTAAACCCTTTGTTTTTGCACCTGGACTGAGGAAGCCAATCGCACTTGAACCTAAACCCTTTTTGCAAGCAGGACTGCTTCGAAACCCTAAACCCTAAACCCTAAACCCTAAATGCTTTTAGCACTAAGCCCTGCAAACCCTTGACCCTCCTCCTCCTCCTCCTCCTCCTCCTCCTCCTCCTCCTCCTCCTCCTCCTCCTCCTCCTCCTCCGCCTCCTCACCTCCTCCTTGCTGCTCGGGCCGCTGCTTGAGACACTGAGTCGCGGAGATAGTGCGTGCACCTGGAATGGGCTGTTGGGGGTTTAGGGTTTAGGGTTTCTTTGCCACCCGTCTAGCCATGCAGGGTTTGGGGTTTAGGCTTAGGGTTATAGGGGTTAGGGTTTAGGGTCTGGGGGTTTTGGGGGTTTTGGGGGGTTTGGGGGTTTTTGGGGGTTTTGGGTCTAGGGGTTTTGCCCAGCTGCCGACACCCAAAATGCGTAACCCCTCACATGTCGACATGGGGCATAGTGGCGGCCAGCTCGTTCCCGTTGTGCAGCTGGCTCCATATCAACTGGCAGCCCTGCAACGGTAGGCCAAGTGTTCACGATTGTTTGCACATGTCACTGACACGCAACAGGAAGCTGACAGGGAGGACCTCGCACGTGTGGCCAGGTCTCAGCCACTGCGTTGGGCGCGTGAAGTATCGCACCTCACGATGGTCTGCTAAGCAAGTTGGAGCTTCAAAAAACCGCTCTTAGCTTTGGTGGCAAGGAGTCAGCACCAGCTGCCATTGAGAACGTGCATTTTGTTGTAAATTCTTGATCCCTGCTCTTCCTTTAAGATACACTCTTGAGCTTTGGCTGGTGGCCACTGGAATACCAACCCAGCTCCAAACGATCCTTGAGACTAATATTACGAGAGTCTAAAAACTCTGGCCTCTAATGCAATCCGTCCCCATGCCGACTCACGACCAGTGCCTGGACCACATAGTGCGCAAGCTGTCCACAACCTTGACAGCGCACCTTGTTCCGGAAATCCTGCAATCTGGCCATTGCTTCCGCTGACATTCGGTTTAGGGTTTAGGGTTTAGATGGGTTTAGGATTTAGGGTTTAGTATTTAGGGTTTATGGTTTAGGGTGGTTTAGGGTTGTTTAGGGTTTAAGAAGCGAGAGTGGTTTGGCTGCCTGCTCCTGCTTATCAGCTTCTTCGCGCGAGCTTGCCAAGGGCGGAACTGGTGGAAGCCTGAGACGGGCTTAGATTGCAAGTTCGAATGCAAACGTAAGCTGCGCAACTGCTGAACTACTGTGTATGACGTCCTGAACTGTACTGTAAGCGAACGGTGTTGTCTGGGGATAGCCTTGGGCTGGTATTTGCGCTTCTTCGAGGTCTTCTTCAGACTGTATGCATTTCTTCTCCACAACAATAACACCCCTAACGCCGTTGACGCCGTGCGCGTCTTCCCGTATTCGTGCCGAAATCCGCGTCTTCACGTCTTCTCACGTCGTTGCATCAGTGTTTCGTTTCGACATCCTCATCTTCACGTCGCCAACTTCGTGCCAAGCTTTTTACTCAACTGCTACAAACATCAGCGCAATCGTCTTCTCAGAAAGCGTTGTCAATCCGGTGTACGGCACCTAAACAAAGCCAGTTTTTGCCTAGAGCAGGCCTGCTGTGAGTGTGGCAGCTCAAGCATTGCCAGGTGTGCTCCTGACAGACCGCTGTCGACAGCTTGACACCGCACACTTTCTGGGCAGAGGTCTGTCTTGCGCCTCCTCTGCCGAGAGGTATAACGAGGCCGCAGTTGGAGGAAACTGCGGGTCCACCTCGCAAAGTGCGCACTTGGCCACCACAACAATCCTGATGGCCAAGTGATCATAAAGCCACCGGCTGAGGTACAGGCATACGTCTCCCCACGCTCTGCGCACGCCCTGCAAGGCAAGAATGTTGCAGTTCTTTCCCCGCTCCTGTTACTTGCGGATGGAGCCCATCAAGCTTTGGCCCAACAGCATGAAAAACAACGCAGTCACGCAAACTAGATTGTGGGACGAGCAGCCTTTCCTTCGTATCAGGGAGAACAAACAAATGGCCCAAGTCTTGAAGAGCATCCTGGTCCTTCAACAGATCGAGTGCCTCCCCCGTCCTAGCATCTGAAAACACCGGATCGATTAACCTCTGGACCCGACTCCTTAAAGTTGAACAGGACGTAAGTGACGGCCGCAATCAATTGTTAAGCTCGCTTGTTTCGTTGCGACATGACTTTCTAATTGGACGCGCGCGCCATCCCCTGGCGACCGGCAACAGCCAAACCACAAGAAACGACAGTTCAACAAGGAATATCAGGCATCAACGTATAATAGGGTTTAGGGTTTAGGGTTCAGGGTTTAGGGTTTAAGGTTTAGGGTTTAGGTTCCAAGCAGGTCACAGCGAGCCATCACAACCAGCCGCCTGCCTTTCGATAGCCCCCAGCTGTTCGGCCGACACCCGGAACTTTTCAGCATGAAAACGTTCGAAGGAGACCACCTCGCGAGGCACAGCACAGTTCGAGACTTGTGCCGATTCAAATCAGGTCCCTGCGCATGGCGTAGTATCTGAACGCCACATCATGCAACTATAGCTCGTATTGAATGCTTGCTCACCATGCTCACCGGATGCCGACCACATTCCCCCACCCTAAACCCTCAACCCTGAACCCTAAAAACGTAAACCCTAAACCCTAAACATCCCTAAACCCTAAACCCAGTGGCCGCCTTCGGCTCGAACGCTGCCGTGGCCAACGGCAATTGCTCGGCAGGTGCCTCTCTCTTATAGCCATCAACTCACCAAGACTCCTGCAAAAAAAGGGGTGCTTCTGCATGTGAGAAACTGCCTCAGGTGCAACATCTTCTGGAGACAGCGGGCTGCCTGAGAACGGAGACAGGTGGCAAGAGCAGAGATGATGCAGCTGGCAGGGCAACAGTACACTGATGAGAAACTTCAAACTTCAAACACCCCACCGACAAAAAGCAACAGAAACTCAACCGAGCACCCTCAATCTTAGACCCCGTTGATCAATCTTGCTGACCCTTGCCTGCACCAGGATGCGAGGCTTCCGCATCGGTGGTGTCTTCTTCGGCCGGCGACATATCTGGCCTGCAAAACCGATCGCTGCTGCACACTGCGTAGCACAAACTGCGACCTTGACGGTATTGCCTGGTACTAGTACCTGTCAAACCGAACTACCACAGTTTTCCTGCAAGGCCTTCAAGGAAAGATGTGAAAGCCAATCGATGCCGAGGGTCTGCGGCGAAGCAGACTTCGGTGTTCTCCTGCTCTCATCCTCATGTGGAAGGTGACCACGGGGCCTGCTCTGGTTCAGCGCATGCTACGCAGCATATACATATCACTATATAACTGTAGATAGTTGTATATATATATATATATATATAATTCTTTTCCCCCCCGCCCTGCCGAAGCTGCGAGGCCGTTATATATAATTCATATCTATGTATCTATGTATCTATGTATCTATGTATCTATGTATCTATGTATCTATGTATCTATGTCTCTATGTCTCTATGTCTCTATGTCTCTATGTCTCTATGTCTCTATGTATCTATGAATCTATGAATCTATGAATCTATGAATCTATGTATCTATGTATCTATGTATCTCTGTATCTATGTATCTATGTATCTATGTATCTATGTATCTATGTATCTATGTATCTATGTATCTATGTATCTATGTATCTATGTATCTATGTATCTATGTATCTATGTATCTATGTATCTATGTATCTATGTATCTATGTATCTATCTATGTATCTTTGTATGTATGTATCGATGTGTCTATGTATCTATGACCACCAATCAGCTTCCAAATGAGGTGGGGAGACCTGTCGCCCGAACCAGCTGACGGCGCCTGTCGCGTGTCTTCGTGCCACTCAATGTAAAACCAACCATACGAAATTGCTAAGAACAAGTTCTTCCACTTGTGGCGTCGAAAAGGTAAGTGCCGCACAACAGGTTCCCGCTGCTGCGCTGCCTCAGGTGACGTAAAAATAGCTTGGGCTCACACAAATCAACCAAGAATTCCCCGTCTTTTTCCTGCAATTACAACATCTTTCGGCGCCGTGTTCGCAAATCAGCATTTTCCCCGTCTGGATAGAAATGATGAAGGCTCTTGGTCTGTTTTCTTTGTGTTTTGCATTCTTGTTAAAGGGGACATGCAGTGGGCGCAGGACATCCCGGCCCGCTGGAGAGTTTGAGTCAGGGCTTGCCGGGAGCAACTGAAACAAAACTTGGCAGGGATTTGGAGGGTTTTGGGGGTTTAGGGTTTCGGGAAAAAATTCAGGGTTTTGGGATGGTTTGTGCTTAGGGTTTAGCGTGGGCTTGGTACTTTAAAACTACACCATGCTGACATGACACCGCATTAGAAATAGAAAAGCTGACTGGAGAATAGCAGGCATGTGGGTATTTTGGATGCTTTTGCGGAGAAAGTGAAGCATAGCAACCAGGCCTCCTGAAACTTGCTGTCGGGACCATGGAATGAAGTAAATGCTTGAAAGTTGCATTGTAGCTTTGATCCGACGGTTACAATAAGTTGGAGCGTGCTGAACCGCTTTCGCCTCGCTGAAAATGTGTGTCCTCGTTGCCTTTTTCCCTCGTCATCGAGAAAATGTTCATGTTAAAGCGCACGACCTAACCCACACGGGTTTCTTACGTTGAGCTGCTTGGAAAAGCACGCACTGGAACCACAAACGCACATGACGCTGACGGGATTTTTTTTTGTACATTCCAAAAACACTATACTTGTGAGTTCTGTCATCTAATAATTAAGCAAGAAGGAGATGGTTTATTCGGTAGCATGCCGTTACATCACGTCAGGAAATTGCCACGATGGCCTCCTCATGAAAAATCAATTCTGATGGCTCCAATGGGCGAAGCCTACGTAAACGGCTGCGTACCTTTGGCTGGGGCCACCGCTGGCGCATCCTCCTCGAGGGACAGCCTAGCATCATGTGCAAGATTACACGAAATGTTGTGATTCGTGCGCGCGGCAAAGACCACATACGCAAACAACGCGCAGGAACCATGCCAAAGTTGAATGCCCTTTCCAAGGCGCGGGCAACAACTGCCGAACGATGCCACAAGCCGCGCGCAACACCTTCTGGTAGAATTTGATGGGGGTGACGCCGGAAACACATGCCAATGCTCGCGGCATCAAATTGAGACCAAGGATTCAAACTGCCACTGCCTCTACGCTTGATGGTGTCCGCGCAGTGAAACCTGAACGGCGACCAGGAAAAGCAATAACAATTGCTTGCAACAGTTGCGAAAACCAGAGAATAAACAGGAACAAGAGAAGCGAACGCAACAAGAAAAGCCAGCAACGTAAACAACGACAGTGGGGAATGAGTAGCTGAGTAGCTCTGCTAAGATTGCACAACAACAAAACGTATATCAAGCAAACGACCAAGACAGCAACCACAAGCGACAACTAACACAAAAGAACGACCATGTGTCAGATCTGTGAACTATTTCCAAAAACAAACCAACAAAATTCTGCTGGGTGTCGCACCACGTGTGCCGCGTCGAATACCGCATGCAGACAAAACCTTGCATGACATGTCAAACCAAGCACTCCCTAACTCTCACATTGTCGCTCCCATGTAGCTGGCAACACAAAACAAAATTGGCAGGCACCCGTTGCGCTTCTGGCGAAACTTTCCCGAAAACCTGCATGGCGGAGACAAGGCATCTGTTGGCTGATGCTCGGGCACATTCTTTGGATACATGTTTACAATCGTTCTTTTTCCACACGCCTTTGTACGTCAGCAGCAGTTTCCGACGCTCAGCGCAGCGGCAGGCGGAGGGCCAGGACCTCATCCAGCTCCGGCGACGCGGTCAACGCGGGCCCCGGCAGGGCCCGCGCGCGTCCAAAGGCTGTGTGGCCGACCGCCTGCTGCACGGATCCTCGTGCCACCGCCCTCCCACCTCGCAACCGAGGACGCATAGGCTTTGCGTGCCACCGGCCACCAGTTTGGGGTAGGTGGCGTGTGTGTGTGTGTGTTTTTTTCCGCGTCTTTTTCCAACGTCCTAGGCGACGTGGTCGCGCACACCTAGTGGCCTAGGGCATACGGCTTGCGAGGGGCGGGGATTGGGAGGAGTCAGCGAGGATGTCGCTGAGCAACGGCGCCGCGCCATCAACATTGGCCGTGCCGGAGAGAGGCAAGGCGAGGAGGCTAGCTACGAAGGCGCGGGCGGCCGAGGCCGACCAGCGCGAGGCATAGGCGGAAATGCCAGCCCCGCGGGAGAAGGCGTGTTTTTTTTTTCCCCCCCCCCTCGCACCTTTTTTTGCTGGTCAAGGCGGTCCCAGTGCAGCGCAACGGCAAGGCTCGCAAGCCTTCACGGGAGGCGGCTGGCAATGGGGGGAGGCATGGCGGAGTCCACGAGGACCTCGCTGAGGAGCGGGGTGTCCCCATCAACGTTGGCAGCGCCACCGAGCGGGAGCGACAGAAGAGTGGCGGCGAAAGTCCGCGCAGCTGCGAAGGAGATGAGGGACGACCAACGCAGCGTGAAGGCAGAGGCCGCGCCCGGCAGCGAGCAAGCAAGCGGACGAAGTTAGCGGCCTCATTGCTCCAGCGCCCCCCAATTTCAAGCGCAATGATGGTGAGCCTGCAGCGGTGGGCACGGCAGAACATCGGCAGAACTCTGGGTAGGTGCGCTCCTTGGCCCGCCTGGCTGCCTGGAGGGCTGCACCAGCAGTTTGGCCCCTGACCCTGCGCGGGGGACCAGCAGCGGTGAGGGGAGAGACCAGGGTGGTGTCAACCGCGACCTGGGCACCGCCCCACAGAGGCAGGCCGTTGGCGATCGCCTCAATGCGCCTGTCATCCTGACGGACGGGGTCGAGATTGAGATCTCGGACGAGGACGACCGTCGCCCTTGCTTCTCTGCAGACCCCGGGCGGCCGCTCGCTCCAGCGGGCCAGCACGTGCTGCGCAGGACGCTTAAGCGCGGACACACAGCGCGGTGATCGACAAAAGGGTTTTGTCTTGCTTGGCATCGACATCTGGCAGCCGTGAGGGGCAGGGGGAGGCGGAGCCTGCGCAAAAGGAGCACGCGAACAAGCGGCGATGCCAAGGAAAACCCAGGCAAGGTGGGGCGGGCAACGAAAACTCGCGCAGCATGCGGACCGGCTTGCGAGAGCAGCAGGGCAGCGGAGGCCGAATCTGCTTCGCGTAAGTGGCGACTGCCTGGGAAGCGGGGCGCTGCCACCCGCGGGTGAGGTTGAGGGATCCGTCCTCATTGGGCTGGGACGGGGCTTCACCCTGAAGCAGCTGGGCCCAGTCAGGAGGCTCGAACCCGATGGCCTGTAGGGAAGAGCGGGCAATGCGCAAGGTTTCGAGGGCAGGGGGGGCCGTGCAGTCGGCTTCAAGGGCGGCAATGAGCTCATGAGCATGGGCGGCATCACGCCGAGCAATGGCTCGCAGCGAGTCGGCCCAGGAGGCCCAGTAGGCCGCAGGCGCGTGCCTGGCGGCACTCCGCAGACCCAAACCACCATGCCGCAAAGCAAGCTGCGCACGGGCCTGCGCGGTCTCCGGCAAAGCAGTCCCGGCGTCAGCATACAAGACTGACTGGAGGCAACCGAGGACTGCAGCGTCATGGCTTGCTGCATACCCTCGCGTGTCATCGAGCGGCAGGGTCCGGATGGCATACTGCGAGGGTTGCACGCAGTCTCGAAGTGCTCGGCAAACTGTTGCGCCAGGGTCCTGGCGACAAGGCGGCGCCGTGCGTCCCCAAAAGGCATGCAAAGGGCTCCGCCCAGCGGCGTGGCCCCGTAGATGACGAGGTCCAGGCGTCTGCGGTCCTCGGGCGCTGCCCCGGCGCGGTGGTGTGGACGAGCCACGGCTGGGGCACCACATGACCCTCCGGCCGACGGCTTCGCGGGCTACCCTTCTGGCAAGGAGGCTAGTCCGGGGCCACACGAGCGCGTGGTCGCCGAATACATCCGTACGGCGGCCGCAGCCGGGCTCAGCAGCGCTCGGATTGCCACAGGGCGAGGTGGAGGGGGAGTCGGAGCCGCCGGCGCAACGCGATCTGCGAAGATCGCGTTTGAGGGTGGGGGGGGGAGGTCGCTTGGGATGGCTTGGAGCCAGGCAGCGGCATGTGGTCCTGCTTGGGATCGCAAGAGCGCGCGCTGGGATGGCGGCAGGGAGGGCAATAACACGCTGTCGCGGAAGAAAGCGCACTGCGTATGCGACGCAAAGTGTTGCCACCCATGCCTCCACTCACCGGGCTCGGCGGTCCTTCCTGTCGGTCAGGTGGGCTGGCCCGTGGACGACGAGCTCCCACGAAGGCACGTCTGCCACATCTTCAACTTCGAGCCTTTCCACGCCCCAAGTGCGGACGTACTGCGGCGTGCCGGATAGGGGTGCCCAAAGCCACGAAGCCACGCTCCTGGCGAGGCCTATCGCCACGCCAAACCTGAGGGCCCAAATCGGCGACCCTGGGCGGCGGCGGGCACCCGCGTAGTTGAAGACGCGCGTCTTACCCAAATTGGCGGCGATTCTGGTGTGGGTCACAACAAGGTCCATAGCGGTTCGCGCCCGGGCGGGTCCCGGCAGGACGACGTAAAGGTTTTTTGTTTTTTTATTCGCCTTTTTGCACCTGCAGACGACGGTCAGAGGGTCGACCTTACAACAGGCGCTCGCCCGGGGGCTGCCGAGTGAGCCTAGTGCTGGGGGGCAGCGGCAGGCGGCTGGGTTCCGGGGGCGCCAGCCAACGTGCGTCGGCTAGGACTTGGTGGAGGTCTGGCGTCGTTCCGCCCACGCAGCCCTCCCCGGCTAGCGGCAGCTCGAAAAGGGAGCTGGCATATGTGCGCTGCGCTGCCACCGCCAAGAACCCAGCCCAGCGCGCGACCCAGGCCGCTTGCGCCGCCGGTCTGAGTGCAGCGGGGACACCGTCGGCCCGGTGCCGGGCCAAAAGGCGGAGGAAGCGGGCGGCCTCGGCACCAAAGCGGCCACCTACCTCGAGCGGCAGCGCCGAGCGCGCGCTAGCTCGGGGAACGTTTGCTGTCGCTTACGGCGCGCTGCGGCGTCGAGGATGGCGGATGCTGCGGCGCGGTGCGTGCGCGAGCCGGCGGCTGCCCCACCGCGAGCGCCTCCTCCTCAACCCCCGTGCCGATGCCCGCGCGCTGCTGCGCTCACACGCTGGCGAATGGCTCCGCGCCATCCCAGCTCACGCAGCCAGTATGCTCGCGCCACCCGAAATCTTCCTCGCTCTGCGCCGACGCTTGCGCCTCCCCCTCCCATGCGGCCATCGAAGTCGCACGGCGCCGGAAACTCGCGGTACCCTGAGCAGCAGTGGTCCCGAAACAACCATCCAGCGGTCAGTATCTGAGCTTGCTCGGCCCGGACCGCACAAGCTCGTGGTGCTAGCATCTGAGGTCGGCGGGCGATGGGGCAGCGAGGCCCACGATCTCGTGCGTCGCCTCATTCGCGCCGAGCGGTGCGGTGGGCAGTGCGCCAGCCACGTGAGCCGGCCAACGTGGCTCGAGCCTCCGCCCGGAAGCCGATCCTGACCCCGCGTCCCGCGGCCCTTCGATGACTTCCTTGTTGCGGCTGCGCAAACAGCGCGCGAATACCAACCGCCGAGGTAGCGGACGTTGCCGACGGACGTTTAGTCGCCCTGAGCAAGGCACGGAGGCCGTCAGCCGCTTGCTCCGTGCTGCAACCAAGACATTCCCCCCGTGCGACCATCCTCTCAGTGGATGCCGTTGGTGCGTCATGCACGAGGCACTGCTTCTATGCTGATCGGCCTTGCTGTCATTCGCAGCCGCCCGCGCCTTCGCAGCTAGCCTCCTCGCCTTGACTCTCTCCGGCACGGCCACTGTTGATGGCGAGGCCCGTTGCTCAGCGACATCCTCGCTGACTCCCCCAATCCCCGTCCCTCGGAAGCCGTATGCCCTAGGCCACTAAAAGTGTGCGCTGGGACTATTTCGCCTGGGACGTTGGAAAAAAGCGCGGGGCGAAAAAAAAATAGTAATAAACCCCGCACTCCTTGAACACGGCGATGCGCGGTTCCTCCGCTCGGCATCATCTGATCGGTTTGCGGCAAATGGGGTTTCCTGGTGTGCGCACCCTGCCCGTCGTCCGGGCCCCTGCTCCGGCCGATTGTCTCTTTGGCGCCCTGCGCGGTGACGGAGTCTTGCCCTCCGTTGCATCAGCCATTCATGCGCAGGCACGCGGGCGTGACATCGGCTTCTCGACACCTGCGTGGGCCCTTATGTGCACCCCTCCGTCTGTTTCGGGTTGGAGTTTATTCCGGCAGGCCCGCAGACAGCACGATTTCAGACTCGTGTACTTCTGTGGGGTCGTCGGCTTCTCGGTTGGCCACAGGGTTCACCCAGTCTTGCTGTTCAGGCTGGGCGGGCCACGCGCCCGTCGAAGCTGTCCCTTGCAAAAAGGGGGCGAGGTGCAGATGATGTTGCATGGGAGCTCCAGGACCGCCTCAGCCGGGAAAGGGAAGCCGGGCACCGCGCAGGGCATCAGAGAAGACGGTGGGCGGGAGTGGGGGCAGGTTCCGTGGCGAGTCTCATTCACCCGTTCTGTGAACTAATATATGGGCGTGGGATGGCGTGGGATGGCGCGGGTGTGCCGGACACAGCACAAGACCGATTGTAAACAGGGCAGCAAGCCGATCGACAGGTAGCGCCGCCGCGCCGGGGAGTGCGCGAACCAGTCGGCACCAGCGCTCGCCGCATAGCGGGTGCTGTGCCCATGCTCGCAGCCGCATGCAACAAGGGAACGTGCAACCAAGAGTTTTTGCACCCTTCCGGCCGCCCAGTAGCCCGGCGTCGTTTGGCGAGGCGCTGTTGGGGGCGCGTCTCCTGGAGGTGCTGGCGGAAACGCCGGCGCCTCGGCCGTAAGCGGGCCCCCACGTGGCGATGCCAAGGGCGTGTGAGCACTCAGCGTGTCGGAAAGCGTCTCCGCATCCGAGGCTGGAGGCGCTATGGGCGGGAGGAGTCCCATTTGGGCCAGGGAATGCAGCGTGGAAAGGTGCTGCCTGCGCATGGGTGGCTGATGCAAGGGAAGGCAAAACTCCGTCACCGCGCAGGGCGCCAAGGAGACAATCGGCCGCAGCAGGGGCCCGGACACGGACGACGGGCAGGGTGCGCACAGCTGGAAACCCAATTTGCCGCAAACCGATCAGATGATGCCGCGCGGAGGAAGGGAGCATCGCCGTGTTCAAGGAGTGCGGTGTTTTTTGTTGTTCGCTCCGCGCCTTTTCCCAACGTCCCAAGCGAAGCGGTCCCAGCGCACACCAAACGTGAGTGGCCTAGGGCATACGTGCTGCGGGACGGGGATTGGGGGGGAGTCAGCGAGGATGTCGCTGAGCGACGAATGACTTCAACCACAGGCGGCACAACCACGGAACGCACACGAAACCCGCGCGAGCTGTCCCGCAAAGCAACCCTGCGCAAACTCAACAGCCGGGCCCATGCATAACCCGGCTGCATGAGACGTGCAGTATCGGCATCATGCCACCCATAAGCTATCCTTGAAGAACGACCAACAGCATGGGCCTGAAAGCATGCTGTCGGCGGGCCTGCAGGAACAAACTCCAATCCAAAGCAGACGGATGGATGCACTACCTCTGCGAAGTCGGATGGTTCGGATGCGACTACACGTGTGTATCATACTTCTCGCACGTATTGTGTATTCCTTGACATCCGCATGCGACCTTGTCGACCGAGCCGTTCAGTGCTCGTTGGTCCAGCTTGCTCTCAGACATGGGATGTTGAATAAGCAGCATCGTCGCTGTAGGAAAACCTAGATGCGAGGTGGTGGCTGAAAGCCCATTCCGGGCCGCCTCCTCCCCGTCGACAGCTGCCGCCATCTCCGCCCTCACATTGCGGTGGTCAGCCCCTGGTGTCCGTCCCTGCCGCGCGTTCCTTCGCAGCTCGTCTCCCGTCGACTCCGTCCTGCCGCGCCCGCCTCCCGTAAGCATGCCGCACGCTTTGCTGCCGTGGGACCAGGCATTGCCCCAGGACTGCGATGGATCCCGGAAAACTGCCACCACTGTTCGCGCCACAACAAAGCTGCGCATGCAGGCCAAGCTAGCGTCGGTTTCACGTTCGTGTTCCGACCTTCGGCACATCCTCGAATGCGCTGGCGACGTCGGATGTGCTCGGATATTGCTGCCCTCCTCCGCAGCAACATGACGCTCTGGGCAGGCAACATGCCGCTGGCACACCAACCAGGGATACTTCCCGAAGTGCGTCCGGAAAGCATGCAAACGTCCAGTATCTCGGTGGCTCTGCTCGTTCTTGCGGAAAGCAGTGGGAGCAGGCAGCTTCTGCTAAGAATGCTGACGTTGAAAGTAAGGCTAAGCAGGGCAAGGGCGGGCAACAGGTGAGCTGCAATGCTGCAATCCGATGCACTTCTCATGGCCATGTCAACCGCTTGAAAAGTTCGGGGGTCGGCACGAACGGGCGCAAGCAGAAGCGGAACGCCTCGTGGCGCTCGTTGCCATGACGGGCTGCATTCTCCAGCTCTCGCTGGATAGCATCCAGAGACACCAAGACCTATGCAGCACTCGGCACAGAACAGCTTGCAGTGCCGGCCACAGTCTCACGCCTCTGCCATGGTGGCATGCAAGGCAGTCGCATCCGGCCTTGAAAGTTCTCAAACGGTTCTAGTCACGACCCGGGATGAGCGCACCGAATTTACACACCTTTGATGTGAGGCAAGGGCTGTTCGCCAATGAGAGCATCGATGGCTGACTCTGCAAGAGCTACCTTGGTTTCGGCGCAGCAGCTTTTCTCACATGGCAAGATGGCTGTGGCTGTGGAGCTCACGGAAGGGCTGCGCTGTCGCCAGCGTCTGCAGCAGCGCATCCGCGCCTGGCCAAGAAGTGCCAAACAACCCCCATGACGACGAAGATCCGAAAAACGAGCCACAATCCAAAAACGAGCCCAACCAGCCGGGATGATGCCAATGTTAGCTTGACCAGGGTCAACCTCTACTTCTGGCATTCCCACAGATGCCTGCGTCATCCAGCGCTGGGGTCGAACATGGCTGTGGCTTGCTTTCGCCAGCACATGACCGAACTCTTACACTTGCGTCTGGTACTAGCATCACCTGCATAGATGCATACCTCTGTGTTGCACCTTCTTTCCCTTAAACCCCTGGCAAGGCTTCGCGATTAAGCCTTTTATGCTGCCATAACTTGCTTGAGGCCATTGCTGCAGAGGGACTCCGCAACGTCGGTGGACAGCATTTGATAAGCATCGCGCTGAGCTTGGGCGATTTCGGTGATGTGACTGTAGGTCGACGGGACTTTTTTCGGCTTCTGCGGCGCGCTCTCAGAAAGGTCCTTTGCCCTCCAGAACTGCTTTGCCACCTTGCCGGAACCTGAGCGTTGCAGCGACGCTCATACATCACATATATTAAATGATATGTTGTAAAAAGTATATATATTCTACGTTAAACATTATATCTTATATCTTACATAATATTCATGGTATATGATATACTCTGTAGTGTATTGTATTGGTTTATGCTCGCCCAACGCCCGCAGCTGAGCTTCAGTCACTCCCTCGCTCCAAGGAAGCTGCAGGCGCCTCGACCTGGGCCATGTCGAAACATTTCGAACATGTTTATATATTATATCATATCATATAGTTTCGCATAGAAAAGTATAGCATCATATAGCACATTAGTACAAGAATATAGCAGCATCATAATATTTTACCAACCCCTAGCAACCCCATCGATTGCGGTGGCCCAACTCTGCGGCCCAAACTCTGGCTGCGCAGTCTGCGCGCCTGCTTCGGTCCTCCGCCGCCTCAGCAGATTGAAAGCTACCAAGAGGGGTTTAGGGTTTAGGCGGTTTAGGGTTTAGGGTTTAGGGTTTAGGGTTTAGGGTTTAGAGTTTAGGGTTTAGGGTTTAGGGTTTAGGGTTTAGGGTTTAGGCTGCGTTCATCAGCACCCTCCCTTGTGTCGATCCCGTGAAATCGCATGAGCAGAGGTCTTTGTGATCTCATGATGTCATGTGCTCTCTCCCAGTCATCTCTCCCTCTACGCTTCTTGTTTTGTAAAATCCCTGAGGAAAGCGCCGCCGTCCCAAGGGCTCCTTGCGAGCTAGGGCACGTTGGCCAATGACCACCGACATGTGGAGAGTTCTCTAAATTAGGGTCCTTTTCGGGTCTTATATGGCACGGCTCTCTTCTAATCTGGAACCCCCAAAAGGAACCCCAACATACAGCCCTCCCCATGTGCAAGTAGCTACACACCGAGTTTAGGGTTTAGGTTCTAAAGGCTTAGAGTTTAGCATGCGGAGCTTGTTTCTCTTTTGCCGCCAGCACAGGCTGCGAGATTGGCTCAGGCGTAGCCGCCGTTCCTCAGTTTGTACCTTGACTGCGCTTGGCCCACATGGATCCCGCAAGAATGCAACACGCCGACTAACTATACTCGGTCATCGGGTGCATGATTGATGCTTGTCTACCTGCCCACCGATTTCAGCAAGCGGCAAGCGATGGAAGTTGGCCTCTGCCTGCTTGCTTCGCGACGCGCCTGCGAAAGCAACCCTAAACCCTAATCCACACGCAGCAACAAAACTTGGAGTCTCCGGGCACCTTCACTCTATCGGAGTTTCTGCATTGTTTGGCTTGGCTTCTCCTTCTGTCCCCACTGTCGCCTCTTTGAACCACGTTCTGCAAGCCACGCACATCCACGGCTTGTCCCCACTGAGCACCCTTCAGCTCAAAGTCGGCGACGTCGGTGGAAGCCTGATTTGCAATGCTTTGGCAGCGTCCACGAAACGAAGAACAGACTGGCACAAAAAAACCCGCCGGGCCCGTCGCCGCAGTAGCAGTAGCAGTAGCAGTAGTAGTAGTAGTAGTAGCAGTAGTAGCAGTAGTAGCAGTAGTAGCAGTAGTAGCAGTAGTGGCAGCAGTAGTACAGTAGTAGTAGGAGTAGCAGTTGCCTTGGAGCTCCAGTAAGTTCCATCATGTACTCGCAGCATTGGACCGATGTGACTCCAGTTGCTGTTCTGGATGGCCTTCCAAGAGCGCCCGCATCAGAGAGCGGAACAACTGAAGACATCAACCCTAACACCCCACACCTCGTCGCTATGAACGATCTGGTGTCCAAGCTGCGGCGGTGCGCCGATCCTGTCCTGGACTATGGCAACGCCTGGCAGCGACTGGGGCCCGCAAAGGAGATTGCAAGAGATTTGTGATCTACAGCGGCCTCGATTGTATTGAGGCACAGCCAGGTCGTTCGTGTAACCAATCTGCAAACATTTTGCTGCAGCGACATTCACGTGCTTCAAGCACATCTGAGCAACTAGGCACCGGCCTGGCGCTGTCCATAGCTGTACAGCTGGTGGGCCTCCGGCAGGGGCCTCAAACTGCTAGAGCCGGTCCTCTAACAAAAAGGGCGTGCATCGCATTGCGTCGTTGGGCATCAGTGTTCGCTACCCACGAGTTGAGGCCCCATCTGACTTGAGCGCCCAGGATCGCCTCCAGGGAAGTAGCTCAGTCCAGTAGCCGAGGCCTTCAAGAATTTCAAAAGTGACGCAAGCCAAAGGCGTAGATCTTTGGTGTCCGGCCTTCTGCTCCGACGCAGTGTGGCGCTCTGCAGCAGAGATCTTAGCAGCATGGCGACAGGTTATAGGAATCTGAGGGCCCCAAACGTTCCGCGCCCAGCCTAGCTGGTGTGAAAGGCCGCAGGTCTATCATAGAAGCATGAGAAGTTAACTCTTTCGCACGCTTCAGAAAGTGACGCTGCTGACAGACGGTTGCATGACCTCGGCCTGCAACAACAACGGAAAAAAAAAAAAAAAAAGCACGCCACGTCTGTTTCGAGGCTTCTTTGCTGTTCTCTCTCTCCAATCTGCAGGAGATTCAGCTGGCTGCTTCTCTGCGGCCAAAACTCTTGCGATGCAGGCAACAGCGGCGACACAACTGAGGCCATGGTCGACTGGAACTGGCTCATGTCTCAGGCTTGTTGTGCAAGTGGCGGGACGCTGCCGCGGGCTCGGTTTGTATATGCACGTGTACGTGCATGTGCGTGTGCGTGCGCGCGTGTATGCTGGCATGTCTCATCGTTCGAGCTCAGACTCGATAGTCGTGCACTCCAGCTTACTCGGAGGACTCAGCAACCCCTGGCTACTTGCACAGGATGCGATCGCAACAGCTTCTTCTTCTGCCTCCTTCGAATCCTGAAGCGCAAGCTTTTCAAGCACTCCGTGTGAAACTTTTTGTGAAACCGGTGGAGGCAGGTGACACCGATTCTGGTGGCATGTGTATGCATGCGTCCCGCTGCTGCTGCTTGGGGTGTTTAAAAGAACTTCTTGGTGCTTCGGGTTGTAGCTGAATGAGCACGAAAAACACTACGTCTCTGCCGAGGCAGCATCTGCCAGAGCGGTTTGTCGCAGTGTCCGCTGCTCGTCGAGCTTTCTTTTTAGCTCGTCAATCTGGGTTTTGTTCTCATCTATCTCACGCGTGAGCGCCCCAAGATCTGGCTCCGACTTTCCTGTGCGAGACGTGCGATTCGAATTCAGCTGTGTTAGTCTCAAGCTTGCTCAACACAGCACGGCAAAAAGTGTGCAGAAGCATCCCCCTCGCCTGACGCGGTGCTAGACTTGGTGGTGCTCTTGAGCTTGGAGACATGGAGTCGCTGCTGCTGTCGCTCTCGCTTCAGGTAATCAATCTCACGGCGAAGATTGTTTATCTCAATAATCAGCTGCACGTTTTCCTGCAGCACACGAGTGTTGTCCTGTCGATGGACGTCTGAGTCCTTCAGCAGCTTCTTCTTAAGATTGTCCACGGACTTCTCCAAGTAGTCCCTCTGACGGTTGTACTCTCGCTGGATATCGCTGTCCAGCTCCTGCTTCTTCACACCATTGGGCACGTACTTCTTGTAGAGCGCCGAGACCGACTCTTTCAGCAGCCGGGGCTCCTGAATGAACTGCACACACTCGTGCAGGTCCGTCTTGAATCGCTTTATGACCGTCTGGCAGTCCGTCATCTTCTTCCGCTGGGAGACGATGTCGTCCTGCAGGGTGTTGTGCTTGCTCTTGAGCTGCTGGATGTTCACCTGAAGCTGCGTGTTCTTCTTGTGGTAGTCTTCGAGATCCGCATCCATGGCTTGGATCTCCTTCTTCATCTCGGCAATCTTGTCGTTCTTGGGATCAATCTGCGCTTTCAGCTCCCTGATCTTGTAATCCAGCACGAACTTGAACTTCTCAAGCTCCTGATTCTGCTTCTTCAGCTCATAGATCTTCCCCTCCTTGTCGCCGATGGTGGTGTCCCTCTGACGTATCTCCTTCGCATTGTAGTCTCGCTCCTTGTTCAGCTGCTGTATCTTCTCGTCCTTCTTCCGTGCTTCCTCCAGGTACTTGAGGAGCTCGTCTTCCTTCAGGAGCATCTGGCCTAGTTCATGGTTGGGAGAGTATTAAAAACTTGAATCTTTATTCCTTATTGGGTTTAGGTACCCTTAAACAATGTAGAAAATGTTACCCAACCTATGACAAAGTGGCGCTTCAGCTCCTCGTGGTTCCGCTTGTGGATGCCGGCCTGACCCCGGAGTCGGACTTTGTCGTCTCTCTCCGCCTTCAGCCGGGTCTCCTTGTCCTCCTTGAGCTCCTCGATCTCCCTGTCGGTGTCCTTCGGTTCCCCCTTATACTAACAGTCCCTAAAAGGGATTGTAATTAGGGTGCACGATGTAATGACTATGAAGGAGACTGTTAGCATATGGGACACATCTCCCGGTCGGCGTCCTGCTCAAGCTGCCGCATCGTCTCTGCGTGGACATCCTCCGCGAGGCTCTTCTCCTTCAGGATGCGCTTGATGGAGTCCCGGTCGGCCGCCTGCTTCGCCTCAAACTCGGCCTGCATGTCGCTGACCTGTGGGCTTACGAAAACCAGGGAACCCCTTAAATAATAAAAAAAACTATATATATATATATATATATACATGTGTATATATGTATATATCAGGATTCCCTTAAAAAGTAAGGACCCCAAGAAGGTACCCCCGAATTTCGGAAGCCCCCACCTTCTTCTGGTGCTCCGCAAGGATGCGCCGATGCTCCTCCTCCCACCTCCGGTGGATCTCCTCACGCTCCGCCGCGAGCTTCCTTGGCTTTTAAGATGCAGGCTGATAGGACCAACTAAGAAGAAAGCAAAGCGATGAAGACCGCTTCAGCAAACAAAAAGAATTAAGTAACCAACCAACTGACAAACACAACAGGGATAAAGATGGGCCCTAAGCAAAAAGAGATTACAAGCTCTCTCTGCATTCGCCTCCTTCTTCCCTTGTCTCCTTTCCAAACTGCGGGCCCCACACAAAGCACCCTGGAATCCGAACCCTCTGCAACATACACCTTTACCTTTGAGTGGAACACATCACCCAAAAAGATATGAGGGAGAAGGGATGAGAAGGGAACGGAATTGAATGCTCTGAGAATAACTGCACACTTCAAGTTAAGAGCTCGTGGTCTCGAATTCCTGCGAAAGCAGCTGCTTCAACGACTCTGTCCCCAAGGCTGGTGAACTCACATGTCAGCAACAGTGCGGACCGAGCCGCTGATACTTGTCGACCTCAATCATCATCTTGTGCTGAAAGGAACTCTCCAGCTCCTGGTCCTGCTTCGCGTGGTGCTCCTGCAAGCTCTTGATGTTCTCCTCGGCTTCCATCTCCGCGTCGTTCTTCTCCTGGCGGCTTCCGAAATTAGGGGTACCCTATTGGGGGGGTCTTATTATAATGGGGAGTCCTACGATTTGGGGTCGATTATAGGGGCCCTAAACCCTAAACCCTAAACCCTATTTTTTCGTAAACCCCCTCCTCCCGAAGCATCTCATACTTCTGGCGCTCTTGGTCGATCTCGGCCGTGTAGCGCTCATCGAGCTCCACCATCTCCTCCTTGTGATAACTCTCGCGGTGCCTGGGCCATGAGAGGTGGTGAGGAGAGCATCAGAATATATATATATATATACACACATATATATATACATATATATATATATATACATACTCTCTATAGTTAATACAAAACATGCACATGTATGTGTATATATATATATAGATGTATATGTATACATATATGCATCAAGTCTGTCTTGCCTGGCCTGAGCTGGAACTCTTGCTGATTCGACAGCTCGTCGACCTGGCGCCTCAGCAACTTCATTCGGGAGCCCTTCTTCGTTGCCATTTTTTGGGGTTTAGGGTTTAGGGCTCAGGGTGAAGGGTTTAGGGTTTAGGATTTAGGGTTTAGGGTTTTAGGGTTTTAGGGTTTAGGGTTTTATGGTTTAGGGTTTAGGGTTAAAAGGGGGGCTACCGCTTGGCTCCAGCTCTGGGCGCCCGGCTCGAACTCCACAAGCTGCGCCTGCTTGTCGTCTAGGAAGGTCCGGGTCACCAGGATTTCGTCAGATGGAGGCAAGGCGCTCTCCTGCATTCAGACATGAAGGAGCCGCCGTCAACATTGCACCCAGTGGGTGTGCCCAGTCAACAGAGTGAATGACACACCATTGTGTACACAGCCTTGTCTCGCTTTGAGACATTTCGATCTTTGCGCTTCACATCGAAGACGAACAATGTACCGTCCTCGTGACCGGATACAGCGGGTCCCCCCTTGCATGCTGGCTGGCAGGAGGATGGTGACTGAACCTAGAGGAAGAGAGAAAGCACAGAGTTTGGGGTATATCCAGAGCTCCATGAATCCTCGTATTCTCAATCTAGCCGTATGGACCCCGGGGCCGGATGGGCAGCACTGCAATTGTGTCCTCTGCTGTGGAGAAGAGAAAGTAGTCGTCAAATGTGATGCGAATGCGGGTGGCGGGGGCGGCGTGAGCTGAGAACTCGTTGTAGTAGCCTGTATATATATATATATATGTATACATGTATGTATGTAAATTATCTATATGTAGATATACACTTATATATATATATGGATATTTCATATTTTCAGTTTGACAGACTTTAAGTACTTCATAGACTTTTACACATATATATAGCTTAAAATAGGTAAAATTATACATGCCATTGTAATTTAATATAATATAGTATAATATAATATAATATAACATAACATATAATATAATATACTATAATATAATATAATACAACACAATATAAGATAATATAATATAATATAGTATGATATGATATGATATAAGATAATATAAGATAAGATTACAAAACAGTATAATATAATGAAATATAACATAATATATGTACATGCATATAGCTACACATGGCACAATCTACATTGCACATTGTGCTTCTAGATTGTATAGTACATACTGCGCATTATAGTCAGCAACTTAAATTTGCTGTGCTATATCGCATGATACACCAAATACTAGAAGCAACCGTAAACTCCCCACAATTCATGGTGAAGCCTGTGCCACACCAACAGCTTTTTCAATCAGGGTGCCATCCAAGGGAAACTTGTAGCAGCGGATAGGGCCCGGGGCATCCGGCTCTGCCACTGCAGCAAACAAGCTCTTTGCAGAGTTGGCCAGCCTGAGTCACTGCACAACGAGCTACTCAAGCCCGGGTACTGTAGGGGCCTGAATAATTATAGGGTCTTGGGGGTTATTGTGGTAGAACTATAAAGGGACCATAAGGGAATACTATTGGTAATTATTCCGACCCGTATATGATGGCGAAGCAATGAAACACGCTGAAGCTACAAATGCAATGCTATTGAAGTGGGCGACACGATTTGGCCCAAAGTTGTGTTTGCTTTCACCACATTCTGCGTCGTGCCTTGAAAGACCTCTCGCAGCATCTGGTCGCTTCCCACGACATACCTCAGCAATTCAAGTGAGCTGCGGGCTAAGACCTCGCAATGTCCGAACCTTGCATTGCATCCACGATTTCCCGATCCCAATTCACAGGGGAAAAATCAATGTACAAGATTGTGAGTGATTCTGTTCATGCAAGACACATTGTATTTGCACCTGTTGCCAAATCTGTATGCACAATGACGCTCGAGAACGAGGTGCCCTTTTGCACAAAGTCATTGCCAACCTTGGTTGTGCTACTCCGTGTTGGTGAACCTTTCAGCTACTTATTAAACCAAAAAGAAAAGGTACTTCCGCTTCCCCCCCCCCCCCTCCCATGCCCTCTCTTTTCCCCCGTTACTCTTCCTTGAAAGCGGCTCGTCTTCCCTCGCGGCCCGGGATCGTCTCGGCCTGGACATAATATTCGTAGACGGCTCCATCAGCGCCCGTGGACACGAGCATGGAGTCGTCCTGTGTCCAGGCAACAGATCGGACCTTGTTGTTGTGGCCGCGCAGTGTCTCAATCGGCTCACACGTGTAGGTTTTGTACACCTGGATGGCGTTCGTCGCGTTGGTATTCACCGCAGCGAAATACTGGCCACCATTGCTGAAGCGACATTCCCGACACTGCTTGATGGGAATGTCCTTGTAGGTCTTCATGTCCTCCATCAGGAGATTCATGAGACGCAGCTTGTCAGACTGGCCGATAATCAGATGGAACCCAGAGGGGTGAAAGGCGATGCTGTAGGCCTCCTCGTTGAACCACTTGCACAGGGCGCACGTCTTCTCGACGTAGTTCCAGACCCGGGCCGACTTGTCAACTCCACAGGTCACTACCAAGGGCTTCCTGATACAAACATCCATGCCCAAAATGGCACCTTGGCAACAAAAAGCAACCGGAAGGACCCCCAGGGAGGACCGACTTCCCGTCTCCGGCATAAACGTACCCTTGAAATTAGCAGCTATAGCGACGCTTAGCTTGGGTCCGATTACGCGCCTGGACATGCCTATACTGAAAAGCAAGCACAGGGTGAACTGAACACCGAGCAAAACTGCACGTGCCTCTCACCCCAAAGCCCTCGCGACCCCCCCTTCATTATCCCCGGAGCAGATGCGAGTGGCAACTGCGTGGGGCGTTCATTCGGGTTGCGGGCCTTGTTGCCAAGGGATTCCACTATGAAAGGTATCGCCCTGATTTAGGACACCCCAATGACCCGAAGGCCCTGCGGCTTGTCAAGGGCACCTGTGTGAAAATGAGTCAAGACTGGATCGAAAGCCGGAGTCTCGTCTGCCTTGAGCAGGTCCTGCAAATTCAAGCCATGACGACAGGAGGCACTATTGTTATTGTTATCTTTAATATTGTACTATGATGCATTAACATTTTTTGCTCTCATTTTACTGTTTTTGTTGGCCCATTGGAGGCGACGGGTCCTGCCCCAGCAGCGACAGCTGGTAGAGCTGAGACGTTGAGGTTGTTACAGCTAAAAGCCTTGTCTCGCGCAGCGCCAAGCACCGTTTGCAATACTGGGTTTAGGGCTCGGGTTCAGGGTTTAGGTTTGAGGGGTTTAGGGTTCAGGGTTCCGAAACCCTAAACCCTAAACCCTAAACCCTAAACCCTAAACCAGCACACAGAAAGTTAGAGACAAAGTGCACAAAACCCATTCGAAGCCGAGGCTCTCCTCAGAGGGGCTCAGGGCTAAGCTGCGGACAGCCCCAGCACCGCCCTCCACCTGGAAGCCCAGAATCTTCACAAGGATGTATAATTTGTAGATATATATATATATATATGTATGTAGGTATGTATATATATATATACACATGTGGCAGTATATATATATATACATATATATGTATCTGTGTGTGTGTGTGTTAGTTATTTTTGCGGTCATTTTGAGGTAGAACAATACATAGATATACACACTCTTATGTATGTACTTATGTATTTATTCACTTCTGTATTTGATTTATTGCTATGCTTGCAAACTTGTCTTAAGCAAAGTCTGAAAGCGCGCTTGCCTGCAGCGTCTTGGTCGTGCGATAAACCTCCTGCACGGAGTTTGGCACATCAAGCGATGCCCCCTGAACTCAAGGGCTTAAGACTCGTACCCCACCTAAAGGTTCCCCTTAATATATTCCTAACATGGCACTAATATTCCCTCAGAATCTCCGAAAAGTGTAGCCAAACCCCAGGGTGCAACCTTAAGGGTGCAAGGTAAAGTCCCATGATAAACCCGAAACCCTGAACCCCAAGCCCGCAAAGCTAAACCCCTAAACCCCAAGCCCTAACCCTACACCCCTGCAAGGCCTCCAAACCAAATTAGTGGATCAGCTGCCCTCCCTAATGTACCTAGTATGTCTTGTTCAATGACATATCACAAATACATGTATTTGTATATATATATATCTATATATATATATATATATATAGTATGAATGCTTTCTTATACATATTAAGATAGCTGATACATATCTATGAAGATTCCTCTTCCAACCAGGCAAGCTAAAGCCCATGATTCAGACGCCGGAGGCCTCAAACTGCAACCGAACACTGTCTCTTGGAACTGGGAGTGGGGGTTATAAGTCGGGTAACAATACTTACAACTGGTTGTAACATGGTTGAGGGTACACTATAGCCATACCCATAACTATAGCCCTACATATCTACCCATGTTCCCGTTGCCCTAAACCCTAAACCCTAAACCCTTAACCCTAAACCCTAAACCCTAAATCCTAAGCCTATGGCCATCGGCAGACCATGTGCATCAGCGCACCTTGGGCTCATCGCTTTTCTCATAGACCTTTTCTGAAACGTTTTGTAGGCAGTGGTTTAGGGGTGCCCATTTTGGGGGGCCCCTTTAAGGGAATTCTATTCTATTCTGGGGTATCAAAGGGGTACCCCTATTTTGGGGGAATACCTATTTAGGGTTTGGGGATAGTTGAAGAAAGTCTGCCAGTTCGGTCAAGGCACGCGGATGCAACCATCATCACCACCAATCACGAAGCCCTGGCAACAGTATGTGGCTCACGCGAGCCATTCCCAAAACCCTAAACCCTATAAACACTATAATCCCTCTAACCCTATGAACCCTAAACCCAGTCCTTCGAGAAGGAGATGACGCAGGTCGCTGCCCTGGGCTCGCCCGGGCTCGTAGGCAGTACCAGCTGGAACTCACCTAAGCTCACATCCTGATCAGAAAAGTCGACCTCCCAGCCGAAAGAGGTATATTAACAATACTAATAAAAGTGATAAAAAGTAATATTCATAATAGCAATATTGATAATAGTAATATGAATGATAAGAATATGTTGGGGCTCGGCTTGGAAGTGCCATGTCTTCCTCACTCGTCCCTACTTGCTCTGTCTCAGAGCTCCGCAGCTTTGGCTGCCCCCGAAGGGAACCAGCCAGAAAAAAGGTGGAGACAAGTATAATATTTATAGTAGTAATATTAATAATAGTAATATTAATGATCGCAATATTAATTAAAAGTAATATTAATAATGGGAATATTATTAGTACTAGAAATATTGAGAAGTAGCAACCGCAGCAGAGACGCCAGCATTATCAAAGAGCAGGAGGTCGCCGTTCTCGCATCCAACCAGCATCTTGTCGTCATGCAGCCAAGTGTGGCCTTGTAAGCTTGTGGCCATGTGGGGGGGGGTGTTACGGTATTAGGGGGTAGCTTCTTGGGGTCCTTACTGTAGGGGAATCCTATTTTAAGGGTCCCATATTCGTAAACTCCCACGTCCACGATGGCTTCAACAGCAGCAACAACTTCTCACACGTCTGACTGGGAGAGAGAGTGCCGGTTCTGCAGTAAATTCTCGTCCATGCACGTGTCTTGCCACTTCATTGCTCCGTCCTGTCCCTCCTAAATCGAACCCCGAAACAGATCGAAACAGAAATGGAGGCATGGACAGAGAGCTGAGTGGCACATGAAGCTCTGCAGCTTGGCGGGAGCTACTGGCAGCGTCTTGAAACCGTCCTCGCCACCACATGCGCACATCCCATGTGAGATGACAGGGCAACTTTGGGTTAGTCTCTCCCTCTCGCCAACCCCCCCCCCTGCAGCAGAACCTTGAGCTGCATAAACTTGAAGATGCCGTCACCGATGACCTTAGAAAGCCCCCCAGCGACATCTCTAAGCCACGATGTGCCCACTCAGGAACATAGGGTTTAGGGTTTAGGGTTTAGGGTTTAGGGTTTAGGGTTTAGGGTTTAGGGTTTAGGGTTTAGGGTTTAGGGTTTAGGTTTCAGGGTTTCAACCACGTGCCCACCCAGCGGCGCAAACGATGGAAGAATCTGTGGGATTGAAAGAGCACTCACGGATGAGTGAGTTTTGAGGATTTGACACCTTGATAGATGCCATGTATCTAGCCTTGTCCCATATCCAGTATATCAGAGTCCAATCGTGCTTCTCGCTCGGAGACTTGCCCGTTTGTGTGAGCAGGTACTTGCTGTCGGACGAGAAGGCCACGCAAACGAATTCTGGTGCATCTGATTCTGGCCAGGACAGGGTTTTGCGCTTCCTGGCATGTGTCGAGAACAGCGAAAACACAAGACAGAAGGGGAACCAGGTCAAGCTGCTATCCAGCCAGGTCTCTTGGCTGTGACCAAGTCGAAGATGGTGCAGATCGCCCCTTCGTAGCACTTTTCTGCCACAGCCAGGTAGCGCTTCGTGTTGTTCACCGCCATGCAAGTAAGACCTTCTGCACCTTCATTTCCTGAGCTGGGGTGGAAATCATGGGAATCACAAGCAAGAAAAACGAACAAAGATCATGAGCTACTTGAACCCTTCAGCTTGTTGCTGCATTTCAACCTCTTCAACCTCTTAGGGCGGAACCTTGGAAGATCTTCTGCTGCTTCTGGTCAGCTTGCCACAGGACAGCATTGGTGCCTGCCGGATAGATGACCTGCGTCTCCTCCGCGTAGTGCACATTGTTCTTGACATCGGACCTGGTTTAGGGCTTAGGGTTTAGGGTTTAGGCTTTAGGGTTTAGGGCTGACGGTTCTGGGTTCAGGGTGCTTACAGCGAGTGCAGGCCATTTAGCACCAGCTACTGACAAAATTTGATCTGTATTCCGCCGCGCTGCTTCAATCCGAACACGTGCCGATGCTGCAAACTGATGGCTGGCCCGTCAGAGGCCCTTTCCTCCGCAGCATCAGTTTGAGTCAAAGGACAACAGGCGCCTGTGGCCTCTGTTGAAACCCTCAAGAGACTGCACAACTCTGTGGAACTCTAGTCCTCCGCCATCGGCTCGGTTCAAGCCGCGCTGCTTGAGCAAACATGGCTACATGGTTCGCTTGCGTAGCGGGCAACCAGCGCTATCACTTCGTAACTCTATTTGTTGGTCGTCAACTTTTTGGAAACAGGGAACAGTTCGATGAAGGCAGAGCCTGCCCAGGATGAGAAATCAGAGGGCCCGACAAAATGAGCTGCCCTCAAACAGTGCAACATCTAGGTCGGACGTACCATCCCGCCTAGACCATCCAATGCTAGGAGGGGACTATATGATCTTGCGAATTGCAGACGCAGTTGCCTTCAGAGAGTGGAAAGCCAGACTTTAAGGGAAGATGTTTCGTTCAACAGCTAGTTGCTGGCACTAGTTTTGGCCTGCGTATGGGTTCAAACAAAAACATTGCAGCACCCTATGAAGAAAGTGCTGCAACAACAGAGTCTCCTCTGCAAGGGTGTCTGGTGCGCCCAGAGCACCGTTCAGCAGCCAAGCTGCTTTGCTTGTCCTCACGAGCAAACATGAGCAACGGCGGGATCAACATCAATGACTTCTTCTGTGACATGCCACACATCTCACACCAAGGCAGGTGGTCACCTTGCGGCGAGATCTTTCTGGAGAGCCTGCGGCTCGCTGCGCACAACTGCCACGACAAACACCCCAGGGTTTAGGGTTTAGGGTTTAGGGTTTAGGGTTTAGGGTTTAGGGTTTGGGGATGTTTGGGGTTTGGGGTTTGGGGTTTGGGCTTTGGGGTTTGGGGTTTGGGGTTTGGGGTTTGGGCTTTGGGGTTTGGGGTTTGGGGTTTGGGGTTTGGGGTTTGGGGTTTGGGGTTTATGGTTTTATCCCCCACCATGGAGTCTCCGAAGATCAACTACCCAAAAACGACAACAGGCATGGTTCTCGTCATTGTTGTGCTCCCTGGATTCCCCGCAAAAACCTGAACCCTTTCTTGCCTTGGCGGGTAGGCAGGTAGGAAGTGAAAGGATGCAAACCACCGACATTGCGGGCATCAGCTCTGGCAATAAGGAAGGCGTTTTACCGCGCTGCCGAGAGGTTAAGAGGGTGGATGGCGGCGATCTGGACTGCAAGCGCGCTCCGCTTCGGTGTGAAAGCCGGCGCACAGCGAACTACAGCATCGACGGCATTTATGAAAAGGGCGTCAACGAATGCTGCTTTGCCATGGGGCCGAACCCGCACCAGGTCAGACATCAAACCACCCGGTGCAACTGCCTGACCACCCGAGGACAAGGCCGCTCAAGCCAAGATTTGGCAAGCGCCCGACAAGCACGTGTAGACAGCACCTCAAGCGCAGTGAGGTCAGCACCGAAGCTGCTTTGATCCGTTTCTTCCAATCTGCCCCATGGAGCGGGCGCCTACATTGCCCTTGCCACGGCCACGAAGACCACGACCCCTTGCTGGAGGAGTCGACCGAATGCAATAATTTTATCCTCCAAGTGAGGACCAGGCTCTTCAGCCTGCGTGGAGGCGAAGAAAGGGCTCCTAAATAACGAACAGCCACAGCAGCGATCGAACCTCGACTCCTGAGTTTCGGGGCAGTCCCAGGCAAGGTGTGGCCGACTCGCAAGCTTCACGAGCGACCCCGAAGACAGAGCCTTGGTAGTGGTGCTTGAGTCCTATGTATGCTGTCCTAAGTTGACACCCGAAGCAGGATGCAAGCGCCACCCCCTCCCCCACACACCCGCCGCATTTGCAAACAAGTGTAGCTCAGAGGCAAACACGATCCGCAAAAGCCAAGACAAGCCAGCCCCAGCAGCCAAAAAAGGATAAAAGCCAACAAGGCCAAGGAGCCGAGAAGCACCCCAAAACAGCGCAGAAGAAAAGAAGCCAAGAAGCCAGCTGAGCCAGAAAGCCACACAGCCAAGGCGTCGGGATCCACGAAGCCAAGCAGCAGATTAGCAAAGATTTCGAGGGGGCACAGAGGCACCGAGCTGTCCGAAAGCGAACCGGAACAAGCAAAGGAAGCATGGTCCACAAGCGAAGCCGAAAACAGGCCTTTCGTGACCTTGAGCTTGAGGTCAAAGGTCACGTAGAAGAGAATTCCGGGTTAGACAACATGAGAGACAACTTCGATGTCTGTCGCTATCTACGAGGCTTGGTCGGAGGTCCTAAATGTAACCCTCAAACTGGGAAGCCCTAAACCCTAAACCTTACACCCTAAACCCTAAACCCTACACCCTAAACCCTAAACCCTAAAATACTAAACCCTAAACCCTAAATTACTAAACCCTAGACCCCAAACCCTAAACTCTAAACCCTAAACCCTAAACCCTAAACCCCAAACCCTACCTCGTACCACGTGCCTGCAGCTCCTCTTCCAGCTCCAGGCGGTGGCTCCGGAGCCGCTCCAAGCCTTAGCACTGACGGGAGGCCCGTGGTACGTAGTAACCCAGGTTTAGGGTTTAGGGTTTAGGGTTTAGGGTCTAGGGTCTAGGGTCTAGGGTCCAGGGTCTAGGGTTTAGGATTAGGGTTTAGGGCTTAGGGTTTAGGGTGTAGGGTTTGGGGTTTAGGGTGTAGGGTTTAGGGTTTAGGGCTTAGGGTTTAGGGTTTAGGATTTAGGGCTTCGGGTTTAGGGTTTAGGGTTTAGGGTACTTAATAACCCAAGTATAACTGTACTTAAAACCCGCTGAGAAGCCCCTTAAGTGCCCTAATGTGGGGATAATTGGGCTAAAAGTCTAGTTTTCATTGGGTGATTAAGTACCATGAACCTCTAAGCACTGACGGGAATCTGACGAACACCTTTCAGGGGGGGGGGGGGGGGGGGGGGTTAGGGTGTTAGGGCTTTCAGGGCGCCTAGGTCTTTTAGGGCGTTGAGGGCTTTTAGGATTTAAGTGTCTCAGGGTTTCAGGGTTTTGGGGTTTCTGTGCTTTTTGCTTTCTGGGGTTTCGGGTTTCCGGCTTAGGGATGTTCAGGGCCAGGACTTAGGGTTTAGGTTTAAGCTCGGATTTTTCGGGCTTAGAGGGTTGATAGGTTTTATGTGCTTTATGGGCGTTACAGGCTGTATAGGCTTTTATCGTAGGGCTTTTCGCATTTGCAGGGTCTATAGGGTTTGTAGGGGCTTAGGGAGTGTGTATTCATCAGGGTCGCAGGTTTCCGCATGTGATGTTGAGGCGAATTATGGCAAGCGGACAAGGTTTGAGGTTTAGGGTTTAGAATGCTCCCCTCTTGTACTACCAGTCCTTCATAGGGATTCCTGTACTGTGAACTGGGCTTCCAGGCGCCCCTCCTCACACCGCGCCAGGCTCAGCTCGCCCCCCTGGGTACTTGGAGGTTCGTGGTACTTAATACCCCCAACTACAACTGTACTTAGAACGCACTTACAGGCCCCTTAAGTGCCCTACTGTGGTTAGAGTTGGGGCAGAAGTACTTGAGAGCCCTAAACCCTAAACCCTAAACCCTAAACCCTAAACCCTAAAGTCTCATTGGGTTCTTAACCCCTATGTTCGGAAACCCGCCGATGAAGACCCAACAACACCGTCAGGGCATGCGCAGATAGGCAGATGGGGCCTGATGAAGGGGTTTAGGGTTTAGGGTTTAGGGTTTAGGGTTTAGGGTTTAGGGTTTAGGGTTTAGGGTTTAGGGTTACGGGTTTAGGATTTAAGATGATGCTCCGACTGATCTGGGAAACTTACATCGTCGCGGCTTTCACCTAGCTTCCATCGCAACACGTGCGAGACCCAAAAAGTGCACATGAACTTGGACGAAGCTCAACCGCAAACTCCCTAAACTCCCTGAAACCCCTAAACTCCCTAAACTCCCGAAACTCCCGAAACTCCCGAAACTCCCGAAACTCCCTAAATTCTTTTCTTAAACTCCCTACACTCCGTAAACCCTAAACCCCAAAAGCCCAAAAGAGACCTTAAAATCCTTGGGGCCCCACTATTCTGCCCTACCCAAACTCCCTAAACTCCCAAAACTCCCTAAACTCCCAAAAGCCCAAGAGAGACTTCAAAGAATCCTCTGGGCCCCCCACTACTCTGCATACCTAAACCCTAAACCCTAAACCCAAAACCCAAAAACCCTAAACCCTAAACCCCTTCAAAAATCCTTGGGGCCCCCACGATTCGGCGCAGCTCATCCGCAGCCCGGGCCATGGCCTCGAGTCCAACCGCCAGACGCTCCCATAAGGACCCCTCCTTCTGCCCTGCTTCTTCAGGGGTTTTAGGGTTTAGGGTTTAGGGTTTAGGGTTTAGGGTTTAGGGTTTAGGGTTTAGGGTTTAGGGTTTAGTGGAAACAAACCTTAAACTTTGTCCCGCTTACCTTGATTTCGGAGGCTTTGCCTAGAAAACCAAACCCTTCGAGCGCGTTGGGGCCCCTCGCGCAGCATGAGAATTTTCGAGGGTCCCTTTCGAGAGGTCCCTTTTGGGAAGGGGCTGAGGGTTTAGGGTTGAAGGTTCAGGCATTCTGTCTTCCGGCTGCCTTTTGAAGCGGGCAGACAGGAGAAGCAGATCAACTCACCGAGACCCATGGCCCCACTGCGCCACGCTGGCATCGAATTTGGGGAAGCGGCCTCCTGGATGTTCACTGCGACATGCTCTAAGTGCTGATGTAGCTGCTGTACCTCGAGGATTTCGCTGCGTGCCGTAGCAGAAGGCCACTCCATCTATGCAAGACAGTCTGGCTTTCCGAACACTTGGATCTGCAAATCCTACTATGCAGCTATGCCCCCCCATGCACTGCCACACGGGCAGGCTTGGCGAGTTGTAAAGCAGGCCGCACGTGGAGCAAGAGCTGCATGCTGCTAAGCATGGGCCCTGAGAGAACCGCAGCGGCGGTCGGGCTCCACTGTATCTGCACCCGCGATCTGTACATCTCAACGATACACTTGGAGGTTCATGGTACTTATAACCCAATAACAACTGTGCTTATGACCCACTTACAAGCCCCTTAAGTGCCCCAATATTGTGCGAACTGGGTTATGGACAAGTACAGCTATAACTGGTTTATTGAGTACCATGAACCTCCAAGCAATCATCAACGTCTCCGCCGTCTGCCTTTTCTGGAGTATGCCTTATGGCCACACCATCGAGGCATACGCTAAGACAATTCAGCATCTCCCGGCAGAGATGTATGCGGCACCTGCCCAGCAGCCAGGTACGAAGAAAAGAGAGGAAAGCCATGAAATATCCGCCGAGGCCTCGGGCCAAAGGTGTCTAGGTTGTGAGAACAGGCAGCCCCCTCCAAATCCTCCCCCCAAGCCCAAAGACCCCACCCCCCCCCCCCCCCCCCCCACCCCCCAACACACCCCCCCACCCCGACCAACCAACCCTCCCCGCCCCCACCCGCCCCCACCCGCCCCAGCCCCCCCCCTGGTTTGGGTTAGCTCAGGCCGATGCGGGTCGCGTAGCGCGAAAATTATCAGCAGTACTATACCTTTTATATATATATATATATATATATATATATATATATATATTTTGTATATATATATATATACAAAATATATATATATATGTTTGTATACACATACATCTCTCCTCTTGACTTCATCTTGCATGTAATGCTTATAATACGATAGAAGACCTCGCGCCTTAGAGTCCCTGTGCTTCTGAAGTCTCGACCAGGCCCTCGATGAAGTATTGGCGGTCCCTCCGAACACAAAGGGGGCCAGGGCTTCTTACAGGGTTCTTACAGGGGAAGCTTAGGGAGTTTTAGGGAGTAGTGGGGGGATTCTAGGGAACCTTGGGTTTGTTACCCCCCCCTTCAACCATCCTGCCTGAAGAACCCGATAAGTCCAGGGTCTCGAGCTTAACTCTGGAAGTGCACCAGACACACAAAGGTAAGACGGCACCAGAAGAGGAGGCCTAGATCAGAAAGCGCCCAAGACCGGAAAACAGAGGAAACAAGACACACTCGAAAAAAAACAATAAGGTTCGAAAATACCTCGGCCGAGATCAGACAACACGTTGCGCAGAATCTCCGTGCGGTACCAGAGGGGAGAGCCTTCACGGACGGCAGCAAAGAAACAAAATCACAGAACAAATCTCACAGAAATGAGAGGAATGTCAATTTGCTCAATCGAACCTAAGGTTGGTAAAACATCGGGTTTTAAGGGTTTAGGGTTTCGGGTTCTAACTGGGTTCTAAGGTTGGGTCTACAAACGGCGCATTTGGAGGCTTCCTCGAAGATTGTTGGAGTGCGGGCTGTGATCCTGGTTTTCGGATCCAATGGCATTCTCCTCGTTAACTTGTTCTTTCCTGATTTTGCCTCTGCCTACTTGACAGTTTTTACCAGCCTTGCACACCCTTCCAACCTGCGTACGGACGTCCAGCCTCCAGTACCATTGGCCTGCTCGGACACGAATCATGCGCTCCACCGCCTCTTCCGCCGAAAGGCCCTTACCTGCACATCTCCACTGCCCACAGTACTGCTACTTGCCTGTTAATACAGGGACTATTTGTTTTGATTCTTTTGGGGTTCTGAAGCACATAGTAGAGTACCACCTGCTACCACCTGCTATCACCTGCAACCACCTGGACACTATCCACGCTCCTACACCTCCGAGTGCGTGCTGCAAGGATGGACGTCAGCTGCCAAGGCGCGGAGGATCATAAATGCACAGAGTGCACTTGTGCTCCGGTTCAGGCCGGCAAAGCAGTGGAAGAGAATCGTTTTTTGGCCAGGTGCCTGAAGCACGATCCCCGGAAGGGGCTGCATGTGAGCCCTGGCCCCTATCTGCACGCAACAGACTTTTAGCCAGTCACAACGAAGCATCGCCTCGACGGCATCCAAGTCTCGGCAAACCTTCTGCCATCGCTCCTTGTATTCGGCCTCCAAGCCATATCTACGCTTTGCTTGCGTCGAAGCACACACACTCACTTGCGCACACGCACCCACTCACCCACCTACCCGCCGCGTGCACGCATGCACTTTTTGCTTGTGCTTGTGCTTGTGCTTGAGCTTGTGCTTGTGCGTGTGCGTGTGCGTGTGCGTGTGCGTGTGCGTGTGCGTGTGTGTGAAAGGAGGAGGGAGAGCACAGGCCTTCTTGGCATCATACTCCTCGCCAGGACGGAGAATCTTGTCCCAGCCACCGTATCGAAGGTTGACCACGCCCAGTGACTTATAATACTCCTGTGAAGATCCGGGATTTTGCTGATACTGCCAAAAGTTGCTGTGCGTCGCAAATATTGTAACGAGGAATTTGACACGGCTTAGACCTATCAATCAAGAAGATGAAGGCTTCTCGGGACGACGACCTGCTAACAAAACTGGCAACTTGCACATATGCAGATTACGACTACTCATATGTTTATGTACTACAAGTGAGACATGTGCAGACCATGGACTCACAAAGCAATGAACTTCAATCAGCCCCTGTCCTCGTAGTCACTTCGCTCGCCCCATCTCTTCCACTCATCGTCGGACATCGTGACGACCACAGTCACTCTCACGCCCAGCGACCGATTCACTTCTGCGCAAGGGCTGGGATTATAAGCATGCGGAAAATACCAAGTTAACAAGCGCCACACAACTTTGCACAGCAACAGCAGCCTCAGTGCAGGTGCAGAGTCTGCGAGAGGAGAGGGAAGAGAGTGAGAAAGTGAGAGAGTGAGAGAGTGAGAAAGTGAGAAAGTGAGAGAGTGAGAGAGTGAGAGAGTGAGAGAGTGAGAGAGCGAGAGAGCGAGAGAGTGAGAGAGTGAGAGAGTGAGAGAGAGTGAGAGAGTGAGAGAATGAGAGAATCAGAGAGCGAGAGAGAGACAAAAAAGGAGAGAGAGACAGATATTGTGACCAGATGGTGCTCGCTGCACGAACCTGCCTTCGATTTCGCACGCCGCCTTGACACTCCCGAGCCTAACCACAAGCGCTCACCAGTTTCCAAAAAGCGCTGTGAGCAAGAAGCAGCGCGCCCTATCATACACCAATGCGACCAAGCAGCAGCAGGTGATGCTTTTCATCTCGGAAGATGCTAACAGCATCAACGGGCCATGTTTCGATGTTGTTGAGCTTGCACTTCCTGTGCGACGAGCCCACCCACGTGATGCTCTGGGATGCTCTGCCGATGTAAACTGAGTCCAAGCAAGGGGCTTGGATGCTGAGTACATCTGCTTGTCCAGCACCTGGCGCAGTGCGTGCAAGACGACCTAGGAATGCCTACTGTGTTATATTTTGCACTATTACAAATTGAGTGTATACATATACATATATATATATACATATATATATATATATCATTATGTGTTGATTTGTATATCTATATATGTAGCTAGACAAATTGTATATCCACATGTCTGGTTGTGCTAGCTATGTTCTGCGTCACATATCCAGATACGCTTCCACAGAAGTTTACACATTCCATCGGCGAAATCCCCAAGCGGCTGTGTCAAGTCGAGGTTCCGTCCATTCCTTGCACCAGGCATCGTTCAGGCGCTTGCGGATGAGCTTGCTTCTCTGAAGGGGGCTCTGCGCAGCTTCCTGAACTGGGTTTAGGGTCTAGGGTTCAGGGCTTCGGGTTTAGGGGTTAGGGGTTGGGGGTTTAGGGTTTAAGGTTTAGGGTATAGGGTTTAGGGTTTAGGGTTTAGGGTTTAGGGTTTAGGGTTTAGGGTGGAGCCA
Organism: Symbiodinium natans; assembly: GCA_905221605.1. NCBI lineage: Eukaryota > Dinophyceae > Suessiales > Symbiodiniaceae > Symbiodinium > Symbiodinium natans. The sequence continues at coordinate 76,944 of CAJNDS010002786.1, read as the reverse complement.
ACACATGGGGAAAGAGGATGCAGCTCAGCTCAGCTCTCACAGCAGCCGCATACCCATCCCAAGCCCCTCAGTTCTTACCGCAACCCCCAAAACCCCAAACCCCAAAACCCCAAACCCTGAAACCCTGAAACCCTGAAACCCCAAAACCCCAAAACCCCAAAACCCCAAAACCCCAAAACCCCAAAACCCCAAAACCCTAACACTGTTGGCCGAGCGCCTCCTCTTCTGCCGGCGGCTCTGCTGTTCCAGGACTCTCCAAGACTGCTTCGCCCATGGGACTCTTGCTTTCAGCTCGAGGAGGGAGTCGACTTACTAATAGTCTTCCCTTATGGTCCCCATGTAAAACTTACTATGATCACCCCCATAGTAGTCCCTTTATGCTCTCTATGTAAAATTTATTATGATCACCCCCATAGTATGTAAATATACAATAATCACCCCCACCGTATTCCCTTGTGGCCGCTATGTTCTCGGAGTTGAGTGATGCAGCCGGGCCACAGAGGGCTGAGAGAATCCAGGGAACTTCTCGCTTCCCGTATCCTATTCCGAGAAGTTCCGCAACGCTTGAGCCGCAACTGGAATCACAGGCTTTCTGTGGCCCGGTGAGCGGCGTCCCGCGCAAGGACGACATTTTCTACAACAGGAGACGCCTAATATATAGTACCAAGTAGCAGGATCCCCCTTATGAAAGAGACCCCATGAAGGTGCCCCAGCCCTACTATCGGAAACTCCCAAGGCTGAGGTCAAGGCTGCCTGGTATGTGGTTTGCATGTAGGCGTTCACGGCCCGCTCACTCTGCGACCCCACCTCGACTCGCTCGAAACACTGGACAGAGCATCACGCAAGAGGCATGCCTGAACGGAACCTAGCAGACATCTAGCACTGAAACATGCGAGAGCATCGCAGGGCTTCAGTACCCCACAGCCCTCTGCCTTGAGCCATGTGGATTTAATCCAGCAACCAGCTTTCTCGTGGGGATTCTCAAGGGTTTGGGGTTTACGGTTTAGGGTTTAGGGTTTAGGGTATTGGGTTCAGGGTTTGGGATGCTTCTTCCTTTGACCCAGCCCGAATCAGCGAGGACCCCCGAGCAGCACAGGCAAACCAGGGATCACCCTCCCGACCTCCTCGGAGCCCCGGCCGTGGCATGAAGAAGCGTCCACGTATCCCAAATACGAAACCTTATGAACCTCAACCCTGAACCCTGAACCCTAAACCCTAAACCCTGAACCCTAAACCCTAAACCCTAAACCCTACACAGGGGCAGACAAGAACGGCGCCTTGCAAGCCTCCACAGCAGCAGCGTATCCCTCCATCATGGTTGTCACCTTCCACGCAGATGGGTCAGAAAGGCTTGCAAAGACATGCCAAGATATGCAATGCACAATTGATTGTCGTATATATATATGTATATATATGTATGTACATATAGATATGGAAAAATTTAGAGGTAATGACATGTCTAGTCCATCGTCTTATTGAAGTCTGTTGCATTCTTTATACCATGTATACTTTTACAAATACACATATATATATATATATATACATTGCGATATGTTATTCTCTAGAATATATGTACTAAAAACAGTAACAATCTTTATTCCTGCAGCTTAGTCTTTCATGATTTTCTAAGAGCACATGCAATATATCGTAGTCCAAGCCCCTCTTCCCTTTCTCCCCATGCGCAAGCCCCGCCGCAGCATCCACTCGCCGGCGCAGCTCCGCACGCCTCCGTGCCTTTGTACAGTGAAGCGAGTTTAGGTTTCTAAGGGGTTTTCAGGGTTTTTGAGGGCTTTTAGGGGTTTTTTGGGTTTTAGGATCTGGGGCGTGGCGTTTGGAATCCCTAAACCCTATACCCTAAACCCTAAACCCTAAAACCCAAACCCTAAACCCTAAACCCTAAACCCTAAACCCTAAACCTTAAACCTGCATCACTGAAGGTGGGTAATTGCGATGGGTTACGGCGTGAGCCCGCATCAGCAGCTCGAAGGCTTGACAGGGACAGGGTTTAGGGTTTAGGGTTTAGAGTTTAGGGTTTAGGGTTTAGGGTTTGGGGTTTAGGGTTTAGGGTTTAGGGCTCAGGGCTCAGGGTTTAGGGCTCAGGGTCTAGGGAGGGCATTCGTGTTGGCTCCTTGTTTGCAAGTCCATGCAACCCCACCTTTGTTCGCGGCTGCGCTCCTTCCGCTTCCTCTGGCTTCGATGCCTGACAAGGCGGTCTTCTCCTTGTACTGACCGCTCTAATCGGGATTGTAAGAGGAGGGGTACTATAATCACTATTAAGGACTGTTAGTTTAAGGGGAAACATCCCAAGGCATTGCACATGTGCACGACGCTTTCGACAACTTCCAAGTCTCCGACCTCTGCCATGTCATGCAGATGTCATGGAAAGCTTCTTGATACCAAGCAGAGAGACTGTTCGTTTGCGTGTTCCGGCTGTGTTGCGAGATCTATGGGCATCTCTATATATGATATATTATTTTTGATAGTTGTATATTATATTCATATGATGAATATGATGTATTATGTGTATATATATATGGTTATAGATGTTATATTATGGTTAGGAGATTAGATGATTAATATCTTGACATTCCATGAGCTGAGTTTGATGAGATGGCTTGGTCGCTTCTCGGACGTGCAAAGACTCCTTCGAAGGGCAGTGGAAGGATGGAGAAAGCACAAAGTCGTCACAGCGATGGGGCTCACAAATCCGGCACACACATCCCACCCCCAGGCCGGGCTCTGTTTGTGGCGCTCGCCGGTCGCACGAGGGAGTGTTGAAAGACCAGCTGGTTGCCAGCTCAGTACGGACAGTACAACAACCCTAAACCCTAAACCCTGAACCCTCAACCCTAAACCCTAAACCCTGAACCCTAAACCCTAAACCCTAAACCCTAAACTCATTACAGGGCACCAAAAAAAATAAACGGCTGCGCTCATTCAGCGCAGCGTTGGTGCCGAGGCGCTGCTTGACAGGCCTTGCAGTGGCGGTACCTGCACTTGAAAGTGCACGGCACTCCTATTCTGAACAGTTGTTAATAGCCCTAAACCCTAAACCCTAAACCCTAAACCCTAAACCCTAAACCCTAAACCCTAAACCCTAAACCCTAAACCCTAAACCATATCATGTCAGCCCAGGGCAAGTTCTTGAAGCAGCTGGATGAAAATGGATGAAACAGGCCTTCCGGCACCAGAGCTCCCCGAAAAGGTCGTGCCTGCCACACTCACTCGCGGCGCGCCAACAGAGACACGAAAACCCTAAACCCGACACCCTAAACCCTCGACCCTAGACCCTAAACCCTAAACCCTAAACCCGACACCCTAAACCCTAGACCCTAAACCCTAAACCCGAAACCCCTGTGGTGCTGAATAACAAAAGCTGAGACTCCAACGTGGGCGCGGGACATCGGCTGGAAACACCCCGCATGCTCGCTGTGTTTGCGGAGACTGATGAGACCTGGCGGAGTTGAGAAAGAAAGGGCAGAAGGGAACAACCAGGATGAGCCAACTCCATGCTCGGACGAGTGCTTCCTAAAACGGGCCCTGGATGCTTTCATGGCTGCGAGCTTACAAAAGGGTGTAGTGGGGAGATTTAGCAGTTGCATCAGTCAGCCCATCATACGGAGCGCGGTGGATTGTGGTCAGGGTGGTGGTAGGAATGTGGTGATGGGCGGTGTGGTTGGGTCTTTGGGTGAAAGGAGGGGAGGATGTGAAGCTATATTTTTAGATTAGAACCAACGACTCCCACCTTCGTGCACGGGTGCCGCAGAACCATTAGCCCCTCTGAGATTCTGGGATCGCGCTATTGGCCACACAACTCAGCGGAGAGAACTCCATGGTGTTGCAGCCCTTGTCCGAAATGACTTTGAACGCCCTTGGTTCTTCCTCTAAGTCCTCTCAAAAGTTCTTCAGAAAGCTCTTGTGCCGAACATGCGACTTGAGCCTGGCGATTGTCTGCCCTGTCCCAGGACTCGTCTGTGGGGAGCGTCGCCTCCGCCTCGCACACAGCACACCAAACGCCGCCAAACCCTCGGCCACTAGCAAAGGTTGCAAAACTCGGGAACTAACGACAGGTGGCCCGGACGCGTGCTGCACGACCACACGACGCGCCACGCCCACTCTATTCGCACACATCTGGCCTGTTGCCTGTCTCTTCCAAAGATGATAAACCAAGGAGGTGCAAAGTATGTACTATGCACAGGGTGATGCGTCGGGCCGTTTCCAACTGCACAATCATACAATGTAGAGACTGCGGCGAGGTGGCCCATGGGAATGCAATGTGCGGTAGTCAGCATGAGGCGCCAGACTTTTCTCCCCCGGCAGAGCATGGTCGGGCGCATCGGGTGCATTGTGTGCAACGTGTTTCCACGACCAGTGAAGGAACTGCGCGCCAGCTGCCATGGCCAGGAAGGGATCAGAAGGGATCCGGAGAAGCTGCCAACTGGCCTTTGGCCCCGCATGAAGGGTACATCCCGGTCCTCGTGGCTGCCCATTATGAAGTTCGAAGTCCAACTCAGGGGTCCAAGAGCTCTCGTGCAAGGCGCCGAGCTTCTGGGTCTCCTGGAAAGCGCTCAAAAACCACTCCCCGGTCGCACCCTTTTCAGAAAGCGCAGACTCAGGTGTCCCCCGGGTGTGGTGTCTTTTGCTGCCAAGCTGCCCAGGTGGTGGAAGAGCGGCACCTCCTGCAAAACTGCAACAGAATCCACAAACTCCAGATCTAGGATGGCCCTTAAAACTCTGTGAGCAAAAACATTCCTGGATATGACCCTGTTAAAACCAATAGGGGAAAATATAACATGTCCCAAGGGGCCTACCTAGAGATGCAAGTTTGGCGGCCTTGGCCGTGTAGAGAAGCTTCGAGTGTGGAGCAAGGCGGCCGCCCGCGTAGTGCACTTCGGCCTCTGCCTCACCACTGAGTCTCTTGAGTCGCTAAGTCATCACAACGCCTGCGCCCAAACAAAAAAACTGTCACGAGAGAGAAAGAGGGAGAGGGAGAGGGAGAGGGAGAGGGAGAGGGAGAGGGAGAGGGAGAGGGAGAGGGAGAGGGAGAGGGGAGAGGGAGAGGGAGAGGAGAGGGAGGGAGGGGGAGGGAGAGGGGAGAGGAGAGGGAGAGGGAGGGAGGGAGAGGGAGAGGGAGAGGGAGAGGGAGAGGGAGAGGGAGAGGGAGAGGGAGAGGGAGAGCGAGAGGGAGAGGGAGAGGGAGAGGGAGAGCGAGAGGGAGAGGGACAGGGACAGGGACAGGGACAGGGACAGGGACAGGGAGACAGGGCGGGAGAGAGCAGAAGAGGCTTCAAGAGGCTTCAAGAGGCTTCAAGAGGCTTCAAGAAGCTTCGCCTCGCTTCCGACCGCTCGCAGCGCGACCACCTCGCGGACCAGGCCAATCCTAGGGGTTCAGGGCTCAAAAGACGGGTGTTTTCAATCGCGTTCAGTTGGGATTCTGCATAATTCGATATGCAAAGCTTTTGTGCATCCCGAGCTCTGGTCGAGCCCCGTGTCCGAGACAGGCTGACGGCTGTACTCGAAGCAGGCCAACGGGAAATCCTCGCACCCGGAGCAGGGACAGCACAAGCTCGGGCTGATTTTTCACTGAAGGATGAGGAGGTGGAAGGCTCGGACTGCTTGCATCTGCTTGTGGCGGTTGGTTGGGGCCATAGAATTGGAACTTTCTTGCGGCACGACGAAGCAAGGGGGGGTGAACCCACCACCAGTTGCTCCGCCGGGATAGCTCTTGTCCCTAAGGCAGTCTCCAGACGATCTTGAATCTTACAGACTTCAACAGGTGTTGAAGTGCTACTCTTGGCCTGGCCTGCGGCCAACCCTGCAAAGTGTGATGCTGACTTGGAAGTTTACCTTCTTGGGGTCCTTTTGATAGGGGATCCTTATATTTGGGGATCTATGTTGTCCCCCTATTTTCGTAAACCCCCGTTTGTGTGTCAACCCCGGTCATTTGGCTTCTGCCCACAGCCGGATGCACCGTAGGCTGGCACCGGCGGGGCGAGGATGGAGACCAGGTTGGGGTAGACGATGTCCTGCGAAGCCGTGGAGAAACAGCTGCGCAGTGCTTCTCACTTCACGGCACGACCGGCACAACCCGCACAAACCCCTGAGCCCTAAGCCCTAAACCCTAAGCCTTAAACCCCAAACCTAAACCCTAAACCCTAAACCCTAAACCCTAAACCCTAAACCGCATAAACCCTAAACCCTGAACCCTAAACCCTAAACCCTAAACCCTAAACCCTCTAAAACCCACCCAGCTCCTGGGAGCAAGAGTCTGGCCACTCAAAGCGCCCCTCCATGAAGCTGGGGCAGCCGGCCGCCGGGTGGCCTCCCAAGGCTCACGAAAGCAACAAAAAACGGGTTTGGGGTTTAGGGTTTCGGGTTTTGGGTTTTGGGTTGAGGGTTTGGGGTTTAGGGTTTAGGGTTTAGTAAGGGTTTAGGGTTTAGGGGCTTAGGGTCTAAGGATTTAGGGTTCAGGTTTCGGGTTTAGGGTTTAGGGTTTAGGGTTTAGGGTCTCACATCACAATGACACAGTCGGATTGCCAAATGCCATGCCCACCCGCTGGCGCTGTTTGACCCAGCGTGGCCCAGTGGTTGCCCATCACCTTGACCAGCTCCCGGTTGAAGACAAAGGCGTTTCCTGCAGCGCTGTGTGACTATATCATCTGGGAGAGGGGGGAGTGGGGGGGGGGGCGACATGATGGACCCTGTATTTCTGGCACCCTACACTGCAAGGCCCCTTTGGGGGTCCCTGACCATGCAAGCATACAGAGGCCCTTCCTTCTTCGCGGCGAGCGACCGAACATCAGCAGCAAAGGTCCGTTGGCGCTGCGCTGCTGCTCCTTCCTCCCCGTGCGCAGGATGCCGAGGTACTGCGCAATGGTCGACCGAAGAAGCGATGGGATGAGCAAGTGGTCGAACTCGACCTGAGACCACGCAACAGTCCAGTCCGAGCTCAACCGGTGTTTACATTGCTCCGCTCGGTTTCCAGCATTCAGGAACCAGTCCTTGGATTCATGTTGAAAGACAACGCAAGATTACGCAGGCGCTACAAAGCTGCATAGCTCGGCAGCCGGTAAGGTTGCACCCCCACACGTCTGAAAGCCATCCCAAGGGTGTTTCGGGCGTCGCAAGTCCTGCAGCCAAGGCGCATACTCCTGATGCATCTCTGACTCCAACCTTGCAGCGATCATGCCCAACTCCCCGCGAGAGCTCAGTAATTGAAAGTACAGGCAGCTGTGCTCACGCCCAGCTTTGCCAAGCAGCATGTGCTTCCATGCTGGCATAAGGCCAACCATATTCCTGCAGCAGCTCGCCATATGTCACCATAATCTTGCACTACCTACTAGGACGAGCACTGGCACAAATGTAACACTGTCAGCAATGGAGCCTGTGATACAGCCACCGCTCATCCTCAGGAAACGATGTGCGAAAACTTTTGCATAGCACTTGCCACAGACCGGTACTGTCAAATACTTGCTGAGTGCATCTTGGGCGCCCTAAACCCTAAACCCTAAATCCTAAACCCTAAACCCTAAACCCTAAAAGCAGTCAAGACTCCAGATGATCAGTGGACTGTTGCGTGACACGGACAGCCACCACATCCGAGTCATCCTGCGCCACTCAGCGTAAGAGGATGCGGGGGGATCCGAAAATAGGGGTACCCTTTCTGGGGGGGTCCCTTTAAAGGGATTCTTTTCTATCTGCGGGTATAGAAGGGGTAATATACTTTGGGAAATACCCATACAGGAGAAGCACAGCAGTACAAGTAGACAAGCACTGCTAAAGCATCGCATGATGCGTCAGGCCACGAAGTCAAGATTCAGCCGCCCAACTCCCTCCCACCGTGCTCAGTACAGCTGGTCACGACTCCGCTTCCCCCAAAAAAAGAGCGCGTCACACACAAATCACACTTGCACGGTCGGACGCGCTGGGCGCTCCTCTGCATTTCCTCCATTTCTGGGTGGCTGTCGGTCACTGAAGATCTGATGGCCATCGCACTTCCGGAATGCGTGCCTATCCCAGGTGTTTCCCACACACTCTCTGTTGGCAGGAACTTGCCCATTGCTTCAGTCTTGACAGCGCATTGGACACTTTGACACTTCGGACACTCCCTGACACATGATGCCACTGCCTCACTTCGTCCAGTAGCGCCAGGTCTCCAGGCCTCATCAGCGGACCCATGAGCACAAGGGCCCCCAAAATGCAGATCTGCCAAAGGCCTGCAGCTCTACAGTGTCTAGTTACTACACTGTCAAAAACTACACTGCGCTTCTTACACTGTGGTCTTCTTGCCCTAAACCTTAAACCCTAAACCCTCAACCCTAAACCTTAAACCCTAAACCCTAAACGCTAAACTGTGGTCTTCCCACGATCCTCTGAGATGCTCCTCTAGGCACTTCCAAGAAAGCTGGGTCCAAGGCTTCCAAGTTGTCCAGGCAAAACAGAAGAGCCGCAAGCCTCAGGGGAAGGCTCCCCAAAAGTCCAGGGTTTAAAGGTTTAGGTTTCGGGTTTAGGGTTTAGGGCTTAGGGCTTAGGGCTTAGGGCTTAGGGCTTAGGGCTTAGGGCTTAGGGCTTAGGGCTTAGGGCTTAGGGCTTAGGGCTTAGGGCTCAGGGCTTAGGGCTTAGGGCTTAGGGCTTAGGGTCCTCTGCAGTCTACTGGTGTCCTGGCTGGTCCTGTGGCTCCACTGAGCGTGGGACCCTTGGCCTCTGACAGCACCGCAGGGGCCGAAAGGTTTGCGAGGTTTTGCCTGCCAAGAAAGGGTGCTGCTTGCTGAGGGTTTAGGGTTTAGGGTTTACGGTTTAGGGTTTAGGGTTTATTCAGGACTTAACCAGTGCAGATTGGCTCCAATTGAAATGTGATGTTGAGGGCACACTGACATATTCTGATGCTGCAGCGTTGATGGTCAAGCTATGATCATTGTCCATGAATGTCCAATAAGCACAAGAAACCATAAGACACTGCAGGAAAGCAATCGAGCCTCCTGAAGAAGCGCCCTCAGTAGCGAGCACGATTCGACACTAGAAAGATGAAGCCAGCAAGACAACTTGCAATCCCGTTACGCTGAATTTTCAAACTATGTCCGCACGACCTCCTGATTGAAGACACCACACATACACGTCTCTGCAATACTGCCGATTGTCCATCAACTTGGCGCAAGACTCACGCAGATTGGCTGGCTAAAGTTGTCCGAGTCATGACCTGGCCACTGACAACCGAGCCCAGAGTGTCAATCATGAGATTGACGCCTACAGCTGTCGTTTGGTTTGGGGTTGGAAATTCAATGTCAAGCACCTCTCTTTCCCACTCGACAGACAGGCAAGTTCCCAAGAATTCTGGGAAGGTAGTGCTCCTCTTACAAAGCCACTCTCCGATGCTCCTTCGTGGCCGTGTCCTAAACCCCGAACCCTGAACCCTAAAACCTAAACCCTCAACCCTAAACCCTACACCGACTGGGATCCAGACTTGCCATCATTGCATTGAAGACAACGCTCTTTGAGCGCCTGGGCGGCAAGGCAACAGTGTTCAACAGGCTGCTTGCTGGCTGCAACGGACATTGCAGTCTTCAGACCTCTCAAGATGCTGCCCCAAACAACATCACTGAACCACTGGTCAACTCGGAAATTTTGTAGAATCACCACAAAAATCAGGGTAGACTTCTGCGTGCCAGCCTGTGCAAGGGGCGAGGCTTTTAATTTTGGAACCGAAGACCCGCGACCCCGAAGCCTGAACCCTGATCCGACATGGACCGAGTCCTCAAACCCAGCACTTCATGGATCCCTCCTAAAAAGTTGGTTTAGCCTGCGCGGGGTATTTATAAAGCGGGTGTGAGCAAAGAAGCTGCTGGGCTTCAATCTCGCCGAAAAACAAGCCGGTGACAAAGGCCAGAATTCTCTGAAAAATGGTGAAAGAATGCTGATTATTTCTGCGAGCTTTTTCCATCCAGCTGAGACAGTGTTGAATTCTTAAGAAAAGAACCTGTAAAGGCTACCGCTTACGAACCCTCCCGGCCCGGGGGGAGGGGGGCTGGCTGAACGCCACCTCTGTGTCTCTTGCCTGAATCAGAAGACCTCGTTTACTCCTTCTTTAAGCGGTCCAGGCCAAGCCAAACCCGGCCGACTGCGAAAAGCTTATGAGCGGCGCGGATGAGCCCCGAAGACGCCCTTCTACATTTTCTGTTGTGACCCTGTGCCAGAAAGGGGTCATACATACCCAACACTACGAAAGGCGAAAGCATATTCGTAGGCTCCTTTGTTGCACGGAATATGGCCTTGAGCGCTGAAAGCGGCTCCAGCGCAGTTCAACACTTCGGGGTCTCCGAAATTAGGGGGTTCCTTACTGGGGTCTTGTTTATAACAAGAGTCCGACTATCTGGGGGTCTATTCTAGGGCTCCCCTGTTTTCGTAAACCCCCAAATGCTAACCCTAAACCCGAAACCCTAAACCCTAAACCCCTGTTTTCGCAAACCCCCAAACCCTAAACCCTAAACCCTAAACCCTAAACCCCTGTTTTCGTAAACCTCCACAGCCGGGGCGCCCGACCGCTGGAAGTGGCAGCCCGACAGCTCGGCGCCGTCAAAGAGGAAGGGCAGCCCCAGGCCTCCCAGAGCTGCCCCGGCAAAAGGGTTTCGGGTTTTGGGTTTGGGGTTTAGGGTTTAGGGTTTAGGGTTTAGGGCTTAGGGCTTAGGGTTTCGGGTTTCGGGGTTTAGGGTTTCGGGCTTAGGGTTTAGGGTTTCAGGTTTAGGGCTTAGGGTTTCAGGTTTAGGGTTTATGTTGCAAAGGGGGGCTGGCCGCGGCACTCACCAGCGGCTCACGCCGGCCTCGTGCAGCACTGCGGCACTCGGAGAAGTCCGCTAGCCTCGGCACATGCCCACGTGCTTGGAAACGCATTTCGACTCCATGACATCGGTTCGCTACACAGACTCAGTCTTGAACAACTCTGTTCCATAAGGGCAATGAGTGCCAGGGGTGATCAGCACTGCATCACCATCTTCATCTACAGTTGCCTGCAACACTTCGCATGCAGTCATCACCTGACACGTTCTTGTCACAGAACTTGCAAGGAGGGCCTGGATTGCCTGTGCATCGTTCCCGGACTCAAGGATGAGCGCCTTGCTCTTCCGCAACTGGACGCTCCAAAAGGCCAGAAGCTTGTGCTTGCTTCTGTCGCATCACAGAGCATGAGCTGGGGAGGGGCGCCTCCTTCCGAACCAAAGACGGAACACCGCCAACTGAAGGTCGGCTGGTCGGCAGAGCGCCTGCGGAGATTGTGGCAAGGGCGAGCCTTGACCGTGAGAAACTAGTGTGGACATGTGCAGACAGTTCTGCAAACCAAAGAACTGCAAGCTGCTGGGTCCAGGGCCCTGCCACAAGCAGCAGAGGCTGCCTTAAGACTGGCCCAATCAAGACGAGCAGCGACAACTAGCCAGAATGGAAGCACTGCGTCGAAATGCCGATGCCAAGTCGCATATGAAGACCTGAGAACGTAGCATGGCCAAGATGGGCCACGGCTTGAGCCAGAACATGCCGGAAGCCAGCAAAAGCGGACAGCGCCAAGGCGTGGACATGCACAAGCGCAAGTCGCTCAATTCTGCAATCTACGATACGAGTTCTGCGTTCCGTGTGCCGCATCCTGAAACCCTAAACCCTAAAACCCTAAAACCCTAAAACCCTAAAACCCTAAAACCCTTAAACCCTTAAACCCTTAAACCCTAAACCCTAAAAACCTCGTCTCCCCATGCCTCCATCGGCGTCCTTGGCGCATCGGGCATGGCTTGGCCTTCCAACGCAGCACATTCCTCCCCCGCAGGCCCCACAGTAATGCGGGAACCTGAACCCATGGCTTGCTCAAGAACGACAAGAGTGACAAAAGGGGGTTTCCGATATTATGGGCTTCCGAAAATTGGGGTACCCTTTTGGGGTACCCTTTTGGGGTACCCTTTTGGGGTCCCTGGAAGGGATTCTACTCTATTTGGGGCAAGAGTGGGGTACCCCTATTATGGGCCATGCCCATACGACATAGAATGCGATCGAACAAACGGGTACAAGCACACCGGACAACAACTGGGATCGAGCACATCCAGGCGGCGCTCGCTGCTCAGCTCGGCGCGCTCTGGCCTGAACCAACAGCGCAATCAACGGGCGGAAAGAAAGACAAGCACTGCAAAATACCAGCCCGGCAACGGCAAAAAAACAGCCACTGCTCAGAGGCCACATGAATGCCATGCAAGGGCGGCAATAGATCAGACACACCAACAAAGACAAGAACATAGCTGTTGAACGCTCGTGCTGGTGCAGCGAACCAGCTAGCACTAGCTGTATCGCTTGCTTCTCGCGCCTCCCTTTCTTCAGCAAATTCCGTGGCCACCTACGAACAGGCGCGTCAATTCACGCAGGCGCTTCAGTGGACGGCAACTGAAGCAAACCCAGGATTGATGAAGGAGCGCTCAAAACAAAACAACCATAGTGGAATAATAAGAGCAATCATAAAACCAACAGTGATAATAACAAATATAAGAAGAACAATAACTAACAAAAATATGAGCAAGAACTAACAACAGTAGTAAAAGTAACCATAACAATAACAGTATCAATACCAATAACAATAACAATAACAGTAACAATAAAAACAACGATTACAATTGCAACTACAATTACAATTACAACTACAATTACAACCATAAAACCATGGTCAAAAAAAACAGCACCAAAGCAGGATCGTCCACACAGTAGCCTGCCGAAGCTCGACGTGAGCCGCATGAGACCACACCTTGGCTCTGCAGATGCTTGCCCAAAGCCAGGGTTCAGGGTTCAGGGTTCAGGGTTCAGGGTTCAGGGTTCAGGGTTCAGGGTTCAGGGTTTAGGGTTTAGGGTTTAGGGTTTAGGGTTTAGGGTCTAGGATATGGGTTTAGGGTTAAAATTTAAAACAACTAGGGTCTAGCGTTTAGAGTTTGGGGCTTAGGCTTAGGGCCCAGGGTTTAGGGTTTTACGGCTTAGGGCCTTAGGGTTCAGGGCTAACAAGCATGTTGGACTCCCTCATCAACATCCGACTGACCTTCACCCTAAACCCCTAAACCCTGAACCTAAACCCTGAACCCTGAACCCTAAACCCGAAACCCTAAACCCTAAGACTCACGATTCAAACGACGAAACCCCAAATCAGGCTCCCGCTTCGAAGGTGGCCACGCGCTCACTCGCAAGCCTCGCCTCCTTCTGGGCCTGCAACCATGGGGGGGGGCTTACGAAAGATAGGGGTGCCCTTTTTGGGGGGTGCTCTTTTAAGGGGCTTGTAGGGTTTAGGGTTTAGGGTTTGGGGTTTGGGGTTTGGGGTTTGGGGTTTGGGGTTTGGGGCTTATAAATATAGATCCCAAATAGCAGGATTCCCTTGTAATAAGGAACCCAAGAAGGGTACCCCTAATTTTGGAAATCCCCACATGGTGCAGCCTGCACAGACGGTCGACTGAAACAGAAAGCTCACTGCAGCTTGTGCTCTGAGAGCTCAAGCATGGTCAAATGGTCGACTAGCTGGGATTACGGAGGCACACGCTCAACACAAAATCACTACTCCGACTGTGTCCAGCGCCTGCGCTTTTCGAGCCTCTAGGCTTCGAATGTCAGCTCGGCGCTCGGAAAGCGTAGCAGCCTCAAGCGGGAGGGTTTCGGGCGTTGAGTAACTCAATGGCCCTGGGCCTTGCTGGTTGCTTTTCAAGCTCCGACAGATGCTTGCTGCGGCGTGCGCAAGGCCATCCTTTGAAGACGTTGATGAGGCTTCTAGTAGCTTGGAGGTTGCTTTCCTCTTCAGCTTCTGTGCGGAAACATTCAAAAACACCTGGGAAATTGGTAGGTCGCATGATTTTGGGGGTTCTTCAACGGCAACAAGACTTCCTTCCCTTCTGTTGGCCTTCGTCCACTGGATTCGGCCTTCATTCTGCCATCTGCCTAACCTAAATCCCCCCTCCCCCCCATGTGCTAAGTCCGTCACCAAGCTGGCCACCTGGCTGAACACTTTTGCAGCCCCCCACTTCCCGCAAACATCTGAAGGGCCCTGAGCACCCTACTACTGGATCACACATATCAAAACACACGTCTGAGGTAATTCTCCTCATCGGAATAGGAACGGTCCGAGTGTCATGCACCTGGGGCTACACCAGCCTTGGAGCCTAAGCAGAAGGGTAGTGCGCTTACCCGAGCTCCAAGGTTACCTGATGAGCCAAACTGGGATGGCACCGACCCGCCTCCGCGCGCAGCGTTGATGGCTCAAGATCCTCCTAGAGAGATCGGGGCTTGTTTCAATGGACCGGTTGGCTGGGTGCTCTATCGGGCGCGAAGGAAAGAGTAGAGGACAACGGACGTGATATGAGTACGTCCGTCTTCTGGGAAGCTGCCCCAAGGCTAACATACCGTGCAGGATAGCTCCTTCCAAACGCCTACATCAGCACAAGCTCTGGCGCGCGGCGCTGCCGTCGCGCTATGTCCCTCCCATAGTCCCAAGACAGCGTGGCGAGGCCTCTGCTGCCGCTTCTGCACCTCGATTAGGAGCAAGTGATCGCAAATTTCATCTGTACGCAGTTGACGCAGGACGTCTCTTTCGGCCTCGCACAACTTGGGCCCCACACCCAGAAGCTCTCCCTCCGCCTGGCGAGGTGACATAAGCATGAAGCACGCGCACCCTGCATGTAGCATGTCAGGGGCACATTGGGCCTGTGCCAGCAGCAGCTCGGTCTGAAGCTGTGAGAGCCTTGGCAAGAATGGAGCACAGGTTCAGCGGACGAGCAAAGAAACCGGAGCTGTCTTCGGCCCCAACATGCACATCATTTCTCAGTAGTTTTGGTGAAATTCAAGGGCAGACATAGGAGAGAGATCAACAGACACGCAAGTGCCCCCCGCCTGAGCCTGGGTGCCTCTTCAACAGTCCACGCTCCGCAGATTTCTGGCAGCTGCACTTCGTCTCCGACACAGTTTCTTGAGAGGATCTTGAGATCGTTGGGCAGACCTCTGAGGCACTGGGCAGTCTTTGGCCCTCGTCCAGATCCTGTTGGGCAGCCTGGTGCCACTTCGCGTTCACTGGGAAAAGCCTTCTTTTGTACTCTGTTTTAATGCTCAGGACAGGGGGAAAGCTCCACCTCGTGCGACGGCTCCATGGCCAGCGCATGGTCCAGTTCCGCCATCTGCTGCTCTAAACCTTAAACGTGATGCTTTGGCGACTCTCTCTGTCCGATGTGCCTCTTGGCTTTCATATGCTGAAGCACTGCTGAGGCTGCAGGCGGCTCATCTCAATCTGGTGAGAGCTACTCGCAGCCTTGCTCATGGCGCCAGCACAAAGGTTGCTGGCCAAGACACTCACACAATCGGGATCAATCGGGCCTCCTGTGCTGACTGCAAGCTCCGCTGCAACTCTGCCTGGTAGGCCGGTGTTGGTCAGTGCGCATCTCCAATCTGAGTCTTCTTCTTGCCCGAGCCCCCAGCAAGCTCATCAAAGCTTGCGAGGTGTGCTTGCGGAAGCGCCTGTCAGTTGAGCAAAAAAAGGGCTCATGAGGGTTCACTCCTCTCACTCCGCCACTCTTCTTGGATGGCCTGAGGGCTTGCGCCGGCCGACTTGGTCGGAGTGCCGGCTTTGGGCATCCCGACCTGGGGGAAGCTAAGCTTCAACAGAAGAGACCGAAACATTCGCAACATGCACCCAGAAGCGTGGCTCTTGCAAAAGACGTAGGAGGTTCCTCTCACTGGCCTGCCGCACCGCGCTGCTCTCACTTCTTCTTTTGCCCGGCTTTCTGAAGTCCCGTCCAAGCAACGAGGGCTACACGTAAATACGGGCTCACACGAGCAACGTCTCCAGAGAGCTCCCCGAGTGCATGTTGCTCACGAAACCCTGGAAGCGATTCCAGTTGTCTCCGTTCAGAAGATCACTGCCCAGGCGAAGGTAAGTAAACACCTCCATGCCTGAGCTCGGCTTAGGGTGTTTTAAGGTGCTTTTTAGGGACATTTTTTGGGGGCCTTCAGGAGTTGAAGGGGGCCCACAGTGCCCGAAGAAGAGTGCTGAGTGCATCACCTGACTTGTAGGATTCGATCTTGCCGTACGCAGTGTCATCAAATCTGGGGAGCGCGTTCTCTCCGCCCAGGGCGATGCCGCGACTCCGTGTTGCCTTCATCACCTGACAGAAACTAGCGGAGTTTATACATTCCGGACGAGTGTCCCCTCATGCATTTTTTCATCGAATCCCTACTACCACTCCAAACCCAAAAAAAACGAGCTTTCAGCACCACTTCCCCGAATATGAGGGCTTACGATATTAGGGGTACCTTATTCGGGGTCCTTATGATCAGGGGGACCCTACTATTTGGGGATCTATGTTGGGGGTCCCCTATTTTCGTAGAACCCCCCCCAATAGGGGGCCAATCCCGGCATATCCGGTCACTCGCCACTTCTTTCGCGCGCGCCTGCTGCACGAGCTCCTCGGGGCCTGAGGCACAGTCAGCGGACTGCTCCGAGTCGGCCATCTCCTGAAGACACAGAAGGCCACGCGAAACTCGGGGGATCCCTGGCTTCCGCACTTCCGCGTGCCCATGCACCCGCGCCGCTGCAGGAAGATGCGATAAGGCGCCGGCCATGCAGGTGAAGTCGATGCTGGCACCTGCCAGGGCAAAAGAAGCTTCCAGACTCCATAATACTCCATACTCCTTTGCTCTTGATTCCTATGTGTAGGGTACCTTCTTGGGTCCTTGATATAAGGGACTCCTACTTTTTGTGGGTCTCTTTTGGGGTCCCCTACTATTGCACCATACAATGACAAAAGGACGAACGTTTTCAAAGCAGAATTCCAGCGCATGACTCAAGCCTGTTGCTGCAAAGGTCGCTGCGATAGAGTCATAGGCATCGTTGCTGTTCGCATTGTAGTAACCTTCGGGTTTGGGGTTTAGGGCTTCGGGTTCAGGGTTTTTGGGGGGTGGCCGCTGCCCCGGTAGTGACACAAGAGGCTTCGCGGGAGTTGTGCTCATGGGCCTGAAGTAAGTTCGGCGGCGTGGTGGTCGCTCTTGTACCACCAATGGATCCCAGAAACTTTGCCCGCCAAGCGAACGCCAGACTGTGAGAATGCCTCAGTAGCCACAGCAGATGTCTTGGCAAAGTCTGCGAGACTTTTAAAGAAATGTAGGCAAGGCAGACAACAACCTGCCAGGCGTAGCCGTAAGCACTTCATTCAGCCGGAGATGTTGAAAACTGCGCTTACCTGCAATGCTCTTCAGGTTGCTTTCTTGGCGCGATGGAGCACCTCCGCACCGTGCTGAAGAAGTGCCTTGGGCAAGCACAGGGTTGAACAGAAACCAGCTGCTGCTCTATTCCCCTTTTTTATGGGCTTCATGGGTTTTACTCGCAAAAAATAGCTGCAAGGCGGCATCGGAATACCACTTCAAGAAGAACTTGCCAAAGTCTGACTGGTACCCGTTCTGGAAGAAAGTTGCGTCACCTGCAACTGCCACACCACACACACACACAAACCCTAAACCCTAAACCCTAAACCCTAAACCCTAAACCATCGCCTGGGCGACTGTTATAGTCTCCCGCATCTGTGGGAGGCTTGTCCCACTCTGCATGTCCTCAGGGCAATAACCACCATCAACGCGTCATAGGAAGGACCGAGCCGATAGCCCAGGGGTTTAGGGTGTAGGGTTTAGGGTTTAGGGTTTAGGGTTTAGGGTTTAGGGTTTAGGGTTTAGGGTTTAGGGTTTAGGGTTTAGGGTTTAGGGTTTAGGGTTTAGGGTTTAGGGTTTAGGGCTCTTTGCGGTGAGTTTGTATAGCTGTGGCCCATTTTGCTACTTGCTTGCTGGTGGCTGCAATTGTGCACACACACAGGTCGCCCATGTTTCCAGGGCCTCCCCGCTTTAGGATACAGTGGGTTCCCCATTTCTCTGCAACGCGATGTGTCTGAACTTCCCTGGCTCCTGCACTCTTCGCAGCGGCAGCCAGGTTGTTGAGAGCATTGGCGTCGTAGCATTGAAAGGCGCCGACGCCACAAAACTTCCATTCAGAAAGCTGATAGGCCTGAGTTGAGTCTTTGAATCCTATGCGCAGGAGGAAGAAATACTGGAAATACAAATCCAAAAAACCTGCAGTGACACCATACCTCACTATAGCACGGGAACCCATGGACATGGGGGCACCGCAAAAAACACTTTCTTATGTCGTGCATCTATCGTGCATGTGCACGTTGCGGCGATTCAACACTCCAACGCTGATCCTTGCTGCCTTGCTAAAATGCACACTCTTGGTGAATGAATTTCCCTGCAAGCCGCAGGATATCTGAGCTCGCCAGCGGGCCCCATGCCCACCTGCAAAACACACGACATGGCAAGGGGCAAGGGGCAAGTGCTCGAAAACCAGATCCTTGCCACATACCCCGTCGCCTGGATCTCCTCAATGACGCCGCCTTGGTATCTCAGCTCGAGGATGCTCCAGGTTTCCGGTCTTCTTGAGCCCCTTTCTTGCTAGGGGGGGGGGGTGTGCCTTTGGGGGGGCCCTTGAAAGCCAAGGCACCTAAGTCTGCTGCGAAGCTGGATGAAAGCGCCGCAAACCAATCGCTGTACATCTGCAAAGGGGTTCGACCTCCCGGCGCTATCACCGCAAGCTTCGGCCAGAGAGGCCACATGCGAGCAACCCCCACCTTCAATCGTGACGTTGTCGGCGAAGAGGGAGATGTACTCCTTGTCTTCGTGGCCATGCTGGTCCTCGAAGTTACCAAGCTCAAGAGACATGCTACATGGGCCACGAAGCTGTAGGCATAAAGTGCAGAGCTAGCCCGTCCTTGTACCAGATGTCTTGCTGGGCAGTTACGAAGGAAGGCAGGGGAATGTCGCAAATGTCGCCCACATTGCCCCCGCACTGATGGAAGGAGGTCACCAGCTGCACCTTCCGTCATGATTCCCAGCCGAAGTGCTTCGACGCGCCCACGCCCTACGCTTCTGATGCCCAGCCGCGGACGACGGCTTACAAGGTACTGGCCCTTGTGGCGTTTCATTGCAACCGGCGAGGGCACCACAAGACTTCGCTTGACACAAGGTCCTCTTGAATCGGCAGGCGAGAACCCGGAGGCTTGAAGCGATTGGAAATCGGTTCGAGCCCACTGTTTCTCATCTGCCGGCAGCTCTTCTGGGGCAAGGGTTTTGGCAACAAGGGCGAAGAGACATGAGCCCGGCCCACTAGAAGAGGCAACTGCGGGGATGTTTGCGGCTGCTACGATTGCTATGTCTTAGAATGCGTTGCACTCCCGTTGCGCCTCGGATGGCATCGTTTTCCCCATGGAGACATGTGTCGGCTCAGCCGATGACAAGTGCAAGTGGCTGAAAGATACTGAAAGATGCTGAACGACTGCAATGCGCTCTTCGGAAAGCTGAGGAAGGTGGATGGGCCAAAACATGTCCTTTCGCCAGCATCTGAAGTGAGCATCTGACAACCATCCTCCCCAAAACCTTGCTCCCAGAGGGGCCTCGGCATTAGCCAACATTTGAGCAGGCAGCCTGCTTTTGGCAACTACTTGGTAGGCCTTGAGACCTTGCCAAAAGGCTGGATATGATTCATTTTATCACGCAGTGGCTCTGGCGGCTCTGGCGATGCTTGGCGGTTTATGTTCGGTGTGCCCTATTGCGCGTTGAAAGACGTGCATGTTCACAAGCAACGTCAGCCCCAAACCCTTAACCCAATGGGGTTTAAGGGGTTCATGGTGGTGTACCGACTCTTACATTGAGAGACGTCACGCTGAACATGTGCCACTTCAAGATATCCCGGCCCTGGCCTTCAGGCCAATGCCCTTGCACATATCCACGAGCTGTCTGTAGCCGTCAAACTTGTAGGACTTTGCGCTTGGCTCGGTGGCACCCCACCATACATCTGCCATGATGCCATCCACCTTCCCGCCTTTCCTCACATGCAGGGCTCAGATACCTAGAGAAACTACATAATTACAAGTGTTGGAGAGCTGCCAACAAAAATGACATTGCTTCGAGGCTCAGCTGGTTCAACTGGTTCTTCAAGGACTCCGGATCCTTCAAGTCGCCAGATGGCGTCACGACATCCAGGCCTCGAAGGGTCACAAATTCACGAGACGTAAGAAAACGTCACGGAGGCCAGGTTTCTCCCCAGGAGCCGAGCATCACGAAGACCTCCACCGCCTCGCTTTGCAAGTTGCTTCACCCTGAACCCTAAACCCTAAACCCTAAACCCTAAACCTTAAAGACATGCCCAAGTCTGGGTCCACGAAGCTGAGTGTGCGGCATCTGCCCATGCCACAAGCAGTGCCAACAGCAATCGCATTGTGACACTTTCGTCCACACCGGGTTCCGCTTGGCAGAAAGTGTGGATCAAGGCTGGCAGCAGCTGACAAATGGCAACTGGTGAGGCTCAGGAATACACCGACCATGTTGAACAGCATGTGTATATATATATACACGCAGAAGTATACATATATATATATATACATATGCAAATACATATACATACATATACATATATATATATACACATACATATATATACATGCTTCCCCCCCCTTCCCCCCCCCCCTAGATCCACCATCTTGGCGACTTTGCTACCCCTCCCCCTACGTATCTACCGCTTTGTTATCAAAAAACAAGGATGCCAACCCTACATTAAACCCTAAACCTGCCCCTCCTATGCGAAGTCCCGTCCACGTGCGACCGAGTCACCTTGGACATGCGTCACTTTATCGTAAACTAAAGGAAATGTATCTGCCGGAACCTTTCCAATCTGAGCAGGGAGAATGTGATGCCCGTACTCACTCCGATACGCCTGCACATACTTTGTTTTCCAGATGAAATGCGGACTCTAGCTGGACACGCAGGAGGATACTCAGAAAGAGCTCGAGGCACTCGACGGGCAGGATACAAGATGGAGGATTTCAAGATGCCTCCGGCGACAGCCCTGAAAGATCTTGGATCTCGAGTCCCGGCCATTTCAATTGAAACGCCGGCAGTTTCAGTTGAAACGGCCAGAATACACGATGATCCCAGATGCATGTTCCGAGATGTCTCAATGATAGGCCTGGATCCAGACATGGTTGTGTTCATTGTGAAGCAGACGGAGTGGTTATGTTGTGAAGCAGCCAGAGTTGCTTCATCATGAAAGAAAGGCACTGAAACGGTGGATCTTTGGGGGGGGGGTACCATATACATGTATATATGCGCAACTGCATAATTCTACACATATAGTTACATAAGTATACATGTTTTTACAACTGTCAAACTATGTATGTATATAGGCACATGATACGGTATTCCACATTATCTTATAACATTATAAAACATTGTCTTAGATTCCATTGTACTGTATTCTTGTAGTATATTATACTACAAAATAAAACATTGGGAGTGTGCTGTATTGTACAGATATATATATATATATGTATAAATATATATATATATATATATGTATCTATTTAATTTAATTTTTTTATATTTATATGAATTATATTTATTTCTATTTATTTACATTTATATAGAAAGGAGCGCAAGGCAGCGCTTCTGAGAGGAAGGCGCCGCTGAGCTCCAGCGGCGGAGGTCCTTGGCACTTCTTGTTTGGGGTTTAAAGTTTAGGGTTTAAGGTTTAGGGTTTAGGGCTTAGGGCTTAGGGTTTAGGGTTTCGGGTTTAGGGTTTAGGGTTTAGGGTTTAGGGTTTAGGGTTTAGGGTTTAGGGTTTAGGGTTTAGGGTTTAGGGTTTAGGGTTTAGGGTTTAGGGTTTAGGGTTTGGGGCGCTTGGCTGGAAGCGGGAAACGGAAAGAAGCATGAAAGCATGGAAAAAGTGGAAGCCCGAGTTTACATCTTCACAGATCCGGCATTTGCTTTATCATCAACCTTGCGATTTGTTGTCCACGTCACTTTTCTGTTGAGTCTTACTTGGGGACTGGCACAAAATCTTTAGTTGCTATTTCTTGACGTTTGTTGCATATCTTGGAAAGTCACCACTGCTACACCCCAGAGTTAGTTGAGTTTCTCATCCTTTGTTGCAGCTCAGCTGCAATCCTCAGGCTTTTCTCGGCGTGCTCCTTCAGACTTGCAGGGGTGCGTCGCAGCGCTCAAGCTGCACATCTCTGCAAGCAGTTGACCGCAATACATCTGCGCATGTCCGAAGCAGCCTGGCATGCAGCAATTGCAGCAGTTGCCATCGGCCGATTCTGGCATTTAAAGTCAGAAGTCAGAAGGACAGACCTAGCTTCAGCTTCCAACCGAAAAGAACAGATACTGCATGTTCGCTGCGACTTTCCACTGACCTAGCGCTTTGCAGGCACATTTCCATGTGTCCAAGTTCTACACATCCCCAAAGCCCTTTGACGTTCTTGAGCTGGGCTGCCCGAAACTCTCCCCATTCAGCCTGCCAAAAACTGAGGTTCTTTGAGGACACCATGCAGGTACTTTTGGAGATAGATATCTGTTTTTTCAGCTGTGCTGTGAAAGGTGCTTGAGAGAGCTAAGGGCAACAGGGCATAACAAGAGCAATCCTTCACTCGACCTGGAGCAGCTCGCGCCTCCCCCATCCATGCCCCTTTTTAAGGCCAGCAGATCACACGGTCGAGTCGAGTTCCCCAATACTGGTACATCTAGGATGTCTGAAGGTCCCTCGGCAAACCATGCAGCACGTTGCCTGCAAGCTTGCGGGTGCGGGTTCAAAAGACGCACCACTGAGACAATGCATACAATGGCATACAAACGATATAGCTCACTGCCGAACGCAATCTACGCAATCTGGAATCATCGATCGCCCCATCCACGCTCCGGCACACACAGATAGAAGCAGTGAGCTGTCGAAAAACTATCGAGCAAGACACACAAAGCCTCAAGGGCTCGGCGTCGTGGAAAACAGCTCAGCACGCCGCGAGCAAGGCAGCTTTCCTCCCTCAGCGCGACGCGGCAGTCGCCACGGCGAACTCGAATCCGGCATCAGATATGTTGACCTTCCTTGGGTATACGGGGACCCGCAAACATCCCCATGTGGCAAGATTCACCACATTCTGTGGCTGTCTGACTCTCTCAGCAATTCCTTCAGTCCCATTTTGCTCTACACAACAGAGGATTCGCCGAGCGTCCCGTTGCTGCTGTCCGCCGGCACCCCACGGCCCCACAAGACCGGGGAGACCGCCACACCTGCGCCCAGTCTGAACCGAAGAGGAGAGAGCACGACACAGAACGGAAAAAAGCTTCCCTAAACCCTAAACCCTAAACCCTTGAGTAACTGAGTAACGTGCTTCTCGAACACATGGAAAACACACACAGACATTTTTGGTGCAACTGCTCAGCAGATTTTCTGAATGTGGCGCATCTGTGCAAGGCTTCAGCTGCCTGGCCCTCCGCTGAGAGGCTCGTCGCTGCTTGTGATGAAGGCCGGGCCGCGCAGGTCTGTGATCTGGCCATCCACCTGCGGAGGGTTGTTTTGGCAAAAGCAAAAAAGCCGAAGCAGAAAGAAGCACAAAAGAAGCATGGGTAGCAATCATCACAAGCTAGCCACGTGTTACCCGAGCTGGGCTGGGATCAACCAGTTTCACAGGCTGCCTTGGACAAGGCCGTGTATCGCTGGACGATGAACCTTGGCCAACATGTTCCCCACACTTGGAGAGGTAGTCAGTTGCTGCTGATGGGGAGAGCTATGTGCCTCTTACGATGCGGGTCTTTCTCATCTAACAAGCGACTGAAAGCTTTTGATGGTATACAGATGCGTACAGCATCGCACCCCCACTGCCCCTCCACTGCTGCAACCGCCTGGGAATCTTTCCGTCCAGCGACGCCTCGGGCTCAGCAGCCACGAGCGACCGCGCTGCCAGAAACCTAGCGGAAGTGGAGAAGAGTGTACTCTCCAGGTCAGGTCGACCTCCCACGCTAGCGACATCCAGCAACTCCCAGAGGCGCGACCAACTTTGGACATCGGAAGATGGACACCCCGAACCCTAAGCCCCCTAAGCCCTGAACCCTAACTTCCGGAACCGTAAACAATAGCCCGAAAACCCCCCCCCCAATTCTGCAGAAACCACTCGCGCTGTTTACACATCAGGAAGTCTCTCTAGTCGAGGATCTCCTGGCGCGGCAGCTTCGCCCCGACCCAAACGGCATTGCCTCGGGAAGGGAGTCTAAACCTCTGAATATTGCAGTCTCATGGTGTGTGTGTGTGTGTGCGTGTACATATGTGTGTATGTATACTTACATGTATGCAATGCTTGAGAACTTACTTATGTATCCACATTTGAGTGCATATGTATATAAGTATATGTATCTGTACGTCATTGCCTATTTATATCGATATTAATATGTACATATATATATATATATATTGGCATTTGTATTTACATACATCATCCAACGAGGCCTGGGGGCCGTAGGTGTCTGGGTAGATTGAAGCAGGTGCCACATCCAATAAAGAACGGCGCAACATTTGCGTTTGGGCACCTCGATCCCCAATACCCCCCCCCAAACCCCCCCCCCACTACGCAGTGCCCGACCGATGTAGCGCAGTAACATGATGCTCATATTCATACTTATCATAGAATACAGAGTATCAGACGTAAACAGTATACATATGAAACAACATGATTTTTACAATATGATGTAGTCTAATAATATACAATACAACACAAGAATATTTTTAAAAAAACTTAAGAATAGTTGATATATATTCTCTCACAGAAATGTTCAGATTAGTAGGAATGAAAGTATTCAGATAGTATTCAGATTCGTACAACAATGAATTAATATGAAAAAATTTAATAATACAAGATTTTCATGTATCTACACATACATACATACATACATGCATGCATACATACATACGTACATACATACATACATACTAACATAAATGCATCCAGCATCTATGTTTCTGAAGGCAAGATCTTGGAGCTGCAGTTCCGCAAATCTTCAAGGACCAGAGAATGCTCGCTGTGGGGCCCAGGCCTCCTCGCCCATCCACACGTTTCACGACGACGTTGGGCTGTGTGCCTCACTTCGCATGATCTCCAGGGTTCAGGGTTTAGGGGTAGGGGTTTAGGGTCTAGGGTTTAGGGTTGAGGGTTTAGGGTTTGGGGTTTAGGGTTTAGGGTTTAGGGTTTAGGGTTTAGGGTTTAGGGTTTAGGGTGGCCGGGGAGAGATACAATCCCCACACTCTGTTCCACTCGGGTGTTCTTCTCCATCGCCGCATTCCTACAACGCCCCACTGACTAGATGCAATCAACCTGGAGATTCTCTTTCTAGCTAACTTTCTTGCGGCAGCCTGGATGAACCCCAAATCCTGCTCTGAACTGCGAAACCTCAATGCGCACAATGATCGAGGCATATTTCCGCAGTTAACCTCCAGCAATGTGCCATCAAATAGCTGACAGAAGACAAACTACAGCCCCACGAGCAGCCGCAAACCAAGCACGAATCACTGCATACGTATCAATGCACTGCTGCGGTGCTAAGTTGAAAGTTGTCATGGTATGAGAACAAGAACAACACCTGTGCGGCTTAATCCATTTGAGCAAGAGTTGTTCGAAGCAAGATCCCCGCTTGTGCGACAGCATAGCCTGAACTTCATGCACGACTTTCAGTGCCTGAAGAAGCTGTGAGGCCTCCGAAGGAGTACCTAACTGTACCAAACTACCTCCTGGACAAAAGCAAACTGAGAACCATGATGAAACATGTATACGAGCGGGTGCTACATGACTAGGACTGACACTGCAGCAAGGTAACTGGGAATATCGAAGACGGAGTGGATCAGACCAGGCTCTTGCGCGAAGCTCCGTGTTGGAATCGTGCGCAGCAGGGGTTCCTCTTTGAGCACACAGTGCCACGTTGTCACAGTGTGGCATGAGATGCCGTGAGTCATGAGTCGAAAGGTTGCCCGGATGTGCACGGTGTTTGGCGGAATTCGAGACGGGCACGGTGGAAAATGCAAGGACCACTGCAGCACCGGGTCACCGCGTCCTCACCAAGGTAGTGCTGGATGAGCTTGTCCATGTGAGAGCAGAGCTCCTAGCCGGACGTGGTCCAACTTGGCCCATGATTGCATCAGATCGCAGCCTCCCATATGTTCCCAGATATCTCTTTGGCAGTCTTAGAGGGTGATACACGAGGGCATTCACTGGCACGTCCGTGCATGGATCTGTCGGCCCTAGCCCTAGCCATCAATGCCAATCAATGCATCCACTCATTCACTCCTACTAGCTCGCCCTCGCACGAAACTGAAATTCGCAAGAAGACCCTGAGGCTAAAAACCCTGAGGCTCAGGGACCTTTAAATCCATGTCGCGGGCTCCTTGTCCTCCACCAAGATCAATCCCGGGCCATTGGCCACCTGCCCACGACACACACTACATCACATAGCAGTACATGTGTACATAAGATGGTATCATTGTAGAATTCGTGTGAGAACATGGGAGCCTTGACCCGGCCCTTGTAGTAGGCTTCCAGGAGCCCAGGGACCTTTGCAAAAGCGAGGCGGCTCCTCCTTCTCTCGCTTTTTGAGATCTCTTCAAAATTCCGAGCTTCCGGCCCCCTGCTTGCCCTCCACGAGGCGCTGCCACCCCTCCTGAGGCGGAAAGAAGGCACCGGAAAGAGGGCAGGGAAAGCCGCTGCCTTGTCGTCTCTGCGAAGGACGCGGAAGAGCTGATCTCCTCAGGGCCGGAGAGCATGCGAACGGAAGTGAAACTCAAGAACGCTCGTCCCGAACCAATTGAACTAACTTACACGTCGACGGCACAACGCGTTGTATACCTGGAAGGCCGAAGGGCGGGCGTTCTTGCTGTCGCGCTCCCCGATCACCTCTAAGAGACAGGGTTCCCCAAAGAAGATAACCATCCCCCACCCCCAAGTGCCCCCAACGCACTGCACTCCATCCCGCTCGCACAGGCGAGTGCGCCGCTTTTGTGCACAAAAGGGGGCCTGGCCGACGGACTCCACCGCCTCGCGCAGCTCGGCAGCCGAGCGCCGCGCACGCTCCGCCTCGAGAGCACAGGATGCCTAAAGAAGGAAACGAGGAAGGAGCGAGAGCGAAGAGAATAAACAAACCGAAACAAAAGAAAAACACGTCGTCCCTTAGCTATCCTAGACGAAACATCTGCGAAATTCCAAGCCTCGATGGGGTGGTCGCTCAGCTGCCAGGCCTGCTCCAGCTTCTTCAACCCTGAGAGGGGCGCGGCTCAGACATGAGAAACAGAGACGGCCAAGTTGTTGCTAGCACCATCTAACTTACTATGTAAAACTGAGATGTAGTTCAAAATATCATATAGTATCAAATACTGTTTAATTTTTAACACAAGCTTGACTGCCCGCCCTCACAATCCGGTTTCAAGAAGCGCTTGGTGCCTTCTGCGTCTGGCTTGTAATGGTACCCGTCACCGAAGGTTAACCTGCCAGTTCCAGCATTGTACCTGATGGGCCCGTCAGTGCGCTCGCTTTGGTTGCTAGTCTTGTCTGTCCACGTCCAGATGAGTTTGCCCGCTTTCATCTGCAGTGAGCTCTTGTTGCCATCCGAGTCTGTGAAGTCAACCTTGCACTTGACAGAGATCAATGACTTCTCATTGCGCGCAGCCTTCATAACCTCCTTCTTCTCCATGTCCTCGTAGGTGCTGATTCGGCTTCGGGCCTCGTCGATCGCCGATCGAAGCTTGGTACTGGGGTGCCCCGGCTGGACATCCGTGGGCTCGGACAGGAGAACGACCAGCCCGACCGGTTCCTCGTTCGAAACCTGCTTCGCGGGCGAGCGCCGCCGCGGACTTCGGCTTCTGTCGGGACCCTCCTTCTCCTTCGCAGGCTTCGTGGGGGTGTTTTTTGTTGGAGCTGCCAGAAGAACGCGGCCATGGCGCACCAGCAGCCGGGGCTGATCTTCTCGCGGGCCTTTCTCGTCTGGCAGCTGCACAGGCACGAGACCCTTCTGCCTCAACAGAGTCACCAGCCGCCGATCCTCGTTGTCGTCCCGGACTGAGCGGTGGTAGTACAAGACCACCACCTTCTCACCCTCAGCGACCTTGACAGGAATTGGAACCGGGTTCCTGGGTTCCTGCTCTGACGAAGGGGCCTATTGAATTCTGTTGAATGGGTGTGATGGAGACGGCCTAAACGGCGGCCTCGTGCCTACTTTCGTGTGATGGGTTCATTGAAGCAGCCTGTTGCTGTCGGTAGCTGCACGGGCTCCCCTCGCCCTCTCTCTGGGGCTCACTTGATGCCTCGAGATGTTGGCGTGGACCTGCCTTGAATTGGAAAGCCTTCATCGTTATTTCATGCAGCAAATGTACCCAACCCGAGATCAGACGACATATGCACATCATATATTTCTATAAACCATAAACCAGGCCAATAATTAAACAACAACAAGTGGGCCTGGCGCTTGTAGTGATTGGCCATCTCCTCGTAAAGCCGCTCGGCGTTGGCAGGCTCCAGATGCGGCTTGAGCTCGGGAAAGCCTTTGGAGCCATTGGCCTCCCCGATCAGAACCTGTTGAGTGGGGCAGGTACCCTGTGTAATCCCTTAAAGGGTATCTATAGGGACTGTACACAAGGGGATATAGGGCAATCCCTTAAAGGGTATACATAGGGACTATATATAGGGGGATATAGGGTATCTCATTCCCTCATTCCCTACTCACCAAGAGTAAGGATCAGAACCTGCCGCGCGAGGGGAAGGTCTCCGAAGCCACCTACATAGCCCAGGTTGTCCTCCACCACGTAAAACTCATGGCCGTCCTCGGCAGGTCCGCGGATGATGTCTGGACCATACCAGATGTTCCAGTAGAGCTTCTTGGACTCCGCTTCGTTCTGAACCAGATTCTGAGTCCATTGCTCGCCAGCTCGAGCTGCAATACGATTGAAGACATCGCGAGGCAAGGCTCCACTCCGCACGCAGCTCAACTGTCCAACTTTCATCTCCTTCCTGCTGTTCACATCCATTACTAGCCGCCGCAGGGCCTGCGCTCGCTGCGCGACCCCGGCGGTGAGCTTCGCAGCCTGACGCGACACCGAAGCGGGAAGCACGAGTCGACTCAATCATTCTAGATCTCGGTAGGGGGCCTGACGGACGCTGCGTCCTGTATTCGAATCTTGTCACATCCGCCGGGTCTTGTCGAGGCCACCCGGCAGCTTTGGATGTTATTCTTCGATGCTGCTATCGGGGTTTGTTTCGATGTTTGGAGGTCGATGTTGGGGTTGTTTCCAGCACGTGCGCTTCGGCGTCTTGGTCTTAGGGTCATAGAAGCTCAGTGAGTCATCAGTGAGTCAGCCTGGGCGCACACCACGAACCCCAAGTGTACTCAACCATGCCATACGTATGATCTGCCTATCCGCCCCCCCCCTCACGCCTCAGGCTGCGTCAACATCCGCGGGATGTGGTAGAGCCGATTGTCGCCCCTGAAGCACTTCCTGGCCACGTTAGGGTGCCTGCCTACGCCTGAACTCTGCTTTCGACCGATGGAGTCCGCTCGAGCCCCAACTGCCACATGGGCCCCTAGCACGATCCTCCTTCGAAAAGGAACCCCCCCCCAAAAAAAAAAAAAGGATACAACCCCTAAACCCTAAACCCTAAACCCTAAACCCTAAGCCATGGCAATCCGAATGGTGCTCAGCCCAGAAAGATGCCCGCCAGGAGTCTCCGACTCCGCTCTGAAGTCGTTGATGCCTCTCGACATCTCTTGACTGAATCTAGTAACACGCCGGTCACACCGATTAGGGTTCAGGCGATTTAGGGATGCTTACGAATCGGGGTTTGGGTTTTGGGTTTTGGGTTTAGGGACTAGGGTTTAGGGTTTAGGCTGGAAATGAGCTGTTCTTGCCACGCTGCGTCTAGGCTTTCGATTCAGGATCTGGTCCATTTCCTTCACGACACCGAGGTAAGCAGCGCGGCACTGTCCTCAGAAAGGCATGCGGCATGACCCATCTCCTATAGCTGCAGGCCCGGACTCAAAGAAGTGTGCCCTTCTGGCCTTTCTCGTCGCGCATCTCGTCAAAGGGCTCTGCCTTCGCGGCTCCGGGCCATAACCTCAGCGATGAAGCACCAAGCGGTCAAACGACAAGTGAATACCCCAAAAGGCCTCAGAACACTGCTGTCACCCCAAGGCGTCAAAACACTGGCTACTGTCTGACCACTCGCTTCCAAATAAACACGTACCGGCAGTGCAGCGAGCAGCCCGACAGTGACATCTGGCAGTAAACGGCGAGCTTCCTGTCAGTCGATTGCGGAGCGACACCGGCACTTCATGCCTGATACTCTAAGCAAGGACTTTGTCAGGGCGTCATGCAACGTAGCTGCCACACGTACTGTCCGCACGGGCCTGCCTCTGCAAGCGCCTTGATCGCATCTGCCAGCTCCTTGGACGGCTTCCAGCCTCATAGCTCCGGATAGCGAGGCCAGGCCCGGAGAGAGCGCAGCTGTAGCAACACGCACGCGCACCTTACGTTGTCCCTCCGTGGGGGTACCTGCCTATCTGCTGTCCAGGGTCCGTTCTGAAGCTGTGAAGCCACGCCGTTCTCCGGTTGGCTGCCTTTGGACGCCTTTCACATCATCGAGATGCAGCTGAACGCAGTCGTAGCAGCCGACAGCACTAGAGGCTATGTCAGTGTTTTCTGTCATTCAGGGTTCAAGCCATGCATCATACGCATCATGCCTGTCAACGTACGTGAGAACATCTGCTCAGAAGATCCAGAGGCATCCGTGCAAACTTGTCGCTGCCTGGAGGCATTGCAGCAGAACACCGGCAGCCGCGAGGTCCTGGTGCAGGATAGAGGCGCAGAGGCGAAGAAGACTTCTGAAGAGGCAAGCACTGACCACCAAGTAGCAGCAATGGATGTGCGGTCTGGTCAACAAACATGTGGACCGAGTCCTCTTGAACGACGTCGCCGTTGACCGCCGACATTTTGCACAAGCCAGGCCACGCACGATGCTGCGTATAGGTGCGTGCTAATGTACGAAGCATTGCGAAGTGCCATGAACAATCGTGAACGCATTCATCTTGTGAACATTGTTGCGCTGCCGAGTATGATGGCAAGGCGAACTGTAGACGAGGCGCTACTCCGCTACTCCGCACCAAGGACCCCTCCGTTGCATCTTCTCTTCTCCCATGCGGGCATATGCCCCACACGTCTAAACGCGCCGTTTGCCTTCCCAGCACGTTCGCTCTCTGTCTTGCTTCATGGTTCTTTCTTTCTCTCTTTCTCTCTTGGGGCAACCTTTTCATTCTTGGTCAGAAGGGTAAAGGGAGGCCATTGCCCATGCGAGTTGCGCACCCCTGCACGCGGGCCTAAAGCTTAAAAGACAAACGGGCAGGTTTCCAAGACATGCGGCCATTCTAGTCCACCCAGAAGCCCCTAAGGAATTTCTGGCAATCTGCCTCAAACACATGAAGCTCACAGCATCCAACGGCTCATTCGGGAGCTGGCCAGTTGGCGATCCCACGATGCACTCCCTTCCTCCCCTTAGCAGAAGGCTAAGCCCACCCCCGGCAAGCGGGACTGAGTTCCAACCCTCTGTTTGCCCCTCCCCACCATAAGGCCCCCAAGTGGCATGCGGAGAAAGACGCGCCGCTTTGGCCAACATGGGCAGCCCCCTTCAACGACTTTAGGGGTGCTGCTCCCTCTCTTCGCTCGCTCATTTATCTCTCTCCCTCTCTCTCTCTCGCTCTCGCTGTCTTTCTCTCCCTTCGTTTCCTTCCTGCGTTGTCTCCGTGATTCTTCGTTTCAGAGAGTATCTACTTCTTTTCGTTACGGTTACTACTATCACTGGTGTTGTTGCTGCTCGTGTCTTTTTCTGCAACTGGTCGAAGCATCTCTCCTTCTTTCAAGGGGCTTGAGGGGCGATACAGTACCCAGTCCGCGCGCCGGCCCCTCTCTTTCGTTCTCCGGCCCCTCTCTCTCTCTCTCTCTCTCTCTCTCTCTCTCTTCTTCTTCTTCTTCTACAGGGCTTGAGGGACCCGGGGGCCCCCCGCGCGCACAGGCGCGCCCAGAACCTCAGTCCGTCCTCTGGGTGAAAAATGGGCCGACAGTCACCGCCTCTCTCTCTGTCTCACGTGCCTGTTGTGCAAGGCAAACCCTCACCCTCCTTCCGCCCTCCTTCCCTCCAATGCGAACTCGCATGACTGGCAGCTGTGCGTGTTTTTGCCTCCGACTGTGCTTCTCGACGTAACAGCCACCCGGAAGCTGTCATCAGGGTGGTGCTCTTGAAATGCTCATGTAATCACTGACATATGCAACTTCCTCGAACGCTTCAGACTCTTCATCGACGGCCGCCATGTATGGTGGCCTCGCTCCGAGCTCCGCATATGCGGATTCGGATTCCATGTTCCGTGGGGATTTGTCTTTTCGTGGCTTTGCCTTAGCTTTCAAGGCCAACATTCCAACATCCCGATCCTGTTCATAATCATCTACCGAAACCTTGATCACCAGACCTGGAGAAGACCGCACTTTGCCACCCTCCACGATCCAAATGGCCCCAACCTGTTTGCCAAGCAGGATCTAGCCCTGCCCATGTACTTGATGGCGCCTGTACTTTTATTGACTTCGTCACTCGCAGCCAGCCCTCAATAGCCCTCAAGTGTCAGCGGCCTTCGTGACAACAGCACATACACCTGCGCACCTCAGAAATGTCAACCTTGTTTGGGGGCTTCCGGAAGTAGGGGTACCCTTCTTGGGGGTCCCTTTCAGGGGATTCTATCCTATTTGGGGTGTATAAAAAGGGGTACCTCAGGACGTACCCACGCGCCGTTTTCCCAAAACGCGCCTGTCAGCCGGCCCACTGGACTCAACTGTGTAGAGGACGCAAAGGTGTTCTTCGCTGTCCCTGGCAAGAAAGCGGCGCGAAGAAATCGCTAGCAATGAGGGCTTCCCGGCCTGACTTTCTTGGCAGCCAGAACTTTGCCAAACTTAGGCGGATTCAAGGTGCCGATGCTCTGTGAGAATATGTAGTCCTGCATCGCAAGAGCATCATTTCTTTCTTGGCAACACTTCGTGCACGTAGGTAGGTAGTTGGAGCACTGGCCATAGAAGGCCATGGGATGAGGCTCCGTGTGTTTCTGTTGTTTGTTTTGGGATTTGGGTGGTTTGGTGAGGGGCGGCATAGGTTGGGGAAAGGGGTTGCGCGGGGTGCGCGGGTTTGGGGTGGTTTGCGGGGAGGGTAAATGCGTCGGTGCGGAAGCCTCGCCACAAATTTAGTCCAATAAAAAAGCAAGAAACACAATTTCCAAGACTTTTTTACTGGCTACTCCAAGAGTTCTGAACAAGTCCTGGGATGTTGTTGGGTTTTGTGTTTTGGCTCTGGTGTTTTCGGTTCTTTGGGTTCTTGCACGTTGCATAACCAAACTTGCCCGCAATGCAGCTTGGTGACCTGAGACAAAGTCAAACAGGGGTAGGACAGGACAACGGGGGTTACCCTAATCTCTACAGTAAACCCTAAACTAGGATGGCCCTGAAAACCCTCTGAAAAATATTCCTGAAGATGACCCTCTTAAACCCAATAAGGGACACTGTAAATGTCCCAAGGGCCTACCTAGTAAATTTGTCTGCCTTATCTCTTCTAAGGTTTCAAGAAAAACTCCTCCATTTTCTCTTGACTTCAAACCTCCATTTCTCTATCCTGATACCTTTATTTTTCGGGAAACCTGTATTTCCTCCACTTTTCATAGGAAACCTTTTAATGTTTGAACAGGAAACCCTCTATTTCCTCTATACATGAATATGAAAGTCTCTACTTCCTCGGTGTTCCTGTCTTGGAATACCCTAAACTAAAACTTCAGCCCTACACTCATTCTGGGTCTGCATCATTGCTGTTTTCTCGGTCATCGAAATACCTTTATTACCTCGATATTTAAGTCGGAAACCTTTCTTTCCGCACGTTTTGATCGGAGAGCCTCTCATTCCTCCATGTTTTATGGGAGAGCCTCGGTTGCCTCAGAACCTCTGTAGGGATACCCTAAACCCTAAACCCTAAACCCTAAACCCCCTACATTTCGACCCTGAACCCTAAACCCTCAATTCATTGTTGGAGGTAGTTATTGTCAGCGCACTTCCTAATGGTTCCCCAGCTTCCTCGCCTCTATACATTCATAGAAAAACCTCCACTTTATCTATAGCTTGCACGGGTACTTCACTTCTTCTTCTGCTGGACATGAAGGGCCCCCCTGAGGAACCCTCCCCGCCTCTTTCCTTCGTTGGGGCATGGAGAGATCCCTGTGCAAATTCAGGGGCTCGCTCTCTCCGTCTCGCCCCTTTTCTCAGATCTGAGTACAAGTCCTCTTCTCGTTCATATCTCCTATGGTTTAATAGAATCGGCCCTCCTACTTCGTTCCACATTTTCCTCTACATGTCCTCTAGGAATAAAACCTGTATTTTCTCTTGACGTTTGTTAGTTACCAATACCCGAACCACTTTGGCAGGCTACTCTCGCGCTACAGCTACGAAACCCTGAATCCTGCAAGCCAAACCCTAAACCCTAAACCCTAAAACGCATCGGCAAGTCCTTCAGCAGGGCCTCCAACTTGGGGATGTCGACACCCTCACACTCGCACGCGCACTCCAGCCCAAGCCCCCAACGCAAGTTCTTGCGATGGCCCCCCTTGGGACCCTAAACCCTAAACCCTAAACCCTAAACCCTAGGGGCCCTTCTTGCAGCACAGTCCTCATCAAATTCACCGGCCTTGGGCTGGCCTGCAGGGTGCTGTAGTGGGTCATATCTTGGGATGTTCCCCCTTATACGAACAGTCCTTGATAGGGATTTTACGTACAGGGGGGGGCACTATACTCCCTATTCAGTACAGTCCTTGATAGGGATTGTAATTAGGGGGTACTGTGATCCCTATGAAGGACTGGTAGTAGAATTTGGGAGCATCCCAAGTTATGTCGTCGATTGGAGGAGTCACTCACTGTCCACTTGGCCTGGTGTTGATTTCGGAAACAGAGAGGGCGAGAGCTCCTCAACCTGGAAGTCTGTACAAATATCCAAAGGAAACAAGCATCAGACATCAACCAAGACATCTTCAGACCCTACTTTACAAGTATGCTGGCCTGAGAGACTCTACGACTTTAGCAGGCCGAAAGAAAGCTTTCCTTTCGTGCCGGCATCATTCGGCCTCCGAGGTCTTGTCGCCCATGGCAACTCCGGAGCGGCGCCGAACCACCGAATCACGCTGACGTACCCCGACAAAGCGAAACCAACACTCTGCAAGAAAGGTCAAGTCTGTAAATCCCACGTTACGTTCACGTCAGGCACCTACGACAGACCGGCTGGCGTCCGACACGAACAGTAATCTACCCACAAGCTGAAGAATTGCCAAATGACCGGCTCATAGCGACATCAACCAAATATGAATAGGCCGCAAAAATGGTGCCTTGCTTCATGATCATTGCATTGCACCGCACATCACTCATGGTCTCCTAGCGACTTGTTTTGTCGCCGTCGCCACACATGGCTGATGGTCTTGTGGTAGATGCCAGGTGCTCAGGGAGCCACTTGATTCGGGGGCTCGAGCGTCCGTACCCATACAACACACAACTGAAAAAGCGAAAGCACATCGTCCCTCAAAGCCCAGCTGGCAATGAAGGTCAAGGCTTCGCCGGATTTAAAGCTTGCGCGGGAGCTGCTCAGAAAGCCACGTGCTCAGTCTTCCTGGTGCCTCGCAGAAGCGTGACACGACAGCAACAACAGACCCATCACGATGACAACATCGACACAAGCGACAGCTCGGCAACGATTCGGGACCTGTTCGGGTCATGGATGAACTTCCAGTGCAGCTGCTTCGCCTGTTGCCGCCGCACTAACCATATCCAGCCATCGGCACATGCATGCAACTCTCAAAGCAGTCAGCTGCACCCCAAAACTTGCATGCGAAGCCTTCTCAGAGTCGAACTTCTGACGGCACTCCGGGCCTCGATTGTGGGCCAATTGGCACGATCATGCAGGTCAGCACCCCTTCACCTTTCCGTCAGTCATCGTAGGTCGGTGACACTGGAAGGTGCCCGTCATCTTGATGCCAACCTATGCTGGCACCACATCAATACTGCGCCAAGCAAAGGGCTGCCACTCAGCACCCCGCATATTATTGAACAATGTACTCACTAAACACACCGGGGATGATGCGTTGGTCGTAGTTCCGTCCCCAGACTTCGCGGCATCACTGATCTCCATGGTCTCCGGCATGATGCCTCTGAAGGACATTGACCCCAAAACAGCGAAGCAAAAGTTTGCCAAAACAACTGCCCAAAACAAACTGTCTTCAAGCCTTCAGCAAACAGCCTTGCGCAGTGTGAACAGTCCCTTTTCTGAAAATGGCTGTGGTCGACGGCTTCAATCCAACTTCGGGGTGCCACGCGGCACCGCAAATGGCTCCTAGAGCAGCGACTTGTTTTGTCGTCGGCGCCACACACGGCTGATGGTCTTGCGGTAGATGCCAGGTGCTCAGGGAGCCACTGATTCGGGGGCTCGAGCATCCGTACCATACGACACACAACTGAAAAAGCGAAAGCACATCGTCCCTCAAAGCCCAGCTGGCAATGAAGGTCAAGGCTTCGCCGGTTTTAAAGCTTGCGCGGGAGCTGCTCAGAAAGCCGTGTTCTCAGTCCTCCTGGTGCCTCGCAGAAGCGTGACACAGCAGCAACAACAGACCCATCACGATGACAACATCGACACAAGCGACAGCTCGGCAACGATTCGGGACCTGTTCGGGTCATGGATGAACTTCCAGTGCAGCTGCTTCGCCTGTTGCCGCCGCACTAACCATATCCAGCCATCGGCACATGCATGCAACTCTCAAAGCAGTCAGCTGCACCCCAAAACTTGCATGCGAAGCCTTCTCAGAGTCGAACTTCTGACGGCACTCCGGGCCTCGATTGTGGGCCAATTGGCACGATCATGCAGGTCAGCACCCCTTCACCTTTCCGTCAGTCATCGTAGGTCGGTGACACTGGAAGGTGCCCGTCATCTTGATGCCAACCTATGCTGGCACCACATCAATACTGCGCCAAGCAAAGGGCTGCCACTCAGCACCCCGCATATTATTGAACAATGTACTCACTAAACACACCGGGGATGATGCGTTGGTCGTAGTTCCGTCCCCAGACTTCGCGGCATCACTGATCTCCATGGTCTCCGGCATGATGCCTCTGAAGGACATTGACCCCAAAACAGCGAAGCAACAGTTTGCCAAAACAACTGCCCAAAACAAACTGTCTTCAAGCCTTCAGCAAACAGCCTTGCGCAGTGTGAACAGTCCCTTTTCTGAAAATGGCTGTGGTCGACGGCTTCAATCCAACTTCGGGGTGTCACGCGGCACCGCAAATGGCTCCTAGAGCAGCGACTTGTTTTGTCGTCGGCGCCACACATGGCTGATGGTCTTGCGGTAGATGCCAGGTGCTCAGGGAGCCACTGATTCGGGGGCTCGAGCATCCGTACCATACGACACACAACTGAAAAAGCGAAAGCACATCGTCCCTCAAAGCCCAGCTGGCAATGAAGGTCAAGGCTTCGCCGGGTTTAAAGCTTGCGCGGGAGCTGCTCAGAAAGCCACGTGCTCAGTCTTCCTGGTGCCTCGCAGAAGCGTGACACGACGGCAACAACAGACCCATCACGATGACAACGTCGACACAAGCGACAGCTCGGCAACGATTCGGGACCTGTTCGGGTCATGGATGAACTTCCAGTGCAGCTGCTTCGCCTGTTGCCGCACTAACCATATCCAGCCATCGGCACATGCATACTCAAAGCAGTCAGTTGCACCCCAAAACTTGCATGCGAAGCCTTCTCAGAGTCGAACTTCTGACGGCACTCAGGGCCTCGATTGTGGGCCAATTGGCACGATCATGCAGGTCAGCACCCCTTCACCTTTCTGTCAGTCATCGTAGGTCGGTGACACTGGAAGGTGCCCGTCATCTTGATGCCAACCTATGCTGGCACCACATCAATACTGCGCCAAGCAAAGGGCTGCCACTCAGCACCCCGCATATTATTGAACAATGTACTCACTAAACACACCGGGGATGATGCGTTGGTCGTAGTTCCGTCCCCAGACTTCGCGGCATCACTGATCTCCATGGTCTCCGGCATGATGCCTCTGAAGGACATTGACCCCAAAACAGCGAAGCAACAGTTTGCCAAAACAACTGCCCAAAACAAACTGTCTTCAAGCCTTCAGCAAACAGCCTTGCGCAGTGTGAACAGTCCCTTTTCTGAAAATGGCTGTGGTCGACGGCTTCAATCCAACTTCGGGGTGTCACGCGGCACCGCAAATGGCTCCTAGAGCAGCGACTTGTTTTGTCGTCTGCGCCACACATGGCTGATGGTCTTGCGGTAGATGCCAGGTGCTCAGGGAGCCACTGATTCGGGGGCTCGAGCATCCGTACCATACGACACACAACTGAAAAAGCGAAAGCACATCGTCCCTCAAAGCCCAGCTGGCAATGAAGGTCAAGGCTTCGCCGGTCCTAAAGCTTGCGCGGGAGCTGCTCAGAAACCCATGTTCTCAGTCCTCCTGGTGCCTCGCAGAAGCGTGACACAACAGCAACAACAGACCCATCACGATGACAACATCGACACAAGCGACAGCTCGGCAACGATTCGGGACCTGTTCGGGTCATGGATGAACTTCCAGTGCAGCTGCTTCGCCTGTTGCCGCATGCATGCAACTCTCAAGACAGTCAGTTGCGCCCCAAAACTTGCATGCGAAGCCTTCTCAGAGTCGAACTTCTGACGGCACTCCGGGCCTCGATTGTGGGCCAATTGGCACGATCATGCAGGTCAGCACCCCTTCACCTTTCCGTCAGTCATCGTAGGTCCGTGACACTGGAAGGTGCCCGTCATCTTGATGCCAACCTATGCTCACACCACATCAATACTGCGCCAAGCAAAGGGCTGCCACTCAGCACCCCGCATATTATTGAACAATGTACTCACTAAACACACCGGGGATGATGCGTTGGTCGTAGTTCCGTCCCCAGACTTCGCGGCATCACTGATCTCCATGGTCTCCGGCATGATGCCTCTTCAGACATTGACCCAAAAGTAGGGAAGCAACACAAAACAACTGCCCAAAACAAACTGTCTTCAAGCCTTCAGCAAACAGCCTTGCGCAGTGTGAACAGTCCCTTTTCTGAAAATGGCTGTGGTCGACGGCTTCAATCCAACTTCGGGGTGCAACACACACACACACACAAACAAACAAACAAACAAACAAACAAACAAACAAACAAACAAACAAACAAACAAACAAACAAACAAACAAAAAACGCTTCGCTGATCCTAGGTTCTTCTACAAGTCTCACTGGTCACGCGGCACCGCAAATGGCTCCCAGAGCAGCGACTTGTTTTGTCGTCGGCGCCACACATGGCTGATGGTCTTGCGGTAGATGCGTCCTTCAAAGCCCAGCTGGCAATGAAGGTCAAGGCTTCGCCGGTTCTAAAGCTTGCGCGGGAGCTGCTCAGAAAGCCGTGTTCTCAGTCCTCCTGGTGCCTCGCAGAAACGTGACACGACAGCAACAACAGACCCATCACGATGACAACATCGACACAAGCGACAGCTCGGCAACGATTCGGGACCTGTTCGGGTCATGGATGAACTTCCAGTGCAGCTGCTTCGCCTGTTGCCACACTAACCATATCCAGCCATCGGCACATGCATACTCAAAGCAGTCAGTTGCACCCCAAAACTTGCATGCGAAGCCTTCTCAGAGTCGAACTTCTGACGGCACTCAGGGCCTCGATTGTGGGCCAATTGGCACGATCATGCAGGTCAGCACCCCTTCACCTTTCCGTCAGTCATCGTAGGTCCGTGACACTGGAAGGTGCCCGTCATCTTGATGCCAACCTATGCTCACACCACATCAATACTGCGCCAAGCAAAGGGCTGCCACTCAGCACCCCGCATATTATTGAACAATGTACTCACTAAACACACCGGGGATGATGCGTTGGTCGTAGTTCCGTCCCCAGACTTCGCGGCATCACTGATCTCCATGGTCTCCGGCATGATGCCTCTGAAGGACATTGACCCCAAAACAGCGAAGCAACAGTTTGCCAAAACAACTGCCCAAAACAAACTGTCTTCAAGCCTTCAGCAAACAGCCTTGCGCAGTGTGAACAGTCCCTTTTCTGAAAATGGCTGTGGTCGACGGCTTCAATCCAACTTCGGGGTGTCACGCGGCACCGCAAATGGCTCCTAGAGCAGCGACTTGTTTTGTCGTCGGCGCCACACATGGCTGATGGTCTTGCGGTAGATGCCAGGTGCTCAGGGAGCCACTGATTCGGGGGCTCGAGCATCCGTACCATACGACACACAACTGAAAAAGCGAAAGCACATCGTCCCTCAAAGCCCAGCTGGCAATGAAGGTCAAGGCTTCGCCGGGTTTAAAGCTTGCGCGGGAGCTGCTCAGAAAGCCACGTGCTCAGTCTTCCTGGTGCCTCGCAGAAGCGTGACACGACAGCAACAACAGACCCATCACGATGACAACGTCGACACAAGCGACAGCTCGGCAACGATTCGGGACCTGTTCGGGTCATGGATGAACTTCCAGTGCAGCTGCTTCGCCTGTTGCCGCATGCATGCAACTCTCAAGACAGTCAGTTGCGCCCCAAAACTTGCATGCGAAGCCTTCTCAGAGTCGAACTTCTGACGGCACTCCGGGCCTCGATAGTGGCCCAATTGGCACGATCACGCAGGTCAGCACCCCTTCACGTTTCCGTCAGTCATCGTAGGTCGGTGACACTGGAAGGTGCCCGTCATCTTGATGCCAACCTATGCTGGCACCACATCAATACTGCGCCAAGCAAAGGGCTGCCACTCAGCACCCCGCATATTATTGAACAATGTACTCACTAAACACACCGGGGATGATGCGTTGGTCGTAGTTCCGTCCCCAGACTTCGCGGCGTCACTGATCTCCATGGTCTCTGGCATGATGCCTCTCAAGGACATTGACCCCAAAACTCGACGCAACAGCTTGCCAAAACAACTGCCCAAAACAAACTGTCTGCAAGCCTTCAGCAAAAAGCCTTGCGCAGTGTGAACAGTCCCTTTGCTGCAAACGGCTCTGGTCGACGGCTTCAATCCAACTTCGGAGAGCAACACACATACACACACACACACACACACACACACACAGAGTTCATCTACAAATCTCACAGGTCACACGGCACCTGAGATTGCTAGCTCCTGGACAGGCGATTTGTTTTTTAGCTTTGATGGCTCGGGGCTTGCACTGCACGCGGCTGATCAGTTTACCATTCTCATTCTTACAGTATTGTCCCACACATAGGCCATGCGCAACTAATTGCAGCACTGCCCAGGCACGTTCAACAATGCTTTGTTTTCTCTGTCATGGTCTTGGTGCTCCCTTCGGGCGGCTGACCTCTGCTGGATCCTCGGCACGGCAAGGTCCAGCCAATTCAGATGCCATGAGGCTTGCATGCGTGCCCTTACACTTCCCACTAATTGGACCCTGTGACGCTGCCAGGCGAAGAACGAAATGCGAATCAGTGGCTAGAGCATGAACTGCCAAACTAGGAGCAAAAAACATCAAAGCACCGAGCAGAAGAGTTGTCACTGCACGTGCCTGGGCTTGACCATACAAGGCTCTTGCAACTCCTACCTTCAACTTTCCTCCCTGCTTGCGTCAAGGTTCAGCTCACGATGGTCTCGAAGCCGCCTCTCTGCCACTTCCAGATGCCTCTGCTTCTTGCTTCTTGAAACCGAAACGCTCTGTCCTTGCGGGCAACCCTTTAGTCCGAAAGACATGAGAATGCTGAGCAGGACCGCGCTTTC
The DNA here is from genome assembly GCA_905221605.1 of Symbiodinium natans. NCBI lineage: Eukaryota > Dinophyceae > Suessiales > Symbiodiniaceae > Symbiodinium > Symbiodinium natans. The sequence continues at coordinate 35,199 of CAJNDS010002786.1, read as the reverse complement.
AAGAATGAAGCTTCCAGCACAAACCGTGGGCTGCTTAAGTACGGTTCCACTCCATCCGCTGCCCAGATGCGCTTGAACATCCTCCAACTCCGTCGAGATGACGGACCTGATTTCGTCTGTGTCGCGTCGCGTTGTCGAAGCTCTCCGGATGCCACTGCGTCTTTCATGTCAATTTATGCGAATATGTCGGTTCATGTCAATTTCTAATGCCGGGAGTCTGTTGCAACAGCCAAGCGACTCAGGATCCGCTGCCTGCACCAACAGCTGCAACAATTACGGCTGCACATTTGTATCACCGACATGTTGACATGCAAACCACTCGCGACACTCAACATCGTGAAGCAGCATCGTTTCAAGATCGAAGTGAAGATGCTCACAACCACGGCCTGGGCTTCCCGAAGCGCTCGCAACTGCCGAGCCAACCGGTCACGTCGCTTGCCCATCTCCTCTTGCAAAGCGGCTGCAGAGATCAAATGCCTCAAACACATTGCTCTCACAAGCACCAACGCCTGCAGCCGGCTCCGTGCAGAGAGGTCCACAGCATCAAACGGCTCCTGGAAAGCAATCTCAGGTAAGATCGATGCGTGATGTCATCCAAGACGATGCAGCCCACCCTGACCCTGGCCGCTCCCCCACACGTCGCAACCACGCAGGCCGATCGTTAACCTGCGCCTCCTCAGCCTTCACCTTGGCACTGTCAGGTCCACACATGTCCAGCTTTTCCGGGGTTCCAGTGCCAAAACGTCCAAAACATGAGATGTGTCCGAAACTAGTGCGCAAGTGTTCAAGCCGTCATAGTTTGTCAAAGGCTATGGAACCAATCATGGCCAAGCTGTCTAACAAGACGCTGCTTTGGTGAGGCTTCCAAACCTGGCACCTGGGGCGCAAGTTCAAGTCAGAACAGGTCCAGCTTGTGCCACGGTCACCATATGGGGGTTCCTACGATAAGGCACCTGATTGGGATCCTGTGTATACCGGAATCCTACTATGTGGGGTCTATATTGGAAGTCCCTTATTGTCGTAAAGCCCCCATATGTTCACATGGTGTTCTTCTTGGTTCAGAAAACCCTGCTTACCGACATACCCGTCTCAACGAACCTGGGACACTCAACATCATTGCTGAAGGGGCAAGGGTCGTTTGGGCAAGGACACCGGGCAAAAATGAAGCGTGCACACATTGTCCCTGTTCCTTCGTGCGAATTTTAACCTTAGCGTCCATGTCAAGAAGCTTCGAAAAGCGCTTCTCGGTCCAAATGCGGAAGCATGGCAATGCCACTTTGCCAATGTCGCAACACGGCAGGGAAAGAACGCCGGGCGCATGGGCGAAAAATCGTGAAGAATGTGCCAACTGCTCTACGTAGGCATGCAGCCACAGTGCTCGGAAACATCAGGCCTAACTTGAACTGCATGACAAATGAAACCATAAAACCGAAATACGAATGGACCACGCTGAACCAAACCATGTATACTATGAATTGAGCTTGCTCGATCATGTTTTCATTGGCAACCTCCTCATAGCCCAAGCTGCCCAAGCTGACTGCTCAATATACGACGCAAGTGTCGACAAACTCATGGGCACCGGTGAAATTTTTTCACAATAAGGTGGAAAGGTGGAGCTTCAAGGCGTGGGAGAAAGTGATACCAAGTGAAGCAAATTGCCTCAAGAGCATCTAGTCTACTGGTCGCACGATTCGTCGTGGCTGCAGCTTCTTCCAAGAAGCTGCTAGGCTACGTTGTTAAGGCAGCCGTATTCATCAAGCTCTTAGAATTAAGTAATTTAGGGCATGCTTCCGATGCCTCAGTTTGCGTGGCGCCGCCAGCCGTGTGCACAGCGTGAAATGCTTCAGGTGCAACAGCCCTACAATTGGCGAGGCCCACATCAGTTTTAAGCTGGGCTTTCTTTTGAAGCATCATTCTGACTGGCTTATGTCCAGCGCGGTGGACATCGTCGGTCCCCTGACCATCCTCATCGTGCGCCAAGAGTGCAAATGTACTTTGCTCCCAGTGAGAACTTCAGAAAAAAGAAAGCACTCAAGGGCCGAGGAGACGTTTCCTTGCTCAAAGGTACTACCTTGGGGCCGATGGAAGCTGCAAGTTCTCAACATTTCCCCAAAAATATCAGGGTGGGAGGTTTCAACTCGATTAAACTCGCCCCCAATTATGACCGCGCAATCGCGTTTCTCGACAAACCTTTTGAGACATGTGCATACTTCTTGAAGACGCATAGCATGCCAATGCACCGATAGTAGCCAACGCCTTGAACCACCATTGGCAATGGAAGCACCAACTATGAACCCAGGTAGGAGTTCTTTTTGATGGAGAAGAACATAATCTGTGGGTAACATCATCGCTACTCCTCCTGAGGGCTGATGATTTTCATTGGGCACAGCACCACGATTCGAATTTTGGGGCACAATAGAGGAGCAGCTGAAAGGTTTTCCAGATGCCACTCAGTCTGCAGGAGGACAAATGTGTTACAAGCGATTGCTTTAATGTTACTCCACTTGCCGTCCTCATCATTGGACGATCTCGTGAGCGAAGTGACATCCCATGCAACTGCAGATCTAACCGCAGGAGACTTTTTGGGCTGCGTTTGAAAGAAGGACACAACAAGGTCCACAACCTTGCGATGTGCGCTAACATGAGCCCGCTGACTGTCACAACATATTGCGAGAGTGTGCAGATGTCAGTGACTTGCGTGCTCCGAGCAACATGCACTGCTTCAATCTTGTTTGCGAACTGTGTGGGCAAATTCAAACAGTGTAACACAGCACTAAAGGATCTGACATGGGCTCCTTTCGGGATTATTGCTCTAACAGCCTGGTTTAATGATACAATACAAGTACGGATAGAACCAGCTTTAACGACCATGAATCGTTGGATGCATGAGGGGTCCTTTTGGTGCTTGGCTTGCACCATACCAAAACATTACACTGTAAAGCCATATTTTTTTGCGAAAGGCGCTTAAACTAAGATGTGTGATCGCATGAACGCCAACCCTCTGCGTGTTTTGTCGTTGTCGAAACGCAAATACGATGACTCTCTGCGTGATTGCGGGGTGTCGTGATCGTGAACACTTTGCGTGTTTTGCGTTGTCGAGACGCAATAATTTGCGCGTTTTTGCGGTCGAGACGCAAAATCGAGAACCCTCTAAGCGTGGTAAATTACGCCTGAAGTGTTCGACCTTTGGCGGACGACACGTCGAGACTACGCAAGTTTTTTTTGCGTCACAACGCGAATAACCCTCAGCGCCTGCTCAACTACGCATGCAAAGGGCCAAAGCCCCTGCGAAGGTACTTATCACAAAACAAGAGCCCAAAGCTCAAACAAGATAAAGCAGTAGAAAGGCCCGAAGCCCCGGCGAAATGACAGGCCCCCAAAGGGCTGTGCGCAACAATACAAACAACTGTTTGACAAGCGCAGCAACAAGGCTCAAGCCCTGCGAAGTGACAGGCCCAAAGGCAAGGCACTAAAATAAATCAAAATGAGCGCTTGGGTTGCCTTAGCAAGAGCTCCAACAGCCCGAATGGGCGCATAACCTGAAACGAGGCCAGATTCTGGGTCCGCTTTTGTGTGCAAAAGTACGTCCGCTTGTGCGTGGCCTCCCCGATGCCCGTTTCTGTTATGTTGATCACTTCCGCAAGAAAGCTGCCTGTGGGGTGGGGACTGGGGAAAGCACAGAGATGAAAGTTGGTCTGCTTTGTTTGCTGGACTTGGGTAAGCACAAAGAGGTGAAGGCAGGTCTGCTTACGTCAGGAAGCAAGACAACCCCCAACCCCGAAGAATAGCGCAGGTTTTGCCGGATTGGTGCACGAGAGATGGGTGTAGCGGAGCCGTGTCTTCCCCGTTTGAAAACCATTGCATCGAAGCTTCAAAACATGCATTTGTGGCGTTCTAATGGATTTGCAGAGGCCTTTTTGGCCATCTTTTTCAAGTGTATGGCATCAGAGCAGTTGAGAATTATTCTAAACTCCCGTGATTTGTCTCTTGTGTTCATTCTTTGAAAAACAGATTCGACTTTCAGCGGAGTAGATCTTTGTTTTCAAAAATAGATAATTATTCAAGAGGAGAGAAGCAGTCTAAATTCCACCGCGCTCGCTTCTTGCTTTATATGTTCATGATTAGGATTTTCTCCGACTTGGAGCGATGCGTTTTCCAACTGGCCTCGTGCAGTTTCCGATTCGGTTTTTCTGACTCGTGGCCCACCCGTGCGCCAAACCCCACGCTGCCCCATGCTGCCCTTTCCCCTTGTCTGCTGGGTGCGTCCAGGTGGCAAACCACTCTGCCATGCTTCTCTATGCCACCCTTGACTCTTGCCCCCCTCTACTGGGCGCCAAACCCCACGCTCTAATATCCTTGCGCCCCGCTGGGCGCCAAACGCCACACTGCCCTATGTTCCCTATGCTACTCTTGTCCGCTGCACCAACCCACGCTGCTCCATGCAACCTGCTGGCGCCAAACCCCACGCTGCCCTATGCTGCCTTTCCCGGTATGGAGGTACCGGGAACCAGCAAGCGGACCTTCATCTCTTTGCTTTTGCGAGTCCAGCAAAAGAACCTGACATCGCGCGCACCACACTGACATTCTTTGGAAACGCAGTCCCTCCAGGTTCACGAGATCTTCAAGTATTCAAACAAACAAGAAGAGAGGAAAGCCTGCACGATGGGCCCCCCCCCCTTTGGGTTAAGCCCCCCTTTTAAGTCCCCCAGAAGCCCCCTTTAAAGGGGTCCCTGCAAAGAAGATCCCTTCCGGGGGGGGGGGGGGAGGCACTGCCCCGAACTCTCACAAAAGGCCCAGCAAGCCTCTCAACTGCTGCCTAAACCTTCCGCAAAAGGCCCAGCACGTATTACGCCTTTTAAACTGCTGCCCAAACCCTCCAAAAAAGGCCCGCAAGTGGCCTCTTGCCGGAAGGGGGGCTTTCCTTGAAGGGGGCTCTAAGAGGAGCTTGAAAGGGGGTTGAAAGCGGGGCTTGAAGGGCTTGAAGGGGGTTTAAAGGGAGGGAGGGTAAAGGGAGGCAAAGGAGGGACTTCGAGGGCAGTTTTAAAAGGCGCTTCTACGATGTTGCACAGTTACCAGCAGGAAGGATGCAGCTCTACATCCCCTCTGGACAGCATAGAGGCGTGCTTGCAGGTGCCAGAATGCACAGACTCAGACGGCAAACAAAACAAAAACATGGGGTTCTCGGCTTGCCTTTGCCACGTCACTGCTCTGAATGGAGTGGGTTGCGCCTCTCCAACCCCCCGCTTTTTTGCCGGACAAGAAGCAATAAATCATCTCTAAAACAAAACATGGGGTTCTCGGCTTGGCCTTGCGCCACGTCACTGCCATGAACTGCTCCTCTTGAAAGAGTAATGAACACAAAAAGAAGAAGCGAGCGGGGTGGAATTGCCCTGAAGCTTCCCTTTGAAAAAGGAATCGAGGGGGTGGAATTTAGAAATAAACAAGTCAGGAACCTGGTAGGATCGCCAACTTAGAATGCGGTCCGCCATAGAAAACCCTGCTTGTGCGGCTCCTGTTCCACAAGAAGCAAAGCAGACCTGCGCATCTCTGTGTTCCAGAAGGCCACGACCGAGTCCGACCGACTCTTGGGCTTGGCGAGACAGAGAATTTCCTTTTATGGCTTTCTGGGCTCACGCGTTTTTGGCTGAATACCGGGGAGGCCACGCACAAGCGGACGTGACTTTTGCACACAAAAGCGGACCCAGAATCTGGCCTCGGAACAATTTCCTGCGCAAAGACCCGGAGCACATATGGAAAACCTACTCCTGCGGAAAAATACAGCTGGGTTAGCCCCAGCGGCTCCTGGCTGCCTGGCCGCGTCACTTCTGATTCTCCCTGCCATCAGCATCCACCTCCACAACCTCACCTGGCAGCGCTGCAAAGCCGCACGACACACTGCGCCGCTTGCATCTTGCCTATCTGGACGAGCGCCGACCGCATCATGTGACAAGTTCCAAAGCTTGAAGTAACGCTGAGGAAATCCATGGTGCCATGGAAGCTCATGGAAACCCTCGCTGAAGCTTCTGACATCTTTTTCCAAAGCCGCGCAAAGCATGAGAAAACCAATCGAAACCCCGCGGAGATTTTGCAGGAACCCTCACAAAGCTCCACTGGAAGCTTTAAAGACCTGCGCGCGACCTATATAAGAAAACCCACAGAAACCCCGCGGAAACCCTCACACAGCCCTAAGAACTAAGAAACCCACGAAAACCCCTTCAAAGCTGTCAAAAACCATGGAAAACCCACGGTAACCTTCACAAGACATTAGAAAAACCTTCCGAGAGCTTCAAAAACCTACGCAAAATCTAACAAAACCCACTGAAACCCCGCAAACCTTAGCTTTTAAAAAAACCTAGGCAAAACTTGACAAAACCCACGGACATCTGCGGAAACCCTCACAAAACTTCAGAGAAATTCAAGGAAAACCTCCGGAAAGTTCAAAAACTGCGCGAAATCCCACGGAAACCCTCACGAAACCCTTGAGGAACCTACCAAAACCATCCAATAGGTTTTAACACACGCACGAAATCTAAGGAAACCCACGGAAACCCCCAGAAACCCCGCGGAAACCCTCGCGAAACTGTAGGGAAACCCAGGGAAACCCTCCAGAAGCTTAACAAACATGAACGGAAACCCTGCGGAAACCCCTTTATCAGGACTGGATTCACCCTTTGGCAATTTACAAAGTTATTAAAGGACAGGTGCAGGAAACCCGCCACCCAATCACCGCACGCCAATGTCAGTATTATACTACCGGTCGTCCCCTAAAGGGTGAAAGCGGCATGCCTGCACGAAGCAATGGTCGCTGACCGTCTAAGAAGCACTTCGCGCCTTCAGGCAGAACGTCAAGGTACACATTGGTCTTTCACCAATCGGGTACAGAAAAAGGAATACAGTCTACGTCTGCCTGGCTTCACCGTCCACGTCACAACTTGCTATAGAACAAGACTGACTTCCTGCCTCAGGGTTCATGTCAGACTCAACCCAAGGACCTGACTGAAGGCATGACTGGTTTCTTGCACCCAAAGCTTTGACCCCGCGCATGGCTGTTGCTACAACCATACACAGCTAGGCCACCAAGCAGCGCACGGATGAGCTTGGACACCTCCGGCCGCGCACCGGCCGGCCGCGCCTGCGCCCCGCAACGAATGTGAAGCCTCTCGCATCGCCAAAATGGCCCTTGAAGACCTCGGCAACCTCCTCCACTGAGTACTTCGCTGAGCGAGTTGCGAAGGGCTTGCGACACCTTGGAAGCACAAACATGGACCCTACGGACTATGTCTGGGCACTTTTTTCGGCCAACAAATCAGGCTCCGACGTGGCAGACGTGGCGCAAGTACGCTAGCTGTGGCCTAGGAGCTGCTTGAGGCAAGAGAGCGCTCAGCGGCGGCTCAGATGCAATCTGTTGAAGACACATGGCCCGTAGGCGCAAAAATTAGCAAAAGTCTCTGAGAGTCTTGCAGATCTCAAGGCATCTTGAAAAAAACAATCCGGCACAAAATCCAGCAAAACAGGTCTACGTGCAAACAAAAGCAAAAGTACATTGCAAAAGTAGCAAACAAACGCAAAACAACGCAAATCTCCGAAATCTCCTGTAAACAAGGAACAACATTTAGGGCTGCTAAACACAAGCTAAAAGACAACCGCATGAAAGTGGCCTCCACAGTTGCAGCTCCCTTTCTGCTGCAGCATTACAAAAGCAAGCAGCTGCTTCGGACAAGCCCCTGATCCCCAAGCTTATGTTCTGCACGCTGCTCCCCAAGGTTCCTGGAACAAGGGCAGGCGCAGGCACGCTGACGAGACCCAGCTGCGTGAGCCCAGGGCTCAAACTTGCGACCCCAAAAATGGGGCCGTCTCGCGGCCCCAAAAATGGGGCCACGAAATGCACCCAGCTTCCCTTATTATAATGTGTAAATACATGAAAAGGCTGGAACTGCGACCCCAAAATTGGGGCCGCCTGGCGGCCCCAATTTTGGTGTCGCTAAATCTGCATTTTTCGAGCCCCTGCGCTCCCCAGATTGCGACGCTACAGCAACTCTGACCCACAGGCAAGCTCCTAGCGTGGAGAATTTTTTTTTTAAAGAACAACGACCCCCCACAGGCAGCTTTCTTGCGGAAGTGATCAACATAATAGAAACGGGCACCGGGGAGGCCACGCACAAGCGGACGTGACTTTTGCACACAAAAGCGGACCCAGAATCTGGCCTCGGAACAATTTCCTGCGCAAAGACCCGGAGCACATATGGAAAACCTACTCCTGCGGAAAAATACAGCTGGGTTAGCCCCAGCGGCTCCTGGCTGCCTGGCCGCGTCACTTCTGATTCTCCCTGCCATCAGCATCCACCTCCACAACCTCACCTGGCAGCGCTGCAAAGCCGCACGACACACTGCGCCGCTTGCATCTTGCCTATCTGGACGAGCGCCGACCGCATCATGTGACAAATTCCAAAGCTTGAAGTAACGCTGAGGAAATCCATGGTGCCATGGAAGCTCATGGAAACCCTCGCTGAAGCTTCTGACATCTTTTTCCAAAGCCGCGCAAAGCATGAGAAAACCAATCGAAACCCCGCGGAGATTTTGCAGGAACCCTCACAAAGCTCCACTGGAAGCTTTAAAGACCTGCGCGCGACCTATATAAGAAAACCCACAGAAACCCCGCGGAAACCCTCACACAGCCCTAAGAACTAAGAAACCCACGGAAACCCCTTCAAAGCTGTCAAAAACCATGGAAAACCCACGGTAACCTTCACAAGACATTAGAAAAACCTTCCGAGAGCTTCAAAAACCTACGCAAAATCTAACAAAACCCACTGAAACCCCGCAAACCTTAGCTTTTAAAAAAACCTAGGCAAAACTTGACAAAACCCACGGACATCTGCGGAAACCCTCACAAAACTTCAGAGAAATTCAAGGAAAACCTCCGGAAAGTTCAAAAACTGCGCGAAATCCCACGGAAACCCTCACGAAACCCTTGAGGAACCTACCAAAACCATCCAATAGGTTTTAACACACGCACGAAATCTAAGGAAACCCACGGAAACCCCCAGAAACCCCGCGGAAACCCTCGCGAAACTGTAGGGAAACCCAGGGAAACCCTCCAGAAGCTTAACAAACATGAACGGAAACCCTGCGGAAACCCCTTTATCAGGACTGGATTCACCCTTTGGCAATTTACAAAGTTATTAAAGGACAGGTGCAGGAAACCCGCCACCCAATCACCGCACGCCAATGTCAGTATTATACTACCGGTCGTCCCCTAAAGGGTGAGGACGCAAGAGGTGTTCTTCTGCTTCTGGCGAGGACCTGTGTCAACCGGAGCGCCGAAGCTGGGGCATGCCTGCCATACGAATCAATGGTCGCTGACCGTCTAAGAAGCACTTCGCGCCTTCAGGCAGAACGTCAAGGTACACATTGGTCTTTCACCAATCGGGTTCAGAAAAAGGAATACAGTCTACGTCTGCCTGGCTTCACCGTCCACGTCACAACTTGCTATAGAACAAAACTGACTTACTGCCTCAGGGTTCATGTCAGACTCAACCCAAGGACCTGACTGAAGGCATGACTGGTTTCTTGCACCCAAAGCTTTGACCCCGCGCATGGCTGTTGCTACAACCATACACAGCTAGGCCACCAAGCAGCGCACGGATGAGCTTGGACACCTCCGGCCGCGCACCGGCCGGCCGCGCCTGCGCCCCGCAACGAATGTGAAGCCTCTCGCATCGCCAAAAATGGCCCTTGAAGACCTCGGCAACCTCCTCCACTGAGTACTTCGCTGAGCGAGTTGCGAAGGGCTTGCGACACCTTGGAAGCACAAACATGGACCCTACGGACTATGTCTGGGCACTTTTTTCGGCCAACAAATCAGGCTCCGACGTGGCAGACGTGGCGCAAGTACGCTAGCTGTGGCCTAGGAGCTGCTTGAGGCAAGAGAGCGCTCAGCGGCGGCTCAGATGCAATCTGTTGAAGACACATGGCCCGTAGGCGCAAAAATTAGCAAAAGTCTCTGAGAGTCTTGCAGATCTCAAGGCATCTTGAAAAAAACAATCCGGCACAAAATCCAGCAAAACAGGTCTACGTGCAAACAAAAGCAAAAGTACATTGCAAAAGTAGCAAACAAACACAAAACAACGCAAATCTCCGAAATCTCCTGTAAACAAGGAACAACATTTAGGGCTGCTAAACACAAGCTAAAAGACAACCGCATGAAAGTGGCCTCCACAGTACCTGGACGTTGGCCAGGTTATTCGTAAATCACTAGACCGGTAGTGGTAGTGGTAGTGGTAGTGGTAGTGGTAGTGATAGTGGTTGTGGTAGTGGTAGTGGTAGTGGTATTGGTAGTGGTAGTGGTTGTGGTTGTGGTTGTGGTAGTGTGCTGGTAGTGGTAGTGGTTGCGGTTGCGGTTGCGGTTGTGGTTGTGGTTGTGGTTGTGGTTGTGGTTGTGGTATGTTGTGGTTGTGGTTGTGGTAGTCCTGATAGTGGTCCTGGTTGTGGCTGTGGTAGTGGAAGCAGCATTGGAACTCGCTCGTTTCCTCGGTGCCATGTTTCCGATTTTCCTGGTTTGCGTGCCTCCTTCCCTCCTTCTCCGTTTCTTCCTTTGTTCCCTCCTTCCTTGCGCTGCTTGATACATTCCGTCCTTTCTTCAGTACTTCCCTGCTGTTATTTCAACAGCAGGAACTTTCTTTTGATCGCTAAAAAGGTTTCTTGACTGTTGAAAAGGTTTTGGATTGCTAATATGTTTTGGTTGGCCTCCCCTGCACGTATGGCAGATCATAAACTTTGCAAACTTCAACCCCCCGCCTGTTTCAAAAAAGCTTTCATTCCAAAACTTTCGAGTTTCAGGTCGTTTGTCTGTCTGTCTCATTCGTCAAAGGTTTCCGGAGTTCCAGTTGTCATTGGAATTTTCCAGCTTTCCGTTTTTAGAACTTGAAAACGGTTAAACGCATATTCGCACCTTTCGTGGACATAGTACGCCGCGCCAATGCTGCCCAGAAGAGGAAATAGATAACGGCCGACAGGCTGAGAAGAGGTGGGAAGCCCCACGACTTATCATCACCGGCTCAGTTCGTAAGTTGTTGGAAAGTTCGTTTGTCCTTCAATCGTAGAATTTTGAAGGCAGTTTACGGATCAGCTGGTTGCCTTAACCTTCACTGCATGGCGTGTGCAAAGCTGTTTTTTCGTTTTGTCAACTGCGGAGTCGCGCCGTTGAGTTGAACCATTGCAGCAAACTTTGCAATCTGTTTGTGGGATCATTCGCCGAGCAGCTCCGTTTGTAGTGATGTCACCTCTCATGAATGCCGAAGTGGACGGGAGAAGGACTTCTCGGACTTCTCGGACTTCTCCTTGCAATTCTTTGCGCGAATTCACTGGCCAGCTCTCGAAGCTTGGAAAGCGCAGGCAGTGGCAGCGGGCGCTTGAGCTGCTCTTAGCCGAGAGCAACGGCAGGTGCCGACTTGATGTGGTGGCCTTCAGCGCTGTGGCCGGCGCATGTGCCAGGGCAAATGCATGGCGAGGGGCCGTCGCTACACTGCACGGCATGGAGGACCAGCAAAAACCTGAGAGTTGTCGAGACATTGTTAGTCGGAAGCCGGGTGTACTTGCTTCACTTAAGACTTAAGTAGGCTCGCCAGTATCCCAAGCTGTCAGGACCGAGTGCTGGCGCCGGACACGGTGAGCATAGGGGCTGTGATGGACGCATGCGCCAGAGCAAGTCACTCGAGTAGGTGGCTGGCATCCAACCGGTGCTTGCAAAGCTTGAGAACTTCGTTCTGCGAGGCAAACATAATCCTTTTCAACAGTGCGATCACCGCCTGCGAGCGGAGTTCTCAGTGGGCCACGGCTTTTCAGCATCTTCATCTCCTGTGCCGTATGGCCTTGTGCCCTGACGGGATCACCCGGAATGCCCTCCTGACTGCCTTGAGAGGCGGCTTTTGGGGGCGGGCCATCGAGTTGCTATCCATTTCCTGTTTGACTTTGCAGCGAAGCTGCGTCACGCTGAATGCTCTCGCTGCCGTACAGGCCAACACGGACACCTGGGAACTGGCCTTGGACACCCTTGCCGGTATGGCCCAAGAACACCTGGAACCGGATGTTGTGACGCTTGGGACTCAAGTGACCACCTGCGTTAGTGGCACACAGTGGCAACGCATCCATCGCAGCCTCCGCATCCTGAAGCTGCAGCAGAAACAAAGCCTCGTGACCTTGAACGCGGCAATCTCATGCCCAGAATGGCGTACATCGCTGTGTTTGGCTCAAAGAACAGCCACGGGGGAATTTGGCTGCTCGGCCGATGTGATCACTTTTAACACAGTCGCAAGTGTTTGTGAGAAGGCACGTCGATGGGAGCAATCCATGCTTGTGTTGCAAGCGTTTCAGGGCTTTAGGCTGAGTCCAGATACTTGCACCTACAACGCAGCACTCAGTGCTTGCGAGAAGTGCAGTCAGTGGGAGAAGGCGATCCATTTACTTGCTCACATGGCTGACCATGAGGTGATCCCAGACACAATTTCTTACAATGCTGCCATTGCGGCGTGTGATTCATGCTGGGAGAATGCTTTGGCACTTCTGCATGCAATGCAAGTTGGGACTACGGCCGTAGATCGAATCAGCTACCACAGTGCCATCGGCGTGTGCGTCGGCAGTCGACAGTGGGAAATGGCACTGACCCTTTGTAAGGATATGTTGAAGCAAAATATCCAAGCAGACTCAGTGTCCGTGAGCTTGGAGATTGGTGCACAGGAGCAGGGAGGGAGATGGGTTCATGCAGTCAGCATCTGTCGCGGCGTCGCTATGAGGGGCCTGGAAAACAACGAGTTCACCTACGGTGCGACGTTGAGTGCATGCAAAGGCCGGTGGCATGTGGCCTCCGTCCTCCTGGAGGAGAGGCGTCTAGGAACACAGTCAAAGCTTTGAGTTTTTTTTTTGTGTGTGTGTGTGTGTGAGAGATCCTTGGTTGTTTGGTTTGCTCATCCAAATACACCCCAGTTGAAAAGATACTTCCTCATGGCGGCGTGTTGCATCATGAGGTGCATGGGGCGACAAGAGTAAGGTGAAAAGTCTGTTAATTTTCGCCTGCTGGAGGAGCTGCATTGCCATCCAAAACTCCTGACGACCACATTGTTTGGAGCAGCCCTGGGCACCGTGATGGGTACCGAAGATATCTTGCCTTCGCCTGGCGTTTCTGGATCCCCGGTCACATTTGTGGCCTGGGTGCTGGATCTCTTTAGCAGGCGTCGTGTAAGTCCCAGCGCTGCAGCCTATGCGACAGCGCTGGAGAATCAAGCCAGGGCAGGTGCGTACAGTGCTGGCAGCGGTGACAGCGGCGGGGGTGTGGCGGGGCCACACCTCGCCGCAGAGCTCGCTGGCTGCTCCCTTGCCTCTCTCCGTGAGACTTTCTTGGGGGAAAAATAGACGGGGGACCTCTTGTCAATTTGGTAGGCTAAACAGGGCTAGACATACCCGACATGCTAGACCAGTGCACATCCGCTCGAAGGGAAGCGCATCGATGCAAACCTCGGCCCAAATGCAGCATAGCTGAATAGCTGCTGCATGATGTTGCCACCGAGCATCTTAAACTCGAGAGCGTGGCTTACTGATTATCCAGACGATGCTCACGCAAATGATATCAAAGAACGCCAATCGTTGAAGCTTTGTAAAACTTGGCGGCATCAAGCACTTGGCTGGGGCCTAGTGCGGTCTCGAAGAGCGCCTGGGCTGCAAAAATAAGTGAGACATGTGAGACTCAAGTTGTTTCTCCTTCGAACACGGTTTCGCGCAATTACAGAGCAACAGACTTGGTTCCTGTCTTGTTTCCAGTTTGTTCCAACTTTCTTAACTTGCAGACCCCTGTGATTTAGCCGGCGAGGCTGCTGCCTGGAAGCGGTGACACGTCACGTCCCACCTTGCCCCTGAGATCTCAGGCCAAATGGCACGAGGCCACTCTGCATGCAGCGCTGCTTTCCCATCCTGGTGTCCTGGCGGAGTAGTTGGTAGGTTTGTTGTTCATTCTGGGTGGAACTTTCACACGAGCGGCCCAGACATGGCGGTCCCATCCTCTCGAATCCCAGGCTTTCCTACCTTTGCCCTGCCATTCTGCTGAGCGTTCTGCGCTGCACTCAGGAGTTGCTCTCTTGAGCCCTTGGGTCCTCGAGGGATGAACTTAGCGGGGTTGCACGGCGTCGGCTTTCGGCTTTGAAGCGCTGGAAACAACTTTGCAAAAAATGCCATCTAAGCATACCAGCAACGAGGGCATCTCCCGACTTCCCCCTCCCTCCCCTTTTCTCCCGCCTCTGCCAAAAGCATATGAGGCTGGCCTCGGTTTGGTCCGATGTCAGCGTTGGGCTGCTTGGTTGTAGCATGGGCGGAGCGTGGGCCTTCTGCTTACCGGGAACGAGTCTTGCTGTCTTGCTCGATGTAATGTTTCCTGGTTTGTCCTGGATCCGACGGTTCCATGAAACAGTACAGCTTGCAGCCGCTGCGAGGAACAAGTTCTGCAGCGATGCGTATGCAGGTTCAGGGAGAGTCGGTTGGGACAAGTCAGGACAATTTCCCGTCGAGATGACTTTCATCTTTAATGAGAGTGTCCGGAACGACATTCAAAGGTTGCGGGGTTCTGCTATGCTTCACGGCGGGCCTTGGTGAGGGCAATAGGATGACATGGCCTATGATGGGAAGTCTTGCTTCATCAGCTGTCGGGAAGAGCTGGAGGATCGATTCATGTGAGTCATCAGGCGTCACATCACTTTGTTCAATCAGGGGTGACTGTGCCTAATCAAACAGCATGGAGATGCGTGGAGTTTTTTCTTCGCGAATGGTTTTTGCATCACAGGCCAGTTCCACACTAGGCCCACCAAAATGCAGCCATGCGGAGGCGTAACAGCAATCGTTGATCCTTGCCGAGATCTGTGTCAGGTGACACGAAAAGAACCGTTCCGCAAGTCTCTCCACGGAGGCGCACAACGGTTTCTGAACTTTCCGCATCTGAGGTTTGCTCTCCGGGCGAACAGAGGCCGTCATGGCTTCCGCAAAGGCCCAGCTTGGGCTGCTTTGTTGCGGCACGACGAGCGTGTCGTGTTTCATCTGGTGCTTTGCATTCCAGGGTCTTCTACAGAAGTGAGACGGATGAAGCCTCGTGCTGTGAATCTTTGCAGGCTAAGTATTCTGTTGGCTGCTGTTCAACACTTTGTGGTGTTCTTTGGCCCATCATGTGTGTGGCGACTTCGACATAAGAATCGATGCGCGAGGCGTTACCACAAGACAGGAGAGACAGGCCCGTAGGGCGCTGGAATAGGCGGGCGCTGCTCGAGACCGAATTCGGCTGTCGAAAATTTGGGTTTTCGCATCAACGCCGGCTGCGTCAGGCCGCCCTCGGGCCCCATGCAGAGGGCAAGTGGTGCACAGGTCTCTGCAGGTCTGTAATGATTTCTATTTTATCCGGTCACCGCGGCTGGATCCCTCGAACCGGCGTCCAGCAAACGGCGCCAGTCAGCAGCATCACGACGCACACTGTCGTTCCAGCGCCAGCCAAGATACACTCCCACTTGGCTCGCCATTGTCCCAAAGGGTGCGACGCTGACATGCGTGACACGTTCTCCGCGACTCCACTTGCCCACCGATAGTATTTCTAGGGCATTCATAGGGCCATTGTTCCAAGTATCTCGTAGCTTATGTGTGTTTAGTTTGTGTTTCGTAAGCAGTCTAGCAGTTTTTTGAATAGTGGCGTGGAGGAAGCATCAGTTGAACAAGAAAGATAGATTTTTCATCCGGAGTATCCCACTTGGCTCGCCATTGTCCCAAAGGGTGCGACGCTGACATGCGTGACACGTTCTCCACGACTCCACTTGCCCACCAGGAGTATTTCTAGGGCATTCATAGGGCCATTGTTCCAAGTATCTCGTAGCTTATGTGTGTTTAGTTTGTGTTTCGTAAGCAGTCTAGCAGTTTTTTGAATAGTGGCGTGGAGGAAGCATCAGTTGAACAAGAAAGATAGATTTTTTCATCCGGAGTATCCCAACTTTTGCAGCAGATTCATCTTCCAACTCAGCGAGGTGGTACGAGCAGCTAGAAGATGCAGGAAGGAACTTGAAAAGATGTCTGTTGTGGCAATCATACGGAACAGGCCATCAGCGCTTTCGTGATCCTTGGGCTGCGGCCCCCAGATTTGCCATCCACTTGTTCGTTTAAGCATCAGTGATGCGAACTGCGATATGCTTCGATGCGGTTTCGGACAAGGAGTCAAGGGATATTCATGGATAGTCTTCGCGACTTCTCGCTGTCCATTCCCCAGGTCAATCATCAAAGGCGGCCGCGTGATGCTCTTCGTCAGGCACAGGTTTTTCAGGATGCACGCCATTGAACAAGAGGCATCTCTCCTGTCTGATCATTCTGAGCACTTTATGCACTTTGTTGCTGCCCCCGTCTTGTCGGCAAGCAGCTCCCTGATCATTCCCAGAAGCTCGTCATATTAAAATGTTAAACTGCGGTGCTTTGATGCAGACTCAGCTGAATCTGGCTTGGTCCCGAGCACGGTCGCGGCTGCTCGTCAACAAATTTGGTGCCGCAATCCAGGGAATCCACGGTCCATGATTTCGAAAGATACATCCTCAAAGCCCGAAGTTCGCAGTCTCCCCGTTCCTAACACCTCCAAACGCAGCCAGAAGACTTGCAAAGGGAGTCTGTTTAGGGCCGGGGTTTAGGGTCGGTACAAGCAGTTTAAGTACAGACCTTTCCTAGCCGCAGCCTAATTGTAAAGGCTTGCGCGTGCTGCCACGCAAACAACACTGGCATCCACAAATCAGGAGTGGCCAGTAACAGATGAAGATTCTGGACATATAGATATCTTGAGCAGTGCCACAACTAGTGACCTGATGATGAGTTAGCCGCAATGTGGTATTTGCAACGTCGAAGGAACAAGCGACCACCTTCAAGACACAACAGAGACACACTCGAGTGGCTTCGCTGCGGAAAGTGGTCGTTGCACTTGCTCTAGCAGGGTCTCGTGTATTGGTTGATTTCTGCAGGTGGGAGTACATGAAATTGAAGCTTTGCGGTGAACTGTTGCATCTGATCATCCTTCAGCCGATGCAGCGCCAGCAGCCGCTGCATCTCAGGACTACTCCGTTCTTGACATCAGCATACGAGTTCTCACGAATAGATACGACTAGATGCCAGATTGTTTCCGATGGTCCCAGATGGTTCCAGCATTTTCTCGCTGTGCTTAGGATTCTTCGCGAAGTGCTCCGCGATCCGCTCCTAACTTTGGCTTCTTGGCACGTGAACCATTCTGAACTCGTCGTGAAACGTGTGAACTTGTCAACGATGCAAAGCGACACACAACAGTGTGATGTGATAGGACGTGACAGCCTCTGAATGTGGAGCTGAAACCCGAGTGCAGCCATCTGCATTCTCTGAGGAGATGGAGGAGGCAGCCTGCCTGCGGCCGCAGCAGGCAAACGGGGGGCTCAGGATGCATGTCTAAGAGCTTCAACTTGAGTCAGATCTTTTACGTGCCTTCTATGCTTTCGTGGTGCTTTTTCATTTTTCTGGGGCGCAAGAGCTCCCCGATGCTGTGACGCGGTCTGGGGTTCCACTGGATTCCACGCCATCCTCGCAGGTGCCCGACTTCCTTCCCAAGGCCGGGCTTGCACGTGCTTGCCATGTTCTTCAAATGGTGAGGGGATCGGTAGGCTGGCGCTTTGCACTGCTTTGCACACCCTGATGCACTGGGACTTTCTGATGCTTTGCACATGGAGAGGCCGTGCTGGAGGCTGCCTCCAAAGTGCTGGGCACCGGTGTGAGCTCTGCGCAGGGCACCGCGGCGCCGCCACCTTGTTGGCAGAGTGGGGGGTTGGGTGACACCCTGGGGCGGTGGCAGTTCCTTGGGATCATTGTTGTGTCACGTGAAGGGTCTTTTCCTCGGTGTTCTGTGTTTCTGTCTGTGAAGCCAGATGTAACATGGTCGGCCCCTCGTCGCCTGTCAAAGCAGGATTCACTCCTTTGTCGTCCCTTTTTTGTACTTTAATGGCTTTGTCACATCTCAGGAATGGCAAGCCGCAACTGCTCGTCTGTGTGAATACCGCGCTCGACGGGTACGATCGGAGTGCCGCTCAGGGCAATGGAAAGAATTTGCGAGCTTGATGCAGAGTGCAGACTGGAGCGAGGGACACGTGAAATGATGATGTATGTGTTTCTGATAGTTGGTATGCTACCAGAACAGCTGTTGCAATTTCATCGCTGACGACACTGGTTCCTTGTTGGTTCACCGCTGCACGCTTCTGGAGTCAGAGGGCATGCTGAGCCAAAGCCCCAAAACCTCCAAGTAGGCTGTCGAAACCCATCCAGACGCAAATGGTGTCAATTGTCGCATCTCTTCGCGCGATTCTGGCCTGTGCATGTGCGGTTTCATCCAAGGCTATGGCGGTGGCGCTGAGTGATGCTTGGCTACAATGTCTCAATTAGATGTTAGAATCGCAGCGTTTTGGAATCGCCGCGTTTGGGGAAAGCCCGAATCACGCGATTTGAATGGGTATGTATAAGGGTTGAGAAAGAGGCTTCAAGGGGAACTTGAAGGGGGAAGCTAAATGATTTTTCTGGGGTTCGTTAAAGATCTTTCGAGCAGCTCCGTTGCTTAAACCTCTCGTAATTTCCCTACCCTCGACTCCGGTTTAAGGTTGAGGGTTGAGGGTTTAGGGTTTAGAGTTTACGAGGGTCGAGGGTGGAGGGTTGAGGGTTGAGGGTTATTTGGTGCTCGAACCCCCCCCCCCCCCCCCTTCAGAAGGACCAGGTTCTAAACACTTATCCTAAGTCTTAAACCCATAAACCTTGAAGGGAAAACATCAGAAATGATTTTTGCCAGGGCCTGCAAAAATCATTTCGTGCTCACACCCCCCCCCCCCCCCCCACCCCCACATCAGAAGTACCAGATTCGGTACAAACCAAAAAAACACACAGTGCTCTCGGAAGTAAGTCGTTGAACATGGTACTTTTCTGGATAAAATCCTCAACCTGATTGTTTCATACATTGAAAAGCCTAGCTTAGAGCCTAGAGCCTAGATTCTCAAGGCTAAACTCTCAATCCTAGCCCCTAAACCCAAAACCGTGCAAAAAAACACCCAGCTCGAGCATAAATGATACTGCCACAACGAAGACACAAGTGCCATGGATGGAGCCCTGTAAAACCTAAAGCCGACACTCCTACATGGTCGTGAAACTCAAAAGAAACCAAATCCTGCATCTCAACGGGCTCAGCTTCGGCAGGCCTGAAGACTGTCACACGTCGCGGAAGACAGAAACCTGGAATCTGAATTGTGCTTGGATCGCTTCAAATCGCCAACAAATCGCTGCAAATCGTAGGGCAACTTGGAAGTCAAAGGACCATGCCCACAAATTTGCTAAGAAACCCTGACCTTAAGGCCTGTTAGCCCTAAACCCAAAAACCTTGAAGGAAAAGCATCAGAAATGATTTTTGCCAGGGCCTGCAAAAATCATTTCGTGCTCAACCCCCCCCCACCCCACCCCCACATCAGAAGTACCAGATTCGGTACAAACCAAAAAAACACACAGTGCTCTCGGAAGTAAGTCGTTGAACATGGTACTTTTCTGGGTAAAATCCTCAACCTGATTGTTTCATACATTGAAAAGCCTAGCTTAGAGCCTAGAGCCTAGATTCTCAAGGCTAAACTCTCAATCCTAGCCCCTAAACCGAAAACCGTGCAAAAAAAAACACCCAGCTCGAGCATAAATGATACTGCCACAACGAAGACACAAGTGCCATGGATGGAGCGCTGTAAAACCTAAAGCCGACACTCCTAAATGGTCGTGAAACTCAAAAGAAACCAAATCCTCGGCAGGCCTGAAGACTGTCACACGTCGCGGAAGACAGAAACCTGGAATCTGAATTGTGCTTGGATCGCTTCAAATCGCCAACAAATCGCTGCAAATCGTAGGGCAACTTGGAAGTCAAAGGACCATGCCCACAAATTTGCTAAGAAACCCTGACCTTAAGGCCTGTTAGCCCTAAACCCAAAAACCTTGAAGGAAAAGCATCAGAAATGATTTTTGCCAG
The DNA here is from genome assembly GCA_905221605.1 of Symbiodinium natans. Taxonomy (NCBI): domain Eukaryota; class Dinophyceae; order Suessiales; family Symbiodiniaceae; genus Symbiodinium; species Symbiodinium natans. The sequence continues at coordinate 15,140 of CAJNDS010002786.1, read as the reverse complement.
GGCCTGCAAAAATCATTTCGTGCTCAACCCCCCCCCACCCCACCCCCACATCAGAAGTACCAGATTCGGTACAAACCAAAAAAACACACAGTGCTCTCGGAAGTAAGTCGTTGAACATGGTACTTTTCTGGGTAAAATCCTCAACCTGATTGTTTCATACATTGAAAAGCCTAGCTTAGAGCCTAGAGCCTAGATTCTCAAGGCTAAACTCTCAATCCTAGCCCCTAAACCGAAAACCGTGCAAAAAAAAACACCCAGCTCGAGCATAAATGATACTGCCACAACGAAGACACAAGTGCCATGGATGGAGCCCTGTAAAACCTAAAGCCGACACTCCTAAATGGTCGTGAAACTCAAAAGAAACCAAATCCTCGGCAGGCCTGAAGACTGTCACACGTCGCGGAAGACAGAAACCTGGAATCTGAATTGTGCTTGGATCGCTTCAAATCGCCAACAAATCGCTGCAAATCGTAGGGCAACTTGGAAGTCAAAGGACCATGCCCACAAGTTTGCTAAGAAACCCTGATCTTAAGGCCTGTTAGCCCTAAACCCAAAAACCTTGAAGGAAAAACATCAGAAATGATTTTTGCCAGGGCCTGCAAAAATCATTTCGTGCTCAACTCCCCCCCCCCCCCTACCCCACCCCCACATCAGAAGTACCAGATTCGGTACAAACCAAAAAAGCACACAGTGCTCTCGGAAGTAAGTCGTTGAACATGGTACTTTTCTGGATCAAATCCTCAACCTGATTGTTTCATACATTGAAAAGCCTAGTTATAGTTTGGGTTGGGCGAGAGGGTGTTTAGCTTAAGCCCTAAACTCTAAACTCTTACTCAAATATACATGAAAGAAAATCTGTACTTCGCTACGTGCGAGTTTCGAGACCAATGAGGGCCTTCAAATGGCTCCGTAAACTGAATTTCCAAACAACTGAAGGCTTTCCAGCACCTCTCTGAATCTAAGTTTCCGGTTATTCAAGGCTTCCTAAAAGCGCCCCTGAACTTGAATTTCTGAAATAGTGACAAAGTCCTTGGGCCCAAGCTGGCTAAATGATTTTTCCCAAACACGCAAAAATCATTGAACCCACTTCTCACGAGTGCTGCTTGAAAGCAGCACAAGCTGCGATTTGGAATTGGAAACCCGAATCGCGCGATTTGCGTTTCCAACGGTTGAATACGACCGAATAAGAAGCGATTCGGGCCTGCGGGTTTAAATCGCAGCGATTTGATTCCGCGATTTCATCTTCTAAGTAATAATGCAGGAAAGCACTAGGGGCCTGCGTGATTGATGCAAGCTTGAGGAAGCGAGGACCTTTTAGACTTCTCTCTTCTATTTCCGCTTCCGTTTTGCATGTCTCAGGAATTGTTGGGCATGGATGTCCGAGTGCACCGTCATGGTGTGGCGGTGAATCTGGATGAGAGGTGCGGCTGCTCGAAGGGTGGAAGGTCCCAGCATGGCCCCTCCTGTGAAGTCGCAGCGCGACACGAAGCTGGCCAAGACTTGTTGAACTGTCAACCCATCCACTAGGTCTCCAGATTTGCCTTTGGGATGCTCCTGAGCTGTACTTGTATGTGGGCCCGGCAAAGTGGAGTTCGGGTGAACAGAGCCCTGTGCAGGATGGATGTGGAGATTCTCCTGGAGACAGCTGAGGAGCAGTGCAAGCGAAGAAGTCGAGGTTGGGGTCCTGACAGGGAAGTTCAGCTCCGGGGGATTTAGAAGGAGTCGGACTGCTCTTCCCTCATGCTGCCTCTGCTTGCGGTTTTCTTGTCGGAGGCCCCCGCAGCCTCTTCGCTGTCTCACACCTCACGGTGGCAGAAGACTGGGATGAAGCTGCAGCCTGTCCGAAGTTGTTGCCAATGTTTGCTGACGATCTCTGAGCTCGGATGCGTGGCAGTTTGACAAGGGCTCATGCTGCTTTGCGCAGCTCTCGCGGTCCTGGGGAATTGATAGGTTCGGTTCCTGCTAGAGCTTCCAGCAGAGCCCAAGTCCAAACTCGAGGCCCATGAGCATGGCATGAGCATGGCATGAGCATGGCATGAGCACCGCATGAGCATGGCATGTATTGGAGTGTGAAGTGCCACGAATATGCTATGCATGTTACGGCCTCTTCGATTCCTCGAGCCAAGGATCGTCGTGGCGAGGCGTTCCTGCCAGTTTTGGGGTGTGAGCCGATCTGAGTGAACAAAATTGCCGGTCCCACAGCTGCCCTCCCATGCTGGGCTCCCTCCTTGAAAGCCCTCGCAGTGGTATGAGCCGTATGAGCCGTGGGCCTCTGCCAGGAGTTGGTCCGCGCCTGCCCGCAGGCAGAAGATTTTTTTGTGCTGGCTGAATGTTTCTCTCTCCGCCAATGGCAAAGCATCAGACGGACCACCAGGTTAACCTCCCGGAAACTGAAGCCACAACGTTGTGCAACCATGGCGACCGCAGATGTCCTGGGCCCTGGCCCTGTCCCTCCGTTTCTGTGCCCAAAGCCGTCTTCCAGGCGCCTCCTTGGCATCTTCGGGTTCAGAGGATTCAGAGCTCTGCGGGTGCTGGGGGTTCCGTGGGATTCCGTGGCATCCTGTCTCCAGGGCTCCGGATGAACGGCCACCGTGCAGGCAAAGGCCCCCAGGCCTGCAAAGTTGAGGGGGCATGATCATGGTAGCCGTGGTCTTCCACTTCTCCAGCCGGCAGGTCATGGAGATGGTCTTGCGAAACCTCGCACTGCGCATCAAGGCGCCCGAGTTTGGTCACGCGACGCGAGAGCAGAGAACTCCACTGGAAAAGGTCGATTTGAAGCTCGGAGTTTAAATCGCGAGAGATTGAGAGAGGGGACGTCAAGAGAGGACCGGGATGCGGAGACGCTGCAGCGCTTCGCGAAGGCCTCGGCTGTGGGCTCGACATTCCAGGACCGGCGGCTGGTGCACTTTTTCATACTTCTTCTGCGTGCTTGTTTTGTGGGAGAGAGACGAATTCGCATGATGCAGGGGTCTGGGGTGAACCAGGAAGGCCAACCAACATGTCGTCTTTCCAACAGCTCGTCACGTCGGCCCGTACCGTTCTCGTGTTGATCACGAGAAGCAAGAGGATTTGCCTGAACCATCGCCTGCGCTGTGCCTGTAAGTAGCAAGAAAGCCACCGTAGCTTCCAAGCAGAGGACAAAGCCGTCGGCACGCGTCTGGTCGTCAGCATGGCCAAGGCGAGTGTGTCTGTGTGTCTGTGTCTGTGTGTGTGTGGCTGAACTCAACTACAGCTGTGTACTCAACTACAGTAACTACAGTAACTACAGTAACTACAGTAACTACAGTAACTACAGTAACTACAGTTGTGCATGATGCATGTCTCGAGCCGCTGCATGCTGCTGCCATTCCCGTCTATGGCTTGTGTTGTCTGAGTTCATCTCTTGTCGAGAGGGTCCTCAGTCAAAGCCTTGTCTCCGTGCAGGAAGTTCTGGAGTGGAGCAAGTCTGGCCCGCTGGGCCTGTGGCTCAAGGACGTGCCCCCAAGGGCGCCATGAGGTCCTTCTGGTCACTCCGGTTGGCAACACTTTTGCTCAGTTCTTGTTTCGAGTCCCAGTTTCTTCTAGCAGCCGGGCCATGCCTTCAGCGTCATCTTGCCATTAACATCACTACTACTTGTAGTACTTGTACCCTACAGGCAAGAATGTGCCGGTAGTGGTCCGGGAATGTGTGCAGCAGCCACAGATTCCAGGACGCGGAGCTCTATGCCGGAGAGAAGGGCCGCAAGCAAGCATCCGGACTCCTGTGCGGCTCTGCACAACTGGCAGAACGGGTCGAGCTTGTCGATGCATTGTGGCTGTTTCTGCTTGAGTTTCCATTTGGGTGGGACCCAAGTTAAGGGTAAGCCTCGTCGAGAGGGAGTCGAGAGGGAGTCGAGGAATAGCAGTATCACCTTCACAGCATCCGCAGAGGCGCAGCCGCTGAAAGCCTTGACGGCGAGGCCGCGGCCTCTTTTTCTCCAGCATCGCGTGACTTGCTCACCAAACTCGGTCCAAGCCAATGACTGAAACCCTAAACGCTGGGCCCTAAACCCTAAACCCTAAACCCTACGTTGAGGTTCGTGGCCTTGGCCACACACAGAGCTTTCGGCTTCCTGAGCTTGGCGATGCCCCTGGGCCTGATCAGCTTGCCAGCTCGGGAGTCCATGGAAGCATGATCCCATTTGACTTGGGCTTCTCTTCCCAAAACCCTGCTGTGACGGACCTTTGGGATAACTTGAAGCTGTTGGCATCGGGCCTCTTGAGACTTTCTCCAAGATGCCGGAGTGGAAGTGTTCCCAGAAGCACACGACAGCATCCGATGGTAGAAATGATTCTAAGGCCAGCCCTGAAACTGCCGTCGACCGCATCATCACGAAGGGTCGGCCTGGGGGGCGGGTCTGCGTGGTCCTTGTTGCGTCCCAAGCCCTTTCGTTGCCTGCAGGCGTACGCTTGGTGCATTTTGGCTGTTTCGAAGAGGCTCAGGAGCGGCTGGACGAGGCGCTTGAAAAAATCAAGGACCTAAGACAACTTTGCAGAGCGGCCGGAGATCCTTGCCAAGGAGGGTTGTTTGCCCAGCTGTTTGCCCAGCTGCTTGCCACGTGCCAGGCTCGGCTTGCTGTGGAACACCTTGCAGCCGACGAGGCATGTTATGATATGCTGGGATGTTGCTAATTCATGAGGTTAAACTGATGTTACCCTGTAGCCGTTTCCAATTCCGCGCCTCTGACTCGGGAGGGTTTCCGGGGGAGAAGTACACAGGTGCGCGAGAGCCTGACGTTGGCGGCTTGCTTGGCGTCCTCGCTCTTGCAGCAGAAGCCCCTGCCCCAAGCATGTTGCGCTCCTGCTTGGTTGCTGAGGAGCCTTGAAGAGCCTTAGACGCCGGACGACTCCTTTCCGACTAACTTTTTATGAGCTCTCCGAGGAAGGGCCGCGTCGACCTCGCCAAGGAGCGGAGGGCCGAGTGCACACAGGCCTGACGACAAGCCAGTGGGAGCCATATCAGAGATGCATCACGCTCGACGGTCCTGTCGGTGGGGTGTTAAGGAACTGCAGCTCCTAAATCATATAAGCCCTGAACCCAACAAGCCCTGAACCCGTCTACAAAGCTTTAAACTTTAAACCCCCTGACCCTTGGGATGTACCCCAATGCACTAACAGTCCTTTATGGGGATTATCCGACAAATCCCTCTGAAGGACTGTTCGTATACAGAGGGAGCATCCCAACCCCTGAACCCTTTCAGCACACCGCAGTCCCTCCGGCGCCTCGAAGACTCGCTCGAGCGGGCGGCGCGGCCCGCGGCGCGGCCCAGGCCGATGGCCTGCCCGGTGGCCCTGAAGACTCGCGGCGTTTGCGCCCGGTTCGCGCTGGGTTTGGTGGGGTTCACGGAGGTTCTGCGGTTCGCAGGGATTGCGCGGGTTTGCGCGGGTTTGGCCGGGGTGGGTTGACAAGCGATCCTGAAGCCCCAAGCCCCAAACTGTACATCAAAACAACCCGAACCTGAACCCGGAGCAAATCATATGATTCATGAAAGCAAACCATATGATTGACTAAACATTATATATATATATATGTATACATACATATATATGATGTAATTAGTGTTGTGTTGTTGTGTTTATTCAGACATGTATATGCAACAGATTCAGCCGATGCATAGAGTCCTAGAGACATCACATGTAAGGGATTCCAGGGCCGCTTTTTTGGAAGGGGGTGGAAAGAGGTGGAAGGATGGGGGTGTTCTCGGCTAGGGCTCGCTCCATTCACAGCTCGTGTTGCAAGTAAAATGTCATTCGATCATTTTTCTTTCAAAGGACCATACCTTTCCCTTTTCTTGAGTTTCCCGAGGTTGGCACAACTTGCCGCTGCTTCTCCGGGCGCTGCCGTCCCAGAGGCTGTCTGGCATTCTGTAGATGCTTTGGACGGCTCCTCATCACAATTTGCAGCAGTGTGACGCTGCCAGGCGCTCGTGTCCTGCGCAGGGGAAGCAGCGCCGCCAGAGTGCCCAGCTTTTGTTGTTTGAGCTTCCCTGGCCATGACTTTGGGTGCCACCGTCAAAGGGCAGAGCCGGCGCACTTGATGGCTTTTCCGAGGCTCCCGAGACGACCTCGATTTCCTGCCGAGCTTGGAGTGCACAGGCCTGGGCTGCATAAGATTTGTTCGGGCGGAGTGCGGGCGTAGTAGGGTGGAGCGGAGCACACGCTGCTGCCGTCCCTGGAGCCGATGCGCTGGAGGTGCCCTGGATCCGGACATCCTGGATGATGTGCCAGGCACGATCTGCAAGAGGGCCATGGCTTGGCAATCACCTGGTGCGTATATTAGTATATTCTTATATTAGTATATCAGTATATCAGTATATCAGTATATCAGTATATCAGCAAATCAGGATATTGGTATATTAGTATATTAGTATATTAGTATATTAGTATATTAGTATATTAGTATATTAGTATAATAGTATATTGGTAGATTAGTATATTAGTATAGTAGTCTATTAGTATATTAGAATATATTAGTATACTAGTATGCTTGTATATTAGTACACTGGTTTATTTTCTTGGTGTATGAGATCAGAGGATGATGTCAGGCTCTGGAGTGGACCGCCGCCTTGCTGCGCGGGGGCGCCAGCTCATGGGTCCCCCGCTCATCTCATTCCGCGGTTAGGGTTTAGGGTTTAGAGGTTTTAGGACTTAGGGGTTAGGGTTTAGGGTTTAGGGTCTGGGCACTTATCTAGAAGCGTATCACTTGGACAGTTGTGGTTCGAAGCCATTGTGTTTCGGGAGTGTGAGCAGGGCTCAGCAGGAGTTGTGAAGCTCGCTTGGCAGCTCTGAAGCTTCCGAAAGGCTACCTCATGCCGCTGACAAGCCACTCGGCAGGTTAAGGGTGGAACATAGCATAACAGAGTGGCCTGTTGAAGAGTTTGAGAAAAACTTGCCGGGAGCGGTGCCGCCACCCAATGACTGCAGGCGAGCGCTTCGCTTCGGATGCCTTGGAGGTGGGGCGAGCCTTCTCTCTCCTTCTAATCTTCTGAGGAGGGGGGGGGGGGCCTTCTCTTGATCCCAGCGACAAGAAGGGTGATTTCTTCCCAGCTTATCTCTGGGATCTCTGGCATCTCTTGAGCCCCTCTCGTCGGGCCCGGACCAGGTTCATCGCGTTGAGGCTGGCTTGGCGAAAGCCTTGTGCTCAACGTAGCTTCGTGACAGCTGGTGGCCCCGGTGATGTGTAGAGATCTTGGAATCTCAGATGTCGCGTGGAGCGAGTATCTGTAGGGTCCGAGTGGCCGAAGGCCACGAAGTGCAAGGAGCCAGCAGTTCGCTGGGTTGCGTCGGGAACCGCAAGTGGGCCCACGAGTTGGATAGTCAAACAAGTGGTGATTGTCAACATGGCCGTACTGGGGTAGGGGGAAGCCCTTACAGCTTACCCAATCGCTGTCGCAAACATTGCGAAGTAGAATGCGTAGAAATTTCAGTCGCTGGGTGGCAGGCGGATCAGAAACAACGCGAAATCTAGCTGCAGTGGTGTATGTTGTGAACATCGGCAAATATGAGTATGTCGTCTCAATACTGTGTTGCAAGGCAACAAACGCCAGAGATCGTACAGCTTTAGAAACGGCTTCTGGCACCAGGGTATGCCTGGAATCTTGTAAGTGGGCACCGTTCTCGGAAGCCCGTCGTTTCCGACGCTGTTCGGGCGGTAGATGGCCGCCCGACAAGTTCCAACATGGTTTCTATAGCAATGCGAGAAGCTGGTGGCTGCTGCCGCTTCCTGGCAGTGACGATGAACGAAGTTTCGCTCTTGGCTGCTAGTCTGGTGCAGGCTACGGAGCAGCGGCCATCTAGCTGATGAGCAAAACTTGACTTAGTTTGACCTAGTGTGGACACGCGTGAGCCGTTCACACAGTATTGGGAGGCTCCATGGGCGCAGATTGCTACTTATGAAGTTTATACCTGGCGGCTTTTAAGGGAATCTGCCACGGCAGTGACATGAGATGATCGTGGCACAGGATCATATGGTTATATGATTATATGATTATATGGTTATATGTTTATATGATTGTATGACCATATGGTCGTATGATTGTATGATTATATGAGTATATGAATTACATGATTATATGATTACATTATTTGATTATCCGATCATTAGATTATTGGATTTTATTAATTTCGAGTATGTTTTTTTTTCATAGTATTCTTATCATGTTAATATATTCGTATATGATTACATTATTCTATGATTATGTTATTGTATCAATATGTTTCTATATTATATTTGTATATTAGTATATTCGTATATTAGTATGTTTGTAAAAAGAAATAAGTATAGCAATATCAGTCTATCAGTATTTTAGTATATTAGTATATTGGTATATTAGTATATTCGTACATTAGTATATTAGTATACTAGTATATTTGTATATAAGTATATTAGGAAATTCGTATATTAGGAAATTAGTATATTAGGAAATTAGTATATTAGAAAATAAGTATGTGAGTATATTAGCACGTGAATATTTTGCTACGTTGTTATACAGCTATATTGGTTTCTTGGTATATTCTTATATTACTGTATGAGTACAGTGGTATATTGTCAACTGAGCAAATGGCAATATTGTGATTAGTTTTCGCACTAGGTTTATGGGGACATATGGTGGCTACTGTCCCAGGGGCTGTCCACCCACAGGATCGCCTCGTGGAGAGGCAGGCGACGTTCATGTGTCGCACGACCTCAACGGTCGTTTTTTCGAGCTTTGGCCACCAGCCATGTCCGAGGGTCTCTGCATTCGTTGCACCTGAGGTAATGATGAGCTCTCTGCAATTTTCTAATTTCCTAAGAGGGCCAAAATTCTCCCGAGGTGTAGGGGGTGCAAAGTTCCGGCTGCTTCAGCTCGGCTTGGGCTTGGCCACTGCGATTGCGATGGGTTCGAGGGCTCAACAGTAGCCGCTCGCCACTCGCCGCTCAGTTGTACATGTTGTACACACTCGCAGCCCATGGAGGCCAGCTTAGCCCAAAGCTGCCCCACTTTCCGACTTCGGCACCTTAGGCAGCTTAAGCATTTCAGGGGACCTGATGCCTGCGGCTTCTCACGCACTGCCCAGCACACGCTTTGCAGATGCAGTGGAAATTATTGGAGGGAAGTGGGATTGACCTCCTTTGGGCGTGCTGATTGATTCGTATCTGCCGATGGAGAGCCTGCGTGCCCTGCAGGCGCCCCTGTACAAAATTGCCATTTGCATCTTCAGGGGGCGGGGGACGATCAAGAGTAAATGTGTGTGCGACTACCACTGGTCGTTGCGAGCAATGCAAGGTACTCATGTCTACGTTACGTGATGTCGTTCGCTTCCCTTGACGCCTGCGCTTGTAGTGACTAGCCGAAAGGAGTGTGGCTGAGACTCACCCAGAGGTGTAAAGGTTGGAGGGAGATCATTGCAGATTTGTTGACGCGAAAATGCTGGGCAGCATGCTAAGCGGTACCCAGACGTGGTTTCAGCCACACTCTCATGTGGCCACCTTTCGGCGCTGGCAATTCGGAGAGGGCCAAGAGCAGAGCTTGTGGGGGGGGTTAGGGTTTAGGGTTTAGGGTTTGGGGTTTAGGATTTAGGGTTCAGGGTTTAGGGTTTGGGGTTTGGGGTTTAGGTACTTCTGAAGATCATTGGCTTAAGAATGAAAGAAGGATATCGTGGAACACCGCATCACGCTCAAGGTCCTGCCAATGTCAACAACCGAAGGACTCTTTGCTTGGAATGCATTTACATGCCTTCATGAGTCTGAGTCTCTGACATGTCCAGGGCCGACCTGGAATTGATTCAATCTTTTCTATAGTGAATTCACCCGCTCTTTACCGCAAACGGAAAAGTCCGTATTGCCTGTGACGGCTTCAGGGTGTCGCCTCCTCTCACACGCCGTTAAGGGCCGCAGACCGCAGTCAGGAGTTGCACGACGATTTTGTCTACTTTTCTGATGAACTGTGGGTGTGGGCTCAATTGGCTTGCGGCCAGGCGTTAGGCATGCTTAAAGTTCGGTTGAGCTCACCACATGCCATCCGTCGTGCCATCAGTCCATGTCAAAGCGGGCAATATGCAGCAATGCAGAGCAGATGCAGAGAGCACAACGAAGCTCAGCCAGGAGGTTCTCTTGGTGCTGCTTTGTACTCCAAGGTGCGGCTAGTGCATTCTTTAGGGTTCCATAGCTGGTAAGGCTTCTGGGGACTTTCCTGCTTTTTGGCCCCTGAACTTCTCGGACTGTTTTCTTGGTGGTTTTTTTGCTTCGCAGGGCCATGAGCTCGCCATCCCGCCGCAAGTCCGGGGCAGAGGAGTGGGCCCTTGGTGAATGCTGAGAGTTCTCTTGCAGGCAAGAGGGCTCGACGCCAGAGGCAATGCAGGCGAGAGAGGCTTTCTGCGATTCGGTTGAGTCTACACCCCCCCCTTTGCTTGTGATGCTCGGGCTTGGAGCCTCGCTCTCCCCTGGTAATCCCCTAAACCCTAAGCCCTAAACCCGAAACCTTAAACCCGAAACCCGAAACCCGAAACCCGAAACCCTAAACTGACTGAAACCCCCCAAAACAAGCAGCGCTTGCAGGAGGGCGGCCGCTGCCAGTCAGCATCCCAGAGGGCTTTTGACTGAAAGCCTTGCTTCGGAGCAGGTCCTTCAACCAAAAGCGGTCCTTCTGGGGGGGGGGGGTTCATAAAAACGGCTAGAAAGTCGGGGCTCCTTTTGGGGCTTTCGTTGTGGCTTCCAGCTCGGCTCTTTCAGTGGCGCATGTCGGTTTCATGCTCGATGAGCCCTTTGCTCCTCCTCAACTTCGGCGAGTAGGGGCGATGCATGTCATATCATGTCATTCATGTCCTCGCAGGTATTTTCTGCTATCTCCGCGCCCGCCTGGGGGCTCAGACGCAACGCAGTCGTCACATGGCGTCGCCCTTTCCGATTCCCCTATAGCCGTGATATCCTATAACCCCTAAACCTGTAAGGAAGACTTGGGACGGGGGCACCTGCAGAGCTGCGGTCCAGTTGCGCAACAGTCCAGGATGCACCTGCTACACGAACTGCCACTACGAGCCGACATCATTCTGCCCAGAAATATATTTTTTCATCTCAGAATTCTCGCGCTCCACATCTGGCACCTGCATTTAGCCCTGTAAGAGCGCCCCCCCTCTGTTGCAGGATGAAGATGCGCTCCCCGCGCACACCGAAGTCCCGCGAGGCCATGCCCACAAAAACCGGGGGGTTGCATCAGGCCCTTTCCTAGGATTTCCTAGGTGAGGCATGCTCCAGTCGTGTTCCGCTTTTTAGTTCAGGTTGATGGAGTACTGCACCGGTGCTCGTACTGGGCCCATTCTTCCTAAGTCTGATCTGGCTCTTGAGGCTCCCGCTCCGCAGACTGCCCGTGGCTCGCAGGCCCAGGGCTTTTGTTGATCCAGCCGAGATTCGCTCCCTCCCCCCCCCAAGACAAAAGCAACGCGCGCGAGCGCGCGAGCTGTGACAAGCCAAGGGCCATTGCTGTTGGTGTTTTTTTTTTTTTTTTTCAGGTTTTGGCATGTTTTGGCTTTCTGAACCCTGCGCACCAAATCGCGGCGACCTTGGCACGTGACAGAGGACAAGCGCTTGGAAGATGCGGACGACCTCTGCCCCTCCGTTTGCTCTGAGAAGTTCAGCGTGTGCCCCTCTCACCCCCTCCACCCTCCCATTGGAGGGTACTGTTTTTTTCGGTGAAGCTTTGTCAGGGTTTACGGATGAGGGTTGTGTTGCCTGGGTTCAGGATGTCTTAGCTTTGACTGTACATGTGTTTATGCACATATATGAGTATCTTTGCATACATACATGTGATTCAAGCACGTTTTTCATGTATATCCCTCATTTGAGGGGATCCTTCTCAATGACCCAAGATTCCAAAAGACTACTGTCGTTGGACTCCCTAGACGCTGTCAGTTGCAGGTACTCGGAAGCAAGCAATGTTTCCCGCTTGACGCAGCACGGTTCTTGGTCAGGTGGGTGAATTCCATGGATGTCCAGCCCACCAGACACCGTGCAATATTGGAGGAAACCATCTGGGTGACAAGCAAGTGAGCATCACACCATTGATGTTTGCCTTCCCATCCTGTCCTGAGGCTATCGCGGAAGAGTGTAGTGAAGCGCTGCCTCAGCTCAAAAGAGCTCGAGGAGTTGGAGGCAGGGCGCTCGAGGGCAACATAGAGTTGCTGGCTTGTAGAAACTCGAAAACCGAAACCCTGAACCCCTACACCCCTGAACCCCTAAACAGATGGAGTCCGAAAGAGCCTCGTGGCAGGTGATGGAGAAGCGCCGTGAAGTCAGTGCTGCTTTGGTAGCAGGAAATGTCGGGCTTATGCATCAGGGCAATGTCTTCTTCACTGCCTATCCCTCTTTGATACCTTGATACTGACCGGCTGGGTTGTGCAGCAGGGCCTTCTTGTTGGGAAGTGAAAAGGTGCCGTTCCTCGTGTCAATCCGGGGCAATCTGGCACATGAGGCAATGATGCGGCGAAATCAGGTGAACTGCCGGAAGGTGCGCACCCTGATGCTTCTTGCTGACATGGGAGCCTTGCAGCAGCGCATAGCTTTGAAGTGCGGCGGCCTTTTGCGCGGAGAGCCGCCTGCCGCCGCCTTTCCGCTCGAAGCCCTTCCAGTGACCAGGGAACACAGAAAGTCCACAAGTCGCTTCAGACTCAGCCCACACCCAGCCCCATACGTCACCCGAAACCCCACCTCCCAAAGCCGCGTTCCCGAAACTCTGAAACTCCCCCAGCGCCTCCCAGCGCCTCTGTTCCGCCATGGAGCTGCCAGAAAGATCCCCATGGGGCGCCCTTGGCACGGTTTTGGGGGGGGGAAAAGGGAGGGCTCGAAGAAGCAGAAGGATCTGGAATCTTGAGCTCTTATGTGGGCCTCAGTTCGGTGCCTGCAAGGTGGTTTCGAAACCCTAAACCCTAAACCCCAAACTCCAAACCCCAAACCCTAAACCCTAAACCCCTAAAAACCCCTAAATCGGTGCCGAAAGTACAGCGCACCTGGCATCCCAGGACCATGGGCTGAGTTTGGCCGTGGCATCTGTGGAGCAGAAGAGGCCGGGTCTTGTTCTGTTGGTTCGTAGACACCAAATTTGGGGGGTTTCCTAAGTTAGGGGACCTTGTTTGGGGTTCTTGTTATCAAGGGACATTGGGGGTCCCCTGTTCTCGCAAACCCCAAATCATTGTGTGCTCGATCTGAGACTGCCCATTTTGCTTTTGAAGTCCCCCTATGAGCGGCCCCATGTATCCTGAAGGGAGCAACTCCCTGGACCAGGCTGTCGCTGCTACGATTGACCAGCGCCAGCCTCAACATTTCATTTTGCTTAAGGCTGTGAGGGTTGGGACTGTGCATGGGGGAAGTCGTGGATTCTTGAAGCATCCCCGGCCAAAACGAGCCGACCCCCTTAAGGATCCTCACCGATGGTGGCACGCTGCTGTGGCAGAAGTATCTCGAGAGGAAGGTGCCCCCGTTAACAATGCTGTAAATCTTAAGAATCATGTGTGTTAAGAATCCAAAACTTGGGACGCTCGTGACGTTCTTGGGAGAGGGTCCGGTGCCCGCTCTACTTGGAGGTTCATGGGTAGTTATAAGTGGGGTGATAAAGTAGGGTAACTGTACTTATAATTGGTTATAACCTGATTTAGGGTACTTGTAACCCTAATTATAACTACCCATGAACCTTCTGGTCTCCGGCCATTTCGTAGGATTTGCTGTTGATTTCCCGCTGCTTGTTTTGGGGCGTTCTTTCAGCGTCTGCTAGAATGGAGCTTTTGGTTTGGGGAGCTTCGTGTTGTTGACTTGCATGGTTCTTTTTTTGGGTTTTAGGGCTGCCGTGCTTTCAAGACCTCATGGAACATGAGCCCTCTTTGCAGGCCTTCTCTTTCGCCTCCAATGCCATCTCCGACGCCTTGGTCAGCCGGCTTCGGATGCGCCTTCCCTCAAAAGGGGGAGGGGTGTGGGGGCATGGCATGGCCTTACTCTCTAGGATTTGGGGTTCTTTAAAAAAAGGTTCTAATGGGTTAGAAGTGCCCCCCTGCAGTGCCCGTAAGCTCCTCCGCGCGTCGCGAAGGTGCTACGTGAGCCATGATGCAGGGGAACTTGCAGAAGACGGGGCGCTGCGAGGCCGGGTTGAAGGGCTTTTTCCCCCCTCTCCCCCCTCCCCCCCCCCTCCCCCGCTGTTCTGGTGGGCTCCAAGAAGTGTCCAGTGAGTCCAGTGGCGCAGGCCCGGAGTGGAACATAGAAGAGGCGCCGGGTCGCTGACAGAAAGAGGGCTGCGCTGTTCGGAGCGGGGTTCTGGTTGCCTTCTCTTCTACGTCCAAGAGCTCTCGAACAAGAACAGTACTGAAAACAAGAACAGCGGCGAACCTCCGGCACAAGACACAGCACATCGTTCAGGTTGGATTCAAAACGCCGAATGCGAATACTGCGAAGAATGCGAGCCCGATCTCTTTCGGTTGCTGCTTCATGTTGCAGACGTTGCAGAGCCCGCAGCCCTGACCCAAGCTGCACAAACCTGACGAAGGAGCCTCAACCCTGCGAGATTGACAGCTGGGCGTTCCTTGGTGCAGTATGGCCATCAGTCTCTACGACTAAGCTCCTGCGGTGTTCAGCCTTTGCACTTCTTTATACATGCCTCAAGCAAGTTGTAAGCTATGAGTCAGGCTAGAGCAGAAGGTGGTGTAATTCATTGTGGCCTGATAGTTCTGGATAGACATGCGATGCTGTCGTTGTCCCTTGCGCTCACAGAAAACAATCAGACGTTTGCGGAGTGCTTGTCAAGCCTTCCATTTGTTCTCTTTCGAGCTACAATGAAACTACTATTGAGAATGCGACGGGCTATGAGGTTTGGAGGTGCATGCTTAGCACAGGTTCTTGTGTAAACTTGCCAGATGCATGAGCTGGAAGCCCATACGAACTTGGGTCCGAGATCACACTCTTGCACATAGTGTGTGGGGTTACAAGCAGGGTAATGTAAATAGAACTGGTTATAAGCTTATTGTAGGTACTTATAACCCTACTTAGAACTGCCCATGAACCTTCAAGTACGGAGCAGTGAGGCGAATGCATCTGCCTGTTCGACGCAGTGGGAAAGCTGACGAGGATCAGATGTGTTTAGGGTTGAGGGTTGGGATGCTCCCCC